>OX371223.1:219495474-219917974 GCA_947310385.1 Nephrotoma appendiculata
GAACTGACATTTCGCAATGACTTTTCAATTTGTGTTAATTTGCCGCCGTTTGTTGTACATATATGAATAATGGAACAATTTTGAGTTTAATAAACAAATATTTGTATTTTAAAATGATTTGAAACCTATAAATATATCCGTGTCTGGTTATTGACTAATTTATTATCTATTTTAGTTTCTAAATATGTTAAAATATCCAAATAAACAGATCCATAATGTATTAAAAAATTAATAAATAAATATTTATATAAATATTTAGTAAAATTTTATAGATCAAGGCAAATTCGTGTTTCTCAATAAAAATTACAAATGCATAATTATAAAGAAATTTGTTTAATTCTTGCTAGAAAAATAAAAATTTGCTTTCGAAATAATGAATAACTTTTTATAAGTACCCTCCTACGTACTGATAAAATTTTGTCTAGATTTAGTTAGTTTTTATGCGGGTTGAATGCACAAAATGTGTATAGCAGTTTGGTTGCATACATTTATTTTTATTTAATCGAAAAAAAATTATATCTAGTTTTTTTTTCGCTAAAATCTGCGCATGGTTCCTATACTGTATAGGAACCATGCGCAGATTTTAGCGAAAAAAAAACTAGATATAATTTTTTTTCGATTAAATAAAAATAAATGATTGCAGCCAAACTACTATACAAATTTTGTGTATGCAACCAATATAAAAACTCAATATATTTAGACAAAAATTTTATCAGTACATATGGAGGTACAGATAAAAAAAATTTTGTTCAAAGCAAAAATTTTTTTGGTTGATAAAAAAATTAAAAACTCGATACTAACGTAATATAAACTTTATTTAAAAATACATAATTTTTTATATTTAATTTTATTTTTTCGAGAAACAAAATGGCATTTGAAAATCGTGTGCATGATATTATACATTTTCAGTCACATTTAATTGAATGGGTACATCTCTTCAAAACTAATAAAAAATGGAAATCATATTCAGATAAATTTATTGAAATGAAAATTAAAATCATCTTACTTTTTATCAGTATATCGAAAGAGTTTAATCTAGCTCACATCCTTTCCCGTAAAATTATTCAATGCATCATGCGATATATTTCAATATTTATGGCACTCGAAATGGATAACACTAATTTCGTTGATTAAATTTAAAGTATAGGCTTTAAATATATTAGTTTATAAAATAATAACTTAGATACTTTTTTAATTATTTAGGTGTGTTAAGATAAATTAAATTTAAAGACAACAAAAAATTTAACCGCCAATGCGAAACGTCAAATTGAATTATGTAAACATAAACAAAATGAACATACGTTGCACACACGTCTGCTTCAAAAAATGAAATATTCAAAATTGAACGTGCGTTTTTCTAGCAACTACAAGAAATTATATCGAATTTTTTTTTCGCTAAAATTTGCGCATGGTTCCTATACTGTATAGGAACCAAGCGCGCATTTTAGTGGAAAAAATATTCGATATAATTTCTTGTAAATGCTAGAAAAACTTACGTTCAACTTTTAATATTTTTTTTAATCATAGCAGACGTATGTGCTGCTTTGATTTATTTTATAATGTTTACAAACAACTGGACATTTCGCATTGGTATTTGACGTTTCGATTTGTGTTAATTTGTCACCGTTTGTGTTTTAAATTTGAATGAAATATTTAATTTTGAATTCAACATACAAAAATTTGTATTTTAAAGATGGTCAAAAATCTACATATATGTTTATAATTATAGCTGGTTCCGATTACTGACTTATTTAATTCCAAATAAAAATACTTAAACAATTGGATCACGTATACATATATTATAAAATAAATATAGTCAAATTATATAGGTCAAAGCATCCATTCATTTTTCCAATAAAAAATCTTGTATCTTTCTAAATAAAAAAAATGTTACTTTGAAAATAACAAAAGTTTTTTTATCCGTACCTCCATATGTACTGATAAAATTTTGTCTAAATTTAGATAGTTTTTATATGGGTTGCATACAAAAAAATTGTATAGCAGTTTGGCTGCATACATGCATTTTGATTTAAACGGAAAAAATTATATTGAATATTTTTTTCCACTAAAATGTGCGCTTGGTTCCTATACTGATTTTTTAAAGAGTAATAGAAATCAAATGTGTTATTACAGTAAAAAATGTACCTAAACCGAATTAGATCGGAAAAATAAAATATAACACAATTATATCCATATGGAAAGGGCCGACAATTAATTCCTGTTGCAATTTTTATCGATTTCTAATTACCTACGTAAAACACATTGTAGGGTTGGGGTGTCCTTATAAACAATTAAATGAAAACTAGTTAATTTCAAGACCATTCAACTAAAATAATACATGAAGCACATCCCATAAACGTAAAATTTTTGCATTTGCGCGTGCTGCGTGATATGTGTAGGTATGTATTCCTTATTTATTATTATTTTCCTTATTAATTAAAATCAAATAAAATAGGGAGGATGAAAATCTGGATTGAATTAAAATCAGGAATTGATATCGCGTATATTTTACAATTGCTTTTGGATTCCGTTCTTTTAAATAATGAAAGTGTTAAGTGGATTGCTTATATTGTTTTGAGCTTGGAAGGGCGCCCGTCGAATTCAAATACAGTGCGTTGTTAGATATGAACCTTAGTGGTATCCTTAAACATATTAGGTTTTTCACGATTTCGCTTATTTTTAGTGGTTTGATGTTTCATAAAAATTATAAGAGTTAGTGTTTGTTCCTCTATCGCTATCCTTCAATTTTATTTTAGGGGTTAAAACAAATAATAACATTACTTTCTACTTGTTTATTAATTATATGTCTGAAAAATTCCCCTTCATATTTGTGAATTTTTTATGTTTTAGATTTGATACCTATAATTATAAACCCATAAATATTCTAGTATGGCAGTGTGACTTTGTAAGTAAGTAGAGATCCGTGTATAGTTATTACGTGTATTGTTCGTTGTACTGAGTGTTATTTGATTGTATCCATAAAACATAATCCTACGATGGAATCGGGAATCGTATACAATGAAAAGCGCCTCTGGTTTTTAATAATATAACTTTTTTAACTGCCCCAATAAAATTATACAAATAACAAATAAAATAACTTTAATTTGAGTGATATCTTAATTTGAAATGTAGTTTTATGTAACTCTTAATTTAAAATGTA
Source organism: Nephrotoma appendiculata (assembly GCA_947310385.1). Lineage (NCBI taxonomy): Eukaryota > Metazoa > Arthropoda > Insecta > Diptera > Tipulidae > Nephrotoma > Nephrotoma appendiculata. The sequence goes on from OX371223.1 coordinate 219,498,635, forward strand.
GTTTAAAAATACGTTGATGTAAAACTTTTGTAAATAAATCGATTAGCTAGGTAGTTTGAAAATAATAACTCAACACAACAAGATGCGGTACGAATAAGTGAATTTTATGCAAGGTTGACCAACGTTAAACTTCTTTAGCTTTAGATTTAATTTTAACACACCACATCCTAAAAGTAGGCATTAAGATTGTTTCAATTGTGTGTTTTTAATAAATTATAAAACTACATACACTAGTGAGCAAAAATGGATACATAATGGGCGCTTTCAGAGCACCCAACTGTTGGGAACATGTTGAGTAAAATCGCGGCCAACGCTACGAAAATGTTTAGCTGTATGAAATTAACAAATCAAATTGGCGTTGATTTTACTAATCATGATACGGGACCTGAAAGCGCCCAATGAAAACATTTTAAATTTTTAATTTCTATAGTTAATATTTTATTATTTAGACAATAAAAATAACTTGAGGTTACAAGTTTGTAATACATATTATTCATTCGATTTTCTAAAAAAAATAACAATAATTTAATTAATTAAAAAAATATATTACAGTTCATTCTTTAGGTCATATGTATCCATACATACGAGGGCAAATCAAAAAGTCTTGCAATTTTATATGAAAAAAAAGAGTGAGTGAGACAGCAATATTTTTATTTTTCGACATAATCTCCTTTAAGGTTTATACATTAGTCACATCGAACAATTAACTTGCCTAAACCCTCTAAAAAAAAGATTTCTTTTGCTCCATAAAATATTCATTTACAACAGACTGTACTTCATAGTCACTGGAAAATTTCGGGCCCCTTAGTGTTTTTTTTTAAATTGGGAAACAGAAAGTAGTCACTGGGTGCCAAGTCTGGACTGTACGGTGGATGCGGAATTTCCACGAAGCCGCAGTCCTTTAATGCAGCTTGAGCAATATTAGCCTTGTGCACTGGTGCATTGTCGTGAAGAAGCAAGATTTTTTTAATAACTTTCCTTGGCCGTTTTTCCCGGATCGTTTTTTTCAATTTTCGCAAAACTTCTGCGTAATATATGCCTGTGATTGTGGTTTTCGGTGCAATATAATCGATTATCAAAATTCCTTCAGCATCCCAAAAAACTGTTGCCACAACCTTACCAGCAGACGGTTGAGTTTTGAATTTCTTTGGTGGTGGTTCACTACGTTTAATCCATTGCATCGATTCTTGTTTGGATTCCGGATCCCAATGATAAAGCCTTGTTTCATCGCCTGTTATTATGTTATCCAAGAAATTTTCTGGATCTTCTTTGTACATATCTAAAATCGCCTTTGAAGTTTGAACACGCATTTTTTTTGTTCTGCATTCAACAAACGGGGAACCCATCGCGCACTTACTTTCGACATGTGAAGGTGGTCATGTAATATAGTATATGTGGTACCGTATGAAAGAGAAAGTCTCCACGCTAACCGCGGAACAGAAATACGCCGGTCCTCCAATACAATAGATTCGGCCAAAATTACGTTTTCATGGCTAATAGCATCTGCTGGCCGATCCGAGCGGTTGTCGTCTTCAAATGACTCCCGGCCACTTTTGAATAATTTTACCCACCTTGTTACTGTGGCATATGATGGTGCAGATTCGCCGTAAACTTTTGATATATAGTTGAATATATAAATTGCGTTTCGTCCATCTTTATAGAAAAATTTAATAAGGGCGCGATATTCAATTTCATTCATTTTAAGAAAAATTCAAAACACGTGTTACTAAATTGACAAAAACATACGAACTGTAAAATTTACATCGAAATGTTCTTCTAGAAGTTTCATCGCGACAAAAAATGGTTTTGAAAAATATATTGTTGTCTCACTCACTCTTTTTTTTCATATGATATTGCAAGACTTTTTGATACACCCTCGTATATGCAGCTTTTTAAATTTTACATCTTTTATAATTAGTCCAAAGTCCCTTATTGTCAATAAATAACTGATTTTATACGTCGGGGCATGTTCTCGGCAAGCACTTGTATGAAGTCATGTGGAATCTTATTCCATTCCGTTTCAACTTACCGCCATAATTAGTCTACGTTTTTAGGTGTCTCACCATATTCGTTTAATCGACGCTTGATGAAGACCCATAAATGCTCTATAGAATTCATATCCGGACTTTGAGTAGATCATTTCATAGTTTAGAATTTCTGATTTTTTAACTATTTTTGCACTGTTTTAGCTGTGTATTTGAGGTCTCCATCTTGCTGAAAACGATTTCTTCTTCCGGATAAGCACATCACATTCATATCCACAAACTCCACTAGATTTTTTTTTAAATATTTAAATATTCTTCCTTTTGCATACTGCCCTTGATCCTTACTAGTGGGCCAACTTTTCACCAGGTAAAGCATCCCCAGGCCATTACCGATCCGCCACTGTGCTTCATCGTTTCCGTAACATGATGTTTCTTTATTTTTTCATGTGGACGTTTCCAATAGTACACTTCCCATCTGGCTGATATCGATTTATTTTCGTTTCGGCCCAAATCACCCGTTTCCAATCGCCAAGGCGACAGTTTGAGAGAGCGATTTTTTGTGCGAATATTTAGAATCACACTTTTCCACCAACCAAATTACGCCCATAAAAGATAAAATATTTTTAACTTTAAGCAAACTATTCGCAGACGGCCAAACTAAGCATAAAAAGAAATAAAATTATGAGCTAGATTAGCTGTATTTCATTGGGAAATAAAAGCTGCGTTGCTTTCGCAAATCCAGCTTAGCTTTAATATTAGAGGCCAATTTTGGTTTCAGCAATATTTGTTTATGAATTTCCAGTAACGAAAATAATTGTTCATCATGGTTAGCGTATTTATCAGTAGTAATTAAAGTAGAGTTGGCTTTAACCCTCATACGACGCTCAAAAGAAAATTACACATGCATTGCTCGGGTGAAATTTCACCCGAATATATATTATATAAAATCTATATACATATCCGTCCATATATCACATATTTCAATATTTTATTTGTAATACAAACGAATAATACAAACGAATTCAAAAATTTTAACCATCCTGAATTTCATAATAAAAAGGTAAAATAACTTTAAAATCATTAATGGGTGAAATTTCACCCGTTCTTGTGTTAAATAAAACGAATTCAAGTTACAATTACTACCAGAGAAAACAGCCTACTATGATGAATAATTTCTTTTTGGTACGATAAATTCATAAACAAGCAAAGCTAAATTGAAATGAAAACTGGGGCGAGATTTTGTAACATCATATTTTCGATATTTGATCGAAAGTTATGTCTCTTTTTCCTAAACTGAAATTGGCGTCTGTTTCGTTTATAAATTATTTCTTTTCTGTTGCTATCACAACCTACTAGAAAAAAATGTGACAATTGTCTCTTTATCTAATTTCGTTGAAGTATCATAAACAAATTATTTGGTGGTAGAAATCGAGTGGCGGTGTAGTGGAGACGAACAGACTAAATCCTGTTTATAGTCATGGACACTACATGTCAAGGCGGGTTATTGGCGCCTCAAAACCAATACCAAATCAGCGTCTGTTCTCCAGGTTAGGTGCGGCTGAAGCGGGCGTCTGTCTTGTATCAAGCAGCTCGCTATATAAATGTGTTCAAGGTAGGACTGGATGCCTTAAGATTATCACCAGTACGTGACCCACACACGTAACAAGCGAGTTGAGCGGCAGGCCAACAACCTTCCCTCATAAAAACCATTTAAGTTATGAACCCTGAACAAAGGCCTCGAACTTTTTATATCTTTAAATGTCTTTATATTTTATAATATAATTGTTATATTGTTTTAACTAAGGTACTATAAGTTTTATATATTTTTGCCACTTTTCATTAAATTTACATAATTTAAAAAAAATTGCAATTTTTACAACATTTAATTACTTTTATAATTTTTTAAACATACTTTATAAACTTGATATCATTTTTTTGTTACATTGATCTAGAGTAAAGCTGTATACTACTATATATAATACTTAGCACAATTTACGAATTAACTGAACAATGATTGACATTAGCCTAATAAAATAAAATAATATTTCTATCAGCTCTTTTCTTTTTTAAATATCTTGATTTTTAATATTAAAGCCTTTGATTTGTTATCACTGTCATCAAAGTGTTCTTCAATTTCTTCGATAATGTGGTTAGACCTAATACTGACTACGTCACATTTTTAAATAGTTTTAAATGTATATTAAATTTCATTTCGGTTATGTAAAAAATAAATGCTGTAACTTTATTGCATTCAACTTTTGAATATCATATCAAAAAGTTTGTAAATTACGTGTAATTAACATTAACTTTATTTAAAGTTGTCAGCTTTGCACTGTGTTGTATTTATCAGTTTTGTACTGTATAGCGATAATGTAGTTGCGCAGGTCGTTGCCATTTATTTTGTTGTAGAATAGTTAATATCTTTGATGATACTCTGATCAGTTTAAACATGAAATATATTTTTAAGAATTACTTCCTGATTGGTTTACTTAAATATATATGAGTTTTCATAATTAAGTTTATTAAGCTTTAAAATTGACATGTAAACTAAATTTTTGATATATTATTATGCGATAAATAACGTAATTTTTAGTAAATTAAGTAGTAATTTTCATTAATGATTTGTCGCTGGTTACCATAACAAAATAATGACTTAATAGTGAAATGCACTAATGTGATTCGTAACCAAATATAAAATCTAAATTTACGCGAGAAAATTTTATCATTTCATCGTTGTTATTGTTGACTATGCAATTATGCATGCTATCCTAAATACAAAATGATTATTAGTTTCTACGCATTGTTATGTGACATAACTTATCATCGTTTTTCACCTTTATCACTCATCGTTTTTTTCTATTTTTACTTAATCAGTTGACTTATCCAATGCCTTCTAAACTACTGGCCGCTTACACCAAATGATGACGACACGCTAAGTCGACGTTGTTGTTGCTTTCTCTAGTTGCTTTGTTAGTGTAAATATGTTAAAAGTATTATTGCGCAGTCTCGGTTTAGACTTAAATTGACGTCATGTGCGAAAAATGAGAGTAGTAAAAGGCCAGTAGTTTAGAAGGCATTGACTTATCCCACACTATTGCAACGAAAACATAACTGATCATGATTTTTTATAATTGTTACGAAAATATGCGAAATCCGATTATAACAATAACAATTATAAAAAAAATATGATAAAAAATACTATTTAACCTATATATTGATTATATTAAAACTTTCAATTCTCATTTGCATCCATCAGATTTGCTGTTGTTATGATATGTATAGCGATACATTTTCAAGATCAAGTTTAGTTTTATCTTTCTTATTTGCGATTACATAAAAATAATTCCTATATGTGCGCGCGCATCTAGTAATATTATGCATTTCGACATATGTACATACAAATAAAATATAATAATAATAACAATTCTGTACTTCTCATGATTTTTGGTAAAAGAAATGAAAACTTATGTTTTCTTATCTTTAACCTACATAAAAAATAAAATGTAATTTTCTTAATCTTTATATATTTAGCGAACACAATAACAACAACAATCATTTACTATCATTTAAATTTAATATTTGTTACAGTTACTAAATTAAATATTGTAAATCGCACGTCGGACGTCGCACGTCGGACGTCGCACCCCGCGCCGCTTTTGAACACTTTTGTGTGAAATAATTTTAAAAGTAATAAATCAATTAGAAATTAAAAAGCAATAAAAGTTATTCAAAGTTTATTAAAAAACTAAACCAAACCAAATATTTTTTTAAAGTGCTGCCACCTAATTAAGAAGTCAAAATTTATCCTAAACACAAACCAAATACATTTTTATTAAAGTGCTATCACAAATCAAAAAACTGTTTAAAGTTCGAGCTTTTTTAGTGCTGCCATCTAGCGGAAAATAGGAAAACCAAAAAAAAAACCGCGTTTATGAGTGAGCTTTTTTGGATTGGCTGTGCTAGAACCATCCACTTTACACTACTCAAGCCAAAAGTTACACATTAGACGTACTTGCACTACAAGAGCTTAGATGGTCTGGGAGTGGGATCCATGACACCACCAATGGTTACACTCTTCATTACAGCGGCCATCAGAACGGAGGAGAATTTGGAGTTGGCTTCCTCATCCATCGGCGCGTGAAGCACCATATCATCGATTTCCGCCCTATCAACATGCGGATGTGCACGGTCAGACTTCGCACTAATAAATTTAACATCACGATCGTTAATGTGCATGCACCCACCGAAGATAAATCAGATGACATCAAAGATCTCTTCTTTGTCGAGCTCGAGGAAGTCATCAATAACATACCGCACCACGACATTAAAATCATCGTGGGCGACTTTAATGCAAAAATCGGTAGAAGTGCAGAAAATACAACGCACATCGGTCCTAACAGCCTGCACCTAACTAGTAACAACAACGGCCAACGCGTCACCGACCTGGCAATAACGTACAACTTAGTTGTATCAAGTACGTTTTTTCCACATAAGAGAATTCACAAAGTAACGTGGAGATCGAATGATGGAAGAACGGAAAACCAAATCGATCACGTCATGGTGTCCAAGAGACACTCCACCAGCATATCCGACGTTAGATCTTACAGAGGTGCAGATATGGACAGCGATCATGTGCTTGTCATATTTAAATATAAGTGCAAACTGTCATCAACCTTCAATAGACAAGCACAAAAAACCGTTCGATGGAATGTCGATGCTCTAAAAGACCAAGCGTCACTGCAGAGTTACCAATCAGCTGTCACTAACTATTTAGAGCGGCCCAGCGACAACGAAGGAGCTCCTCCTAATATCCAGGAGCAGTGGCACGCTATATAGTCAGCCATAACCACCGCGGCGCAAAACACTATCGGCAGAAGACCGCCGAGATCCCGCAATGATTGGTTCGATGATCAATGCCGCCTGGTCGTCGAAAATAAACGAAAGCTTCGTGAAAAATGGTTGGCTCGCAACACGAGAAGCACTCAGGCAGAATATCTACGCGCAAGGAAAGCCACGATTAAATTCCTTCGACAAAAGAAACGCGATCATATGAGGTCATGCATCGAAAACATCAGCTTCCAAGCGGAAGTAGGAAATTCAAGGGACTGTTTTGCTAATGCCAGGAATCTCACTAAAGACTTCCACCCAAGAAGTACAGCCATAAAAGACGGGAATGGAGAATTGAGAACAAACGTGGCTGATGTTCTCTCAGTATGGCAAACCTACTTTCAAAGTCTGCTAAACCGGAATGACGAAGTGACCCCCATTAGAGCAATAGCTCCTCCAGGTGAAGAGGTCTTCGTCGAATATCCCACAGCAGAGGAAGTAGACGCAGCTATTAGTCGATTGAAAAACGGCAAGGCACCCGGTCTCGATGGAATCCCCGCAGAATTAATCAAACTCGGAGGCGCTACTCTTGCAACAAGTTTATACGATCTCGTCGTTTGTATTTGGGACCAAGAAGAGTTGCCGGAGAATTGGAAGACCGCACTCATATGTCCGTTGCATAAAAAAGGCGACCGTCTTAAATGTGAAAACTTTCGTGGCATAGCTCTATTGAACACTGCTTACAAAGTGTTGGCTAATGTTGTACTTGCCAGACTCATCCCTTTCGCCGAAAACATCATTGGCGACTATCAGTGTGGTTTTCGTCCCAACCGATCGACCACTGACCAGTGTTTCACCATGAGGATGATCTTGGAAAAATGTTGGGAGTACAACATAACCATACATCAATTATATATAGACTTCCGGCAGGCATATGACAGTATAAACCGCGACAACCTTTGGGCCGCGCTCATATGCCTAGGTATTCCAGAGAAACTTGTTTCTCTGTGTAAATTAACAACGTCTGGATCTGCATGTAGAATTGTAATTGAAGGATCTGTGTCAGACGCCTTTCAAATAACATCTGGTGTTCGACAGGGAGATGCCTGTGCTGTTCAATTTGGCGCTTGAGTACGTAGTGAGGAAAAGCAACATTGAAACTTCGCGCTGTATATTCAATAAATCAGGCCAAATTCTTGGATATGCAGATAATATCGTGCTTCTTGGCCGAAGACCTAGCGACATCAAGGACAGTTTCATACCGCTCAATCGCTGCGCAAGAAGACTTGGTTTGGAGGTGAACAGTACCAAAACGAAATTTTTAACAACACCCAGGAACATCTCTATGGCAAATCTCGAAATTGGCGACCATAATTTTGATAGCGTCGAAAATTTTAAATACCTCGGGTCACTTATAACATCATCAAACGACATGCAGGCAGAAATAAAAGCCCGAATCGCTGCCGGACAACGAGTTTTCTACGCCCAATCAAAATTATTGCGATCAAAACACCTATCGCAGTCGTGCAAGCTCGCACTTTATAAAGCACTTATAAGACCTGTGCTGACTTTCGGAAGCGAGAGCTGGACCATGACCTCTAACGACTGTAGATTATTATCTACCTTCGAAAGGAAGGTCATCCGTTCAATTTTTGGTCCTATTAAAGTTGCGAACAATGAATATCGGATTCGCATGAACCACGAAATAAAGCAACTTCTCGGAGGTAGCGATATTATCGGCTTCATCAAATCTAATCGAGTGAGATGGCTCGGCCACGTTGCAAGATCTCCACAACAACGAATGGTTTACAAAGTGTTCCATCAACAACCAGCCGGAGTACGTCGTAGAGGAAGACCCCGACTGCGCTGGCGTGACGACGTCGAACAAGACCTACTCGTATTAGGATGTCGAAATTGGAGGACGAGAGCGATGGACCGAGAAGGATGGAGGACCATAGTGCGGGCGGCAAAATCCCTTCATGGGATATAAATGCTAGAGAGAGAGAGAGAAATCGAGTAGATATATCACAAATTTGTAATCAAGCAGGCTTGAAAATGATCGAAAAAAATGTAATAGTGTTACATTTTATTCTAGAGAAGCGAGACATAATCTTCGATAAATTATCGAAAATTGTGATGTTGCAAAATCCCGCACCTGGCCTAGATTATTTTGTTTTCCAATGAATTACAGCTATTGTCTCCAATAAATCGGTGGAAAAGTGTGATTCTAAATATCCATACAAAAATTCGCACTCGAACTGTCGCGTTAACGAATACTTCAATAGACTGTCGCCTTCAATAGACCAAAATTTATGAAATTTTGTGAGGCGCGCTTTGATATTTTTGCTGGATAACTGGTTTTTTCTTCTTTAAGTACGAATGCAAACCTATTTTTTGCAACAACCGACTACCTGTCGACTCACTAACATTTTTACCTAACTCTTTAGCAGCTTTGTGGGGTGTATTTATAAGTTGGTTGTTGTGGTTTCTTTTGTTTTCTTTTAAAAGTCGCTCAATTACACGAGAATCCCTATTATTTTAAAGTTGTGGAGGTCCTTTACAACATTTGATTTGCCCAAATTGTTCTGGTTTCTTACATTGCGTAGTGTTCTTTGACATATGTACTTGTAATTGGGTGGCAATTATCTTCAGAAAATATTCTTTTTTCGCAAATACAAATGATATTTTGTTCCAACTCAGCTAATATTTTTAAATTTTTTTTTAAATTAAAATACAACAACAATTCAAATTTTGAATAAAACTTGCATAAACAGGTTAACGTTGAAACGCTATTTAACTTTATCAATAGTTGAGTAAATATTAAAACAAACAAAAGAGCAGTACTTAAAGCATAAATAAGGACATGCCCTTTTTTTATGCTTAGAGGTTACGATAAAACGGGCATATTTGGATACATATCACCTAAACAATGAATTTTAATATATATTTTTAAATAATTAAATTATTGTTATTTTTTTAAGTAAATCTAATGAACAATATTACAAACTTGTAACCTCAAGTTATTTTTATTGTCTAAATAATGAAATATAGCTATAGAAATTAAAAACTTAAAATGTTTTCATTATGTATTCATTTTTGCTCGCTACTGTAGGTACTCGGAACAAATCAATTTTATCGCAAAACTTAGGAAATGTAAATTTTCTAGTGTCTATAAATTAAAAAGAATATGAGTTTTATTCAATTTTTAATAACAACTAGTTTGACAACTTCGAATACAATTTTTTTAATCTATGTATATCTAATGTACATACATACTTGTAAATAAATATTAATAAAATTTTTATAATTTATTAGTGAATTTTATTGGTAATAGTTTTGACTACTAATATAATACGAATTTCAATATAAGCCACTCTCCCATACACACACCCACTAAAATCAGGTATCCACGAGTTAAGCGTTTTTGTATATGCATTTAGTTACGTACGTCCTCGAATTTGCTGACTGGCGTAACAGTAAGGACGGAAATAAGCAAACCACGAAAGAGCAAGGAGAGCTGAACAGGCTCCAGAACAGATTGCAGGGTTAAACACAAAAAAAAAAATATAATCCAAATAATTATAAAACATTTTAAAATTATATATGGAATATCACAAGCACCACAGTAATCCTCCGCTAGACTGAAAGTTGTTATAAAAGTCTAACTGGTTTATTGATGATTTGTCTGTAGTGTACGGTGGTTTAACTGGTTGAACATGACAATTTTGAACTTTGAACAGAAAGTTGAGATGCTAATTTGGTGGTAGAAACATCTTGCGACTGCATTGGAGCTTTCAGTTGAGAATGAGATGTGGTTGATTCATGATTCATTGTGTTATTGCTTTAGCCTTGACCATATGGTTGAGTTTCATTTTCAACATCTAGTGTGAAGAACGCACGTTCCAAACGATCTATCGAAAGATAAACACCTCTAAAAGACCAACGTATGATGAAGCGCAGGTCGAACTGTATCATTTATAATGAAAACGTTACAACACTGATGGATATCCTTATGTAGAAATATATTTGATTTGCTGCATAGGCGACTCGTGAACTGGATAGTAGAGGAAGCTGCGTTAAAAAATGGAGTTTTAATTTTCTTGGAATTTAGAATAAAAAGTATTGTTGAGCCAAATTATCAGACAAATTGATGAAATAATCTCATTTACTTATACTTACATTAAAATATAAACAAATAGACCTAAAATACACAATAACTAGGAAAATTAAATTAAGCCTGATTTTTATTGACAACATAAAAATGTTTTATTTACAAAATTTATTTAAAATACAATTCAATTCGACGATTCTTTTTAAAAACAAAAATTTTCATTACAAATTAATTTATAGACATCTGGTGATATTTTAATCTGAGACAATAGTTTCTTTTCAATAGAAATTAACGAAACATGAGAAAGCCGTTCATCTCTAATAGTACTTCTTCAATAAGTTTTAATTCTACGTAAAGCAGAAAAGCTTCTTTCGGATGATACACTTGTAGATGGAATCGTTAAGAATAGTCGACATAAGGGTGATACTTCATTGAATGAACTTATTAAATCATTGTCTTTAGAAATTCTAACATCTCTAATATTGATTTGTCCAAAAAGTTCTCATCGCTCTACACAACAATTAATTCACTTCTCAATTTCGGAAAATCGAATCGTTTGCCATAAAAATCTTAGAGATTTTTAAATTGTTGCTCCGGAAAATTCAATTTAAATTTAGAATTTTTTTTTGAATTTATAAGTTCCAAGAACGCGAACTCAACAATATTTTGAAATCTAGTACTTAATTCGGTTGAAATATGACCAATTATTTCAAAAAATAATTTTCTATAAGAAGTTTTTAAATCTTTGATTATTTCGAGTGTGATTCTCACTCGCACCACTCGAGTGAGAATCGCGTTTCATCAATTTCCACGACAGCTTTAGTTTTTTCCTAAAAACTCTAAAATTTATCCCTAATCACATCTTTATTACCCTTTTTAATAAATTTTTCAATAAACAGATCACTTGTCGCTTCACGACAACATGAGAAGTTAATTTGTGCAAAATTGAAACCAAATAATTCATTTCAGTATTTTCTTAATAAGCTGCTAAAGTTGCAGCGTATTCTGAGAGTAAAAAGTGAGAGTATAAACAAATCTATGAATAGATAAAACACATACACATCGATAATTAATTTTGTTAATAATACAGGGTTATCCAATTCGAGGTTGATAAAGTAGAAATCTGTATACCGACATCTGTCAAAGATAAACGTCAAGTACGCTGTCATTTATTTAGTTGACATTCTGCCATTTAAGAGTATGGAGCATTTAACAGTCGACCAACGCGTTAAAATTAAACGCGGAAAACCAGGCCGTCGATGCTGATTTTTCGAACAAAATTTTCTTCAGTGATGAAGCTCATTTTTCGCTTGGTGGATACGTTAATAAGCAAAACTGTAGAATTTGGGGCTCAGAAAATCCACAATTGACTGTAGAGAAGCCATTACACCCGGAAAAAGTCACTGTTTGGTGCACATTGTGGTCTGGTGGTGTGATTGGGCCGTATTTTTTTGAGAACAACCATGGACGAACCGTTACCGTCAATTCTGAGCGCTATGGCCGCATGTTAACCGATTATTTTTTTACGAAAATCGAAGATTATGATCTTGACGATATGTGGTTCCAGCAGGATGGAGCAACCAGTCACGTAACACGAGCAAATCGAGATCTTTTGCAAGAGAAATTTCCTGGACGTTTGATTTCGCGATTGGCTGATGTCAATTGGCCTCCAAGATCCTGTGATTTAACGCCTTTGGATTTCTTTTTGTGGGGCTACGCGAAAGATCGTGTTTACGCAAACAATCCTCAAACTCTTGACGAATTGAAAACTAATATTCGTAAGGTAATGGCCGAGATACCGCCCGAAATGTGCCGAAAAGTCATTGAAAATTACCTCAAAAGAATCAAGGCCTGTAAGAAGTCCCGTGGAGGACATTTGAATGGTATCTTGTTTAACTAAAAATGGCAAGGATCAATCTGTAAAATGAAATAAAAATTACAATACATTCCGAATATTTTGTGTGTTTTTTTTTAAGTTTACTTTATCAACCTCGAATTGGATAACCCTTTATCACGGTGAAGGGAAATAAGGTAAAGCTAAACTAAAAGCAGCTTCCATCAGAGAGAATATTTTTTGTTATTCTGTTTTGTTGCGTTGGATGCAATCAACGAGAGTATTCGTATTTATTTTGGTTCTATGTATGTACTATCAAATATAGTACTATGCAATATGAAGGTGGATAATGTGTAAAAACTAAATTATAATGAGAAATCAAAGTAGGAAAGAAATATACAAAATATTTTTAAAGTTAATTGCATTAAACTAGATATCTATATGTGCAGACCTGTAAGGCATAATAGTGCATATTATTGTGAAAAAAATATTTTTAATCAAATGTTATACATAAAATAAATCAAATTTGAAATTTTATTTTAACGATAGTGATTTTTGAAAGGGATGCAGTGCTTCCCTAGCTTCTATGGACCCTTCGCCCCTGATTTGCTGTGAATTGAGGCTCTTGTTAAAAAAATACAGATAAACTCTAATTGATGTAATGTACTTTGGGTTTCCTCAAAACATTGACCTGGCAACCGTAGATTCTGACCATACAACATCTCCGATGGTGTTGATTTGTTGACTGATTTTTACGTGGCTGTCAAAATTAGTAATAATACTAGCAGATATTTAAACCAACTGGAATTTTGATGGAACATTCTGACTTAGAAGCTGACTTAAGAGTTCTGTGTCATCTTTCGATTAATCCGTGAGGGTGGGTGAGAGCTGGTTACAATATAAGTAATGATGATTCGAATTGCCGTCCCTGGACGGTTGTAATTCGTTTAGGTATACCAAACCGTGAAAACCCCCCGAAATCTGGAAACTAAATTTTTTACGACGGCTGAAACCATCATATTTGGGAATGGAATTACTTTTGGCCATCTAGAATAACGATCAATGATTGTAAGACAATAACTTTTTAATGGAGGTAGCGGACCACTTAAATCGATGTTAATATGTTCAAAACGTTTATTTGGTGGAACTGTCGTTCAAATTTGTGATTTATTATGCTTCATGATTTTGGAACGCCGGCATGGCACGCAGTTCTTGACAAATAGTTAATCTTGCAATTAATAGCATCTTGCCGCAAATTTTTACACATAAATCGCTTTTGAACTAATCGTTGAGCCCTTTTTACAGCTGGTTGAGATAGGTTATGCAAATTTTCTATGATACCTGGAATGTTAAATTTTATTAATATGAGTGACGGCTTACCATTGTTTAATATGTCCTCTAGCTCTTTGCTCTGTTGATCAATAGCTATCTTCTTATAATCATTTGCTGGTGAAATGCCTATTTCATTAATATGAGAAAGAAAATTTGCAATTATATTATCTTTTCTTGAAATATGGTTGATATCTGTTGAAAATCGTGAGACGGCTTATGATCGGTGTAAGGATGACGTTCCCGTGCTTCAATCATATGTCTGAAATATTTCACTTCTAAGTAAATGGCGAGTAGTTCACAGTCTTACGTGTTGTATATCTTGTGGTTGTTGATCTATAACTTAGTGTAAGACTGCACCCACCGCAAGGTGAAAGATGCCAAATTGAGTTGATGTAGACAAATCACTTTTGCATTTGTCGAAAGCTGCGGTTGTATCGCTGTTCCATACAAGTGGCTTTTATCATTCTCCTTGTTACCTTTGATCATCGTTGCAAAATCATTTCTTGGTCGCCGAACGAGGGATAAACTTCCCATAAAAATTAATCATCGCAAAAAATCTTTTCAAGTTTTTTGCTACAGCTAAGTTCATAATGTTGATTGGCTTCCAATTTCGCAGGCAAAGGTTGAATGCTCGTTGTGCGATTTAATGACCCAAGAATTCTATGGTTGATTTTCCAAATCAATTATCCAAATTTTGTGTACTTCATTTGTAGATGTATATAATGTTCTTTGCTGTCCGTTGATGCAACCAGAATACCATCAATATAGAAAAAAAAATCCAAGCCGCGTTAAATTTCAGCGCTGAACTTTGGAAACGACTGAGCCGCGTTGCATAATCCAAAGCGCATTTATAAAAATTCGTACAACCCAAATGTTGTTAATAGCCGATTTATGCACATCCGCTGGCTCGATCGGTATCTGATTATAAGCTTTTTTCTTGTTACTTTTCCAATCTCTTACACTTTACACATAGCTTCTAGACCACGTTCTTATCTTGCTATTCGAACATTTATATTTTCTATACTTCAACACACGCCTTTGAGTGAATTTCCAATGGAAGAATTAGATGAAGATTGCACTAATGACGAGTAACACTGCATCCCCAATGCAAAATAATTTTTCCTTTAACTTTTTCCTTTAACTTTTTCCTTATGAAGAGCATACCCAATGTATAGGGAAAAGTCAAAGTAAAGCTAACTTCATTTTACAAAATTATTTTTTGTTTACCTGTTATTTTATATTATTATATTATATATTATTTATTACTTTTTCACAGGACACAAAATACAACACTAATTGTTAAAAGACAAATATGCATTGAATATTTTTTAATTTGTGACAAGCAGAAAAACAACAACAACAACCAATTTTGCAAATGCGGTTTACTTCATTGTATTTCTCATAAGGAAAAAGTTAAAAGTTTGATAATATTTTTCATAAGGAAACCACCAACCTAACAAAAAAAATTTTTTTTTTCTCAAAATTTTTTTCATACTTTTCTGTAAGGAAAAAGTTAAAGGAATTTCATTGGGGATGCACGTTAACAATTCTGTTCTCATCTTTTGCTTTCTGGTTTCGTCCGCATGCGTTATTGTCTTTGAGTAAACTAGTGCATTTTATTTTTTAATCTTTGCAGTTATACCACAGAATAGACAGAATAGACATAACGCTATTTTAGGAAAAATTGTTTGCAGGGTAACCAAAATTGTTATTTTTGAGTTTTAAATTTGAAATAAAAAGAAATTGTAATTCATAACACTTATAAATTTACAACTGTGAAAATAATTAATATAAATCATAAATATTTATAATAATGATTCCATTAAAATAATTATATTTCAGAGTCGTAAAGAGAGGTAGGAATATGGTCTGTATATCATTTTTTCTTGATCTACCCATTGACGCTTCTGGATAATATCTCTTCTGAGGTTATACCGCTACTTCGCATTCTCTTTACTTTACAGTGTTTTGCTCTTATTGATTTTACATTTTGCATGGTTGTTTCTATTTTTCGTGCAGCCTTTCGTGTTATTCTACTGGCACATTTTATAATCAGTCATCTGCCCTCAATATCTGTACATGTGTTTAGAACCTTGACATTTCTTATATTGACGTATTATCCCTGTGGATGTTGCCTCGGTTCTACATAATTTGGTAACAATAAATGGGAAATCAAGACTAATAACGTCAGTAAAATATTTTGCAAAGTCAAACAAATCAAACATAAACTAACCAACAGAAATGGAACATGTATTAGACAATTTATACATATACGCACAAACTGTTATCGTTTCAATAAATCAAATAACTTGGGAAAGTTTCGATTTCCATGTGTATAAACTAGTAACATAACACAAAATAGATTCGTATCGGTCATGTCACGCATGTCGCGATTTTATTGAAATACGAGACTGCCAATAATGAATAATATAAATACTTTATAAATGATAGGGTCTAACACAAAAAAGCAATAAATTAGAAAAAAAATTTACCACAATAACAATTACTTATATATAACGCAACCAATTCGTTTCAAATTTAAAATTTATCGTGAAATTAGTTTTTATGTGAAATTAAATTAATGTCTACCCGCGCAATATAGATTTTCCACTTTAAACTTCACTCTTTGTAAACCGTATGTGAAAATACAGTTTTGGAAAAATATTAATTTATTTTTAAAAATAAAATAATGTATAAAAAAATAATTTTTGTGGTTTCAAATTACTATATTATGCTGATAATAAATTCATTCATGCCTGATAAATTCATGTATATAGTACGAGTACTTACCCTAGTACCTACCTATTTACATGAATTCTATACTATTACACATTAAAGAGGGAGTAACACATACAAAATATTTCAGAAAACAATAAATTAAAACTTTGTGAGCAAAAAATCTGAAAATGATTAATTTCCATCAACATGAAAAGCAAAACATGAGCAAAAATTTATTCCAATCTCAAATAATTTCCAAAGATTAGATTTCATTAATCAATGTATTTTATAGTATTTCATTTAATGGGTCTTGTGCAATTGACCATTGACGAAACGCTCTGTGTTACTCGTATATGCACCAAATTGATGTGGTCGGGTTATAAGATTATGATAGTTTATGATAATTCATTATTTTGTGTTATAGGTAATTGGAGTACCCAAATTTTAAAATTACATAAACAGAATTGTTGAGGAAAAATCTACCCTACACAATATATACAGCGGCATCATCGCTTTCATGAGTGTTAAATAGTTTTATTGTAATGTGCATACATCAAACTAGTAGAACCCCGCATATGTTACATGTAAAATTTACGTCTTGAACATAACGACTGCATTCACTGCAACTGTTGAACCTAGACTATCCTTCTGTGTTTTAGAATAGAATGATTGTCAGATTCTCTTTATTAGAATGATTATTACAATTCACTGTGATATATAAAGATGGAGATAATATGATTTTATATCTGCACATTTATTTAGAATTTTAATGATTCCCCTATTTAATTTTTCCTTTATTATTAATGTATACATACTATAATCGATTGATTTGACATGAAAATACTGTAGAGAAAGAAAATTTAAAATCGATTTTATTGTGTTTATTGAGCAATATATTTATAAATGGACCTCCTGTTGTCGTAATTGTAAATTTATAAATAAGAAGTTTTATGTTTACCTAATGTAGAACAAATTTTAGATTCGATTTTTGATTTCTCCTGCTTATTTGTAAGTTATAATACAGTTATTTGCTTGTTGATGCAAAAAAGTGGGATGGAAATTGTCCCAATAATAAAATGAGAATTGATTCTGCAGACCATAACGAATGTATTTGTATACTTAATCAGTGTACCTAGAATAGTACAGGCAACACTGCTTTATAAATTTTGCTATATGACGTCATTTTATGTCGTCGTTCCTTCTTTGACTATTATAGGCAGTACTATACAATTATGTAAAAAGATTGTTTTGATGTTTTTTGTGTCTAAGCTGTCATATTGATAAAAAAACCAATTGTAAACAAACAAGAAGAAAAATATTTTTTTAATATACCCCTTTTTCTACCAAAAAAAAAAGTTTTTTGGCTCAGTTTAAGTCCAAACCACACAAATGTGTGAGTAAAAAACATAGTATGTAATGGCGTTTTTGATAAAAAATTTCGCTTGATTTGAAGTACAACCAACACAATTGTGTGTTTTTTTCGAACGAAAATAAGTTAGAAAAGAATGCACAAATGTGTAAGTTGGTTTAAAACACATACAAAAATAAATTTTTGACATGATTCTTTTGCCTTAGCTACTCAATTGTGTGGGCAGGCAGGAAAAGGGATATTTTAAAATCACCAATGCCATGCTTTTTATTATTGGTATGTATTAGTTCATTATCATAAAATTATGCATTCTAAATTGTGTTAAATATGTAAACATTTATAAAATGTGTACACTTTCTGTCTCTCTCTCTCTCTCTGGCTTTCACATCCCATGAGGGGATTTCGCCGCCTACACTATGGTCCTCCATCCATCTCGATCCATCGCTCTCGTCCTCCAGTTTCGACATTCTAATATTCGTAGATCATATTTTCGACGACCCTTCGACATTGATCATCGAACCAATCATTGCGGGGCCTCGGAGGTCTTCTTCCGATGGTATATTGCGCCGCGGTGGTTATGGCTGACTGTTTAGCGTGCCACTGCTCCTGGATCTTTTATTTGGAGGAGCTTCTTCGTTGTCGCTGCGCCGCTCTAAATAGTTAGTGACAGCTGATTGGTAGCCCTGAAGTGACGCTTGGTCTTTTAGAGCATCGACATTCCATCGAATAGTCTTCTGTGCTTGTCTGTTAAACGTAGATGACAGTTTGCACTTATACTTAAATATTGCACCTCTGTAAGATCTAACACCAGATATGCTGGTGGAGTGTCTCTTAGACACCATGACGTGGTCAATTTAGTTTTCCGTTCTTCCAACATTCGATTTCCACGTTACATTGTGGATTCTCTGTGAAAAACGTACTTGATACAACTAAGTTGTACGTTATTGCCAGGTCGGTGATGCGTTGGCCGTTGTTATTACTAGTTAGGTGCAGGCTGTTAGGACCGATATGCGATGTATTTTCTGCACTCTCACCGATTTTTGCATTAAAGTCGCCACGATGATTTTAATGTCGTTTTGCGGTATGTTATTGATAACTTCCTCCAGCTCGACAAAGAAGAGATCTTTGATGTCATCTGATTTATCTTCGGTGGGTGTATGCACATTAACGATCGTGATGTTAAATTTTTTAGTACGAAGTCTGATCGTGCATATCCGCATGTTGATAGGGCGGAACTCGATGATATGGTGCTTCACGCACCGATAGATGAGGAAGCCAACTCCAAATTCTCCTCCGTTCTGATGGCCGCTGTAATGAAGAGTGTAACCATTGGTGTTGTCATGGATCCCACTCCCAGACCATCTAAGCTCTTGTAGTGCAAGTACGTCTAATGTGTAACTCTTTGCTTGGTTCGAAAGGTTCTGGAGATCTCCAGGTCTTAAAAAGCCGAGCACATTCCATGTTCCAATTTTTAAGGCGTTGTCCGTGTACAATGTGCGAGGTCAGTTTGTAATGAATCCGATATGGTATAATCCGAGGCCTTTGATTAAGGTTCATAACTTAACTGTTTTTATGAGGGAAGATTGTTGGCCTGTCGCTCAACCCGCTAGTTACGTGTGTGGGTCACGTACTGGCGAGAAACTTAAAGCATCCAGTTCTACCTTGAAACACATTTATATAGCGAGCCGCTTGATACAAGACAGACGCCCGCTTCAGCCGCTCCCAACCTGGAGAACAGACGCTGATTTGGTATTAGTTTTGAGGCGCCAATGGATCGCCCTGACATGTAGTGTCCATGATTATAAACAGGATTTCCCCTGCTCGTCTCCACTACACCACCTGATTCGTTTAGAGTTACCCAGGGAGCACCGGCGAGGAGGTGTGAATCCAGGACTTCGCCCCCCAAAATGTGTACATATTTCATGTAATTTACAGAAGAACATAACCTTACTTTTAGCACTCGTATAAATATTTTTTTATCTGCTAATTTTCGTTTCTTTTTTTTATGAACATGACTGCCGTCTACAGTTCAAAGAATAAACTGTAGACATAAATTTGATGACATAGCAAGGAGTGTGCTCTGTATGTGCTCTGTAGTATTCTAGGTGCACTTACTTAATATACAAAATTAATTCATTCTCAGGAATTCATGTGCTACTCGTATAATGTCAAAGCGATACCAGTGATTCAATAATTCGAGTGAAGAATTAAATGTAATTCTTGTATATTAGAATTTTAGTGTTTTTTCTAAACTGTTACCATAACCTGTCGGACGACTGAAATACACATTAACACACATGTTCGAATTATTTTTCGCACATGAATATTATGCCTAAAAACAAATGTTTTCGCTTAAAAAACTACAACTTGGTAATTTTAAATTAAGCGTTCCATGGAAATAATTAGTCAACGGTTGGGAGTCTAGATTTCATGATTTCACGATTCAGTCACCCAGTTGAAGTTTGAGCAAGCGCAAGATTTTATTGTTATAATTAATGATAATTTAATATACTTACTCGTACGTATTAAATTTATGTATTATTTGCTTATCCTCAAATTTATTTTTAATTTTAGTATTAACGAATAATAATATTGCGGGACGATTTTTTCAGAAGATCGACTCTTGCTTAACACATATATTTGTTAGTAGGGTTGAAAATATTTACTCATTAAAATTTTGATTTAAAAATCAAATTAAAGCCGCTTAGTTATACCAGAGACAACCTAAAAGAGATATTTCATTCTATGTAAACGTAAAAATTAAAATTGCGAATTCATTTTCTGTCAATAGCCGCATACAATCAAATATATTTTGTTTTTTTGCGTATACGTACATATACGCAGTTTAACGAAAAATCACAGATACAACGACGACATTGTAATTATCAGAAATAAATTTTGTTTTAATTTTGCAGTTCAAATGAAAAATCAATTTTGATTATCTTTGGTTATACTAAGCTAAACCAAATTAAAAAACTTAAATTTCTAAAAACTAGAATGGCAATGGAAGTAATATGTTATTGGGTCTACAAAGGTATTTCTGATCTTTTTATTTAGGTGTCGTTTGTATCACTGCTTCCATTCAATCCTATGGACCAATGCATATATTTTGAAGGTTACCTCTGAATAATTACTAGGAACATTAAAGCATTAACGATCAATTATTTTCATCTAATTAAAAATGTCGAATTTTTTGTCAGAAAAATAATATTTGTGGAAAGTTTTATTTCGTTATTCTTGTTTGACATTTGCTTATGGAAATTCACGGCGAACATGCTCCATCAGATACAACACGCTGGAACGCTTCAACACTGGTTTTAACGGCAGATCAAAACAATAGCAAGACGTGGAATTGAAAGAATTACTGGATTAAGATTCATGGCAGAGCAACATTTAATTGTTTGAGTCATCTATTAAGAGATTTTCGCACAAGCAATTGTCTTTTATTTCATTAATAAATACATACAGAAATACATTTGTATACACAATATTTTCTATTTTCCACATCGTGGTATTGTCCAACACCCATAATTATCAAATAGTTTTTTTAGTGGACTACTATAGTTGGATGTTGCAGATTTATTCACCATTCTCATAAGTCAACCGGAAAGTCTTAGTAGTAGATTTTGTTTTCTTTAGAAATTTTTCCCAGGACACTAATGGGTGCTACTGACCTTAAAATTAAAGTGGGTTTCAAATTGAAATCCTTTTCCGTCATCAGCAACCATCAAACAAATTGTCTTTATATCGAACAAAATTACCTTATTGTGGTCAGAGGGTCACACTGGCATTCTAGGAAACGAGAAATTCATTCTGATGCTACCGCAAATATTATGGATTACTTAAACACAACTTTCCATTCAGGTTGCGATGAGACAAACTAAAAACCTTCCTAATTCCAACATCTAGACGGAGTACTGAAGTTGGACTGCCATTCACTGTGATTCTTGTCCAACAACATGTGCTTTTTAACGGTCACTTGGGAAAGTAGGAGAGATCTCAACGAATCGATGCAGATCCCGCAACACATCGGGGTCATATATTGAACATATATTGTTGAAATATGACGCTCTCGCTCTAAGGTTTAGATTTCTCAAGGCCTATGCTATAGAATACCCTAACCATCAAACCCATTATTTTGCCTGAAATAGTGCAATTTATCAATAAAGCAAAATGCTTTCCTCTAAGTCCACCCTTATGTAAAAAACCACAAATGAAGTGAATGGACGCTTAAAATAGCAACAGAATGCAGCGAATGAAGGTGTGCCGAATATGACAGTGGTTTTGTACAGCAGAATAAAATTCAATTAAAAATCGATTTCTCAGTTTTGTTTAGAGAAATTTTAGTTGTTGATAAAACCTGAGTATACACCATTATACCCCGGAAACCAAAGTGCAGTCATTAAAAAGAGGGGTAATAGAGGCATATCAGCGCTGAAAAATAGGACCATGTATATTGTTTTTATTGAACCTTTGGAACTCTGCACCCAAATTATTATTTATGATATATCCACTACCATCTACTGTTGAACACTTGGGTTGGCTAAGTATCAACGGGTTAAAATCTATTCCAGCTTCCGTCCGTAATAATTAAGAGCAACTCTATCTAACGAACATTTTTGTTTGATCGCCTTCGACGTAGTAATGGGCTGAACGACGGCTCCATATAGTAAAACTGTTTATATGGATTTAATGTACATCTTTTCTTCTTTTGCGTTTTGTACTATGAAAACGTGTGATGATCCTTAATCAAAATTTTGAATTGAATATCGAGAAGGCTTAACAATAACGGAGCTAGAGATGAAAAGAGAAATGGAAGAAGTGTCAAGAATCGACACCATAATTGGGTTGTGTCAGCAGTAAGTAAACTAACTAGTAACTAAACGGTAACCGGTTAGAAGGTGTCACTTCGCTTAATTACGATTAGAGTACGATATTTGAGTGAGGAGAAAGATTAGTTCAAGTTTAACGAGAACAAAACAAGAAATATGTACATTTTCGCCTAAAAGCGAAGTCACAATGAATACGTTTTTGTGGTAAAATAACATGTACTCATGGGTTGTGGTAATATGAGTCTACTTGTCGTTCAAACTTACAACAATTTAAAATGGAATAAACACATTGTTGCATTAGCGGTGTCAGTCACGAAAACTTCGGTGATTCAAAAGATGGAGAAAGTTCTTTAAATCACATCAAGTTTCGCAGATATATAAGACCTTCAGTAGACCATGTATATAGATTATTGAGGTCAAGTTTGGTGTGGAGCACATGGTATTGCTCTCCGGTTGCCGGATAGGATTCCGGCGTTCTATCCAAATAATACGCAACTCCATAATTGCAATTTAACTCGGATTAGTTATCGAACATCCAAGAAGTGGAATTCGTTTCGGTTTCGAATTTCTGTAGGGCTTTACTCCAATTTTAAAGCAGCTATCAATCTTTACTTAAAGGATCGCGCGTTGGGTGCAATAGCTCTGACAAATACAAGCAACTAGGATAGTCTAAAAATTCGACTTGCATCCTATTAAAACTAAACGTAAAAACATCCTAACTAATTTGTACTAGTAAGTAGTGCTCTTCCGTTTTCAATACAATATTATGTATTTAGCCCTCAGCCAATTCGTTTACAAGATGGTACATTGTTAACATTTTTCATTGAGAGTTTGTTTTTTTCGAAATTAATCAAAAAACAATTTATGTATTAAGTATTTGTTGTTTTGTTTGAAATTTAAACTTTTAAGGTGGGTCAATTTTTTATTTCACCTCTCATTTAAGGTTAATAACATAATTCGGGGCAATAAAAATTTATATTTTTTATTACACAAAAAATAGAAAAAAATTGACAGGTTGATAAATATTTATACTTGTTGAGTGTCGAAAACTTAAAAATCGGCCACACTAGAGCATCATGAGGCGCAAATTCCTTTGATGTTTTTCAAAAAACCGACAAGTGCTGGATCATGTTCGTTGTATGTGGCATAAATGTTTGCGTCTTTCGTGCGCCGCATACGTTCACACACTTCGGCTAATTTTCGGCGAAATTATTTTCGCCGAACGCGTTAGGCACAAATTTTTGTAAATGTGGAGCTACCTTTATAATTGTTAAATTTAATTTTTACTATCGTAGACAGCCAATAATACCTGATGCTTGACCTGATCCGATTCAGTTCATGCTACGCGAAACAACGCGACGGCATTTGCTAGCTTACAGCTATTGGACAACAGCTTTGAAAACTACAAATACGGGCTGTCACTTTGAAATCCTTTGAAAGGTAGTATAATTTTAACTGTAAAAAACAAATTTACATAAAGTTATAAAGAAACATAGTCGATTTTAATAAAGTTGTTAATGGTTTAGGGCTCGTTTTTATTTTAAATAAAATAAAACAATTTAATGACTGAGCTTTCGATGTCTCATCGACATCATTTTCAAACAAAATTTTCGACATTAGCTTTGAAAATGATGTCGATGAGACATCGAAAGCTGAGTCATTAAATTGTTTTATTTTAATTAAAATAAAAACGAGCCCTAAACCATTAACAACTTTATTAAAATAGTTACTATTGGCTCAATAAATAATTTTTAATAGTCGATTTTTTTAATGAACATTTATACTGGCAATTAGCAAATATGAGTATATAATTTAATCCCTTAAGGGCCGATTTTTTTCAACTAAATGCACCAAAAAAATCATTTTTTTTTATAATTAGAACTAATATTTTGACATACATATTATGCACAAAAAAATCTGTTTAAAAAATAAACTTTATTTTTATAAATATGTTTTTTTTAAAATTCAAACAATAGTAAAAATGCTACATCTTATTAAAATACATATAGATACATAGATAGATACATATGGGAAAAAATATAATACTCGTATATAAGAAAATAATAGGTAGAAAAATTGAAATAATCAATAATTTAATTCTGTCTACTTAAATTTCTGGTAAACCTGGAAGCATGGACGTAGGTTGTAGAGAATAAAATATATTATTATTAGTTGATTTAATATAATAATATTGCTATAAGATTATTTTCACAAGTTATTTCGAGAAAATACATAATGGAAAGTAAAACATGTGACCGCCCGAGTTATCTCGGGTTTGGTCTTTTTGGACCAGATAGTACCCCTTAAGGGGTTAAAAATCATTTGTATTATTTGTTTTCTTTTTTATTGATAACGGTAAAAAATTCAGTTGTATCAGTTATGATTCATAATACATTATTAACTTCTTATAAAACAATGTAAACAAATAAAAATTCATGTGTAATTAAAAATATCATATTAAAGTTCATTGAAACAACATTTACTCAGTTTTCAGCATTATTTCGGATGCCTGTGTTTTGTTGGTTTTACTCCAGAAAATCAATATTTTGTCCAAAGCCCCTTGTTTTTTATGATTGCTTTCATTCGCCTAGGCATACTTTCAACGAGATTTTGAATTATTTCATTGTCGATTTTTTGCCGTTCAGCTTGGAATCTATCTCATAGTTGTTTAATACTATACTGTAAACAGAGAGACGTTATTTAACAATAGCCCATAAATTTTTTATTAGGTTGATATCAGGGCCTTGAGCAGGCCACTTTAGGGGTATATCCTCTATTCGGTCGCAAATTAATTATTTGCGATCAAAAATATGGTTACTAGATTCATTTTGCCATGCCAATTCTCACATCTTTTTTAAATTTAAATTTTTTTGCGATTGTTAAGTAGAAATGCATAAAAATACTGCGACCTCTGAAAAGTTGTAGCAGTCTTTTCGTAGATTTCTACTCTACAATCGCAAAATAAATTCAAATTTAAATAAAATGTGTCGATTGGCATGGCAAATTAAATCTAGTAACCATATTTCTGATCGCAAATAATTAATCTGCGACCGGATAGAGGATATACCCCTAAATGTAGTAAATTGCTCTTGCTCTTCTAACCATTTTGTCACAAATTTAGCGGTATGCTTCGGATCCTCATCGTGTTTGAAAATAATTTCTTTGATCGGATATGCACATTCTTCTACAATATTCGATATATTTTCCTGCAATATTTGAAAGTAGCCTTCTTTCATCACTATCCCATTAATCTTGACTAATATACCTAAGTGCCACCAAGTAAAACACCCTACACCATTAGGCTACCTCCTCCATGCTAAAAGTTTCTTTAACTCGGTACCTTTATAGTTTTTTTATTTGATGAACGATGCCAATAATATACTTTACCGTCAGATTGGTATCTATTAATTTTAGTTTTGTCGGACCAAATAACTCGTTTCAAATCTTCAACAGTGGAATCTATGTGATAAAATTTTAAACGCCTGTTTTTTTTCGGATATTGATAGCTTTTTTTTAAATTCCTGATACTAATCCAATCTTCTGTAGCGATCTTCGTGCAGTCACTTATACTTTTCTTTACTCTCCTTGCCGCCTCCTTGGGTACACTTTACCCTTCCCATTTTTCATTAAACGATACACCAAGCGAGGATTAGTATCTGACAAAAGCCTTGGTCGTCCTCCTTTACATTTTTCTGCAACTACATTTTTTCTTTTCTGTACTAAACATACAGTTTTTGCGCCATTTTCACTATTTCAGCAATTTTTCTTGATGAATGCCCTTGGTTGGTCAAGGAAACTATGTTGTTTTTCACATTATTCTCACTTCAAATTATTCTCACTTATTATTCTCTCTCTCTTCAATTATTCTCGCTTATTATTCTCACTTCAAATTATTTTTAAGGCAATTTATTGAATTTTTATTAAAAAAGAAAACCAAATCAATATTGCTTTCCGGCTTAGTTACTACTAATAAAAAATAACTATAAACCTTGTGAATCACGTTGTAACGTATGGTTTAACACGCTGTCAGCACGTAGTGGCACACTTCTTGATGGGTAGCGCGAGTCGGGTGGAGGGTTCTATACACCATATGCTGAACATCCATAGTACAAAAAACAAGATATGTATACACGTTATACATATCCGTAAGTGTGCAGACAATATAATTCTACCGCAAATAAAAGCAAACACTATTAAAATATTCTACGAATTTGGAGATGCTCCGGATCCATTGCACCAATTTCTCATCCTATATTAATAAATTAATATAAACTCATGTTAATTTAGGTTTTCAGAAATAATTATTCACAAAAATAAAAAAAATGAATTTGATAGTACATAAAGTGGATTATGAAGTTACTACAACCAGAAATCTTCAATTGTGCCCTTAAACTAAATTAGTGAGTTAGTGAAATAGCTTAACTAAGTCTTAAGATACTTTCGTAAATAAATAACTAAATGAATGAATACCGGACAAGTGGTGCAGTGGTTAAAGCTTCGGCACTTGGACCGGGAGGTACTGGGTTCGAATCCCATCAGAGGCTGGATGCAAAGCGAATTTTCGTCATCGATTACGATCGGTAATGTTAATAAACACAACTAAGACCCTCTGTTGGAGTGCAGAATTCAGCGCCGACCCACTGTCCATGTCAGTTTACAGGTTGACATGGAGCTTGCAATGTGCAGGTGGTATACTGTAATTGTGTGAATGGGTGGTTTGTGCGTGAATGAAAGGGGGGTATTAATTGACCTTCAAAGGACATTAAATCCACTGGACAATTAATACTTCCTTTTTTTAAAAAAAAAAAAAAAAAAAAAAAAAAAATGAGAGAAGCTCATAAAATATAGCTTTGAAATGTCTGTAATTTTAACAATTAACTTAATTGGATATAACAACCTACTAGATCCCTAACCACATAAACAAAACATGCTTATTAAAACTATATGAATCGATAAATAACAAATTTGAAATAATGTATAAGAAAATAATATATAAAAGTTTAAATAAATAAATAAATTTGAGAGAATAAATATATGTATATAGAAATATGTAATATAAATAAATTATAAAAAATACTTAACGCTCGGTGACCGATGTCCTTGTAGTTCGTTTTGATAACATCCGTAGAAAGTTCCGTCGAAAATCATGTATTTTTACTGCCGATGTGGTGTGAGAGAGGTTGGTTAGCTGAAGCGCGCGTTTTTATTCACAACGGAGGACCGTTAATTTCGAACGTGCACGTTTTATATAACATTACGGATTTCTTTACCGCTCAATACTCATGAAATTGTTTTTTCCGACACTCAGGTTGCATTCACCACTTAATTATATGTTTTATATAGCTTTATAACATAAGCTTTTGGTATGAAACTAGCGCAGTTAAATAATTGTCGTGCCACCAGATAAATTTCTGCACATAACTTGAATGCAACCGAAACACACTAACACTTTCTAGCCAGCGAATGTTTTTTCGTTTTTACTATTATCTTTATCTTGTTGTACACCAAGAAAAGATTGTACACCCTGGCCCAACACTATTCGTGCACATATCACACTTTATAGTTTTTGTGTATCCACTATCTTCACGATTTTTAATTTTTCATGTTAGACTAAAGTCTATTAGTTTTTTTTTTATTATTATTATTATTTCACTTTTAAATATGATTAATAATACCGTATGGCTTAATTTGCCTTATTCGGTCGATCATGGTTTAACGCGAAACCCCAACTGATTTTTTCAACTCAGGTTATCAACCTCAACTCCCCTACATGATCAAGTTCTATATTTTCCCCTCACACCTTCTCTGTATTATTCAATTATCACCAAGATTACGCAATCTCTCCTCCCGGAATTACAATCAAACTTACATTTTATATAAATACATAGTACATACAGATACATATTATAAATTATTCTCTTCAAAACAATTAAATCATAGGTAAATAGGTAATGAATGGTACAATCAATGTTTATATAAATCTTCTGCAAATTACAGACTGTGCTATACGATCGTTTGCTAATTGAATACATTTACTTAAAATTACATCAACATATTATAATATTGTCGAATACGTAATTGTATACTGATGGAAGTAGCAAATAGAATACTGTAGAGAGGATAAGATTACGCGGTATGATAACTTTTGTGATTCATTGTGCACTCAAGTTTGAACGAGATATACCTATCCCCCCCAATCACTTGATTCCTGTAGCTAGCCCTTATTTCTATAAGCCTTAATCGTTACAACGTGCAAATCTGAGTAAGTTATGCTTCAAATGATTGTTACGTTACATTTTTTAATTTAAACGTGATTTTTTAATTTTATTTTTTGTAACGTAATTTGGTAATGTATATTAGTTATAATACAGAGAGATTGCATTTATTAGCATTATCAATAAAAAAGATAACTATTAATACAAATGATTTTTAAATTATATGCTCATTTTTGCTCGCCACTGTATATGCAAAAAATTCCACGGGTGCGAAATAAGCAATATGCGTTTATTAAATATTAATAACAAATGCTTTTTAAGACTAATAATAATAAGTAACAGTTGTTACATCTTCAAATTCTAAGCTGAGGAATTTTAATAAACATAAGAAACTTATCTGTAATCTTAATAAAATATTAAAATCCACTTTTTATTAAAATATCCACTTATCTCAAATTATAAAACAATTTTCGCTTAATCCTTCAATGAATAAAGTGTGTATAAAAATTTTACAGCATCCTTGTTATTTCACAATTCTGTTTTTTTTGAATTAAAAGATTAAAAACACAAAATACATACCTATACATACTTATAAATATAAAAAGAAGAGAAACAAACAAAATCATTTTGTGTTTGATACACAGAAAATAGAAAGTCATACCAGTACAAATTTACGAAGCCCAACCGCGCAGAAATAAACTAGATAAAATTAAGGCAAAAGGAAAATACCAAACACACCAGGCTAAATAGTTTTCCGATATACTTTTAATGTGCGGAGATGTGTGAGGTTGGTGGTGGGTACACTGTTTACATCCACATACTTTATCAGCTTAATACTTGCTGTTTGTTTATCTTCTACTGCAAGCGTATAATGTGTGCGATGCTATTTTTCCAGTGAAGATATGCGCAGTGTCCAATAATATAGAACAACCACTTATAATGTACTCATACTATGGAAAGTATGTTTTTCAATGTTTTTATTCAAAGTGGAAATTAAAGTAAAATTCATTATTATTATAGCTCTTTCCGTTGGGGGCAGTTTACTATAAACCAAGTGCCATATAGTAGATAGAAGTGTAAAAAAAAATTCGAGTCAGACAAAAAAGAAAGTTTAAAATAAAATAATAACGATAGTTTTATATCTAGTATTTTGTAGTATGTCGTATTGTATTCGTGGATATATTATGTTGAGATTGAATAGGGGTGAAAACATACAACATATATTTTCATTAGTTAGTTTATACATTTTATAAATTCATGCGATTCTATGCTGTTTAATGTTGTTTATCTTTATAATAAAAAGCTAAACAGTGAGAAAGAGAATGTTATTTGTGGCGAATGCGCAGTATTTACGTATAGCTGTTTCTGTAAAAGTGGCAATGCATAACCTTTTTTACATGCACTGCTTTTGAATCCAAGTATTTTTTGAAAATAAAAAAACAGAAAGGATTTCTCCCCTTTTTTTTTAGAAAAAATGCATTGTTGGTTTTTCATCTAATGCACCCGTTCACTAAAATATTTTCTGTCGCTATCTCTAGTATTTGAAGTGCAACGTGTATTGTACAATACTTCTGTACGATTTATACATAAAGTTATCTCATTTTGCGATTGCGAACCGTATATAAAATTAGTTTATTCAATGTCTGGTATTAGAGGCGGAATTGTCTAGGATTTGATTATGAGTAGGGTAATTTTTTGATTTTTCACATCGTGCGTTCTGTACGTATGTATATGAGTTTGTTGGAATTGGAATAAGTCGGAAGTGTTTTATTTCTGCGTTGAGAAAAATTTCAATGTTTTATTTATTAGCAGCGGTAGATAAATCGGTGAGATTATCTTTCTAACCGTGTGTACTAGATAAACATATTCGCGATAACATTCCTATGTATTCGATGAGTAAGCTTTCCGGTAGAGTTATTTACGTTCAACCCTTAGCAAACAAATTTGTACGGTGCACGCTAATTGGGGTGTTTTTGAGAATTGATATCGACAAAGACTATATGTTGTTTCGTAAATGATATTAGAAGTTTATTTTCCGAGGGAATAGCTCCGTACTTAAAGCTGACAGTTTAGAGGTCTAAAAGTATATATATATTTTTGCTTCGGTGAAAATATATGCTACAGTCAACAAATAAAAACTACGTAACCTTCAAATTCAACAAAATATAATGTTAGAATTCGTTGCACTGGATGTTTAATTGTTATGTTTGAGTTTTGTTTTATTTTTATCTTAGTTGTCCCTAATGAAAGCAACTTCCTGAAAAGCAATATTTAATAAACCATTTTCATTGATGTGATACAGTTTATTAGCCTCTAAAAATTTAATATAGCTCAATTTAGAGATTATGACACAACCTAATATATTTGAATCTTTGATTTCTCGCGTTTTGATTTTTATAACTGAAAAATAGAAAAAATTCATCAAGAAAAGTTTATACTCCGGATCAATTGTTGGAATAATCGACGAAAATTGACAATCTCATTTAAATAGTTAACTAGCTTCCCTTTCGTTATCATGTTGTCTTTTCTAAATCCGTAATATTCTGCTAGGTTGACGAGAAAGATTATGCGCCACGTGTCACTCTGAGGAATAAGATTTATTTTGCCAATTTGAGTAACCTGAACAACTATGTACTCATAATCGTTTCTTAAGGCGTCTTTATGGTTGCGTTCGTTCGTTTGTTCGTTCAAACTTCTTCAACTCTTGTGAAAAAATGCAGAAGACCAAAAATCGTTATTTTGGAGCAATATGATTGGTCGAAAAAAAATGTTTGAATGAACAAACCAACGAACGCAACCATAAAGGCGCCTTTATTTAGGATATTCTGTTTCTTTATTGCAATTTGGCAGTTGCCAATCTCGTAACCGATGGCCGAATACAGAACCTTTTTTTTAAATTTATTGATTTACCGTTTTATTCCCAGGGGTATTGAAAAAATACTGTCAAAGAATCCCAAACAGCGCGACCACGCTTTCCCTAAATGAGAGAAGAAGATGAAATGAATGAGAAGAAAAGGCAATCTATTGAGACAAACCTATTGTAAAATGTACTATTTACATTAAAAGGAGCTGTTTGATGTGCTTGCTTCATTAAATCTGAGCGCGCGACTTCGACAATCTTCAACGCACCGTCAGTTGTCGACAATGTTCGAAATGTGGTGGGTTTTCTCGACATAAAATCTCAACAGCACGATCGTGCTGCTTGGGACTCAAACGGTTAAATAGTCCTATCTATTTGAAACAGTCAAGGTTTCTGTAATCATATCGTGATCCTTTAATTAAAGTTTGTTATAAATTGTGAAACCTTGCTCATTTTATATTCCAACGGATAATCGAATCTTTCAGCAAACATACAGTTCTTAGATGTTCTGTAAACAATTTCTCGCTTGAAATGATTGGTGCTTCATCTTAATCGTCTTCCTTGGCTAACCATTTACTCATTAGGTTTTACAGAACAAATTAGTTGGACGTTTGTGCAGTAGTCAGTCCAAAAGTACCAAGACTGTATACTTGGTTGGATGGATGTATTAAATAACTTTCTGCTTCCATGAAGAAACCTTATAATGCGTTCTTTCCGTTTAAGGTTGTTTGTTTAAACATCAATCAGTCACAAACATCATGGTATTGCAACCCTCTCCGGAATAAGTATTTTTTGCACAAAATAGTAGACTTTGCGAATTTCTTTACTTGAAAATATGCAATAATGTCGATTTTTTTGATAAATTTTACCAGGTAAAGTTCTACCCATTGCACTTAATATTTAATTATTAGTACGTATTATTTTGCGACTTTGTAGGATAACCCGCATTCATCGAAAAAGCACCCTGTTTAAAATATAAAGCAAAATTACTCTGTAGGAAGCGCACCTAAATGGACAGTAAAGGCGCAAAAGATGTGCGGCCGAAGTCTTGAAAATATAACTCATTAATAATCGGAAATCACGTTGGCTTTTTCAAAGCTTTTAATTACACCCTACTTTCAGACCTATGTGCCAAATGACCTGTAAATGCACCAAACGCAGACTGCATGGGCATGCAGTTTGAGGTCTTTAAATATGGAGAATATTTTTTCTAGAACTGTCTTTGTGTCGTTGTTCGATTAGTATTTTCATAGAAAAATAAATACCATAGATTTCTCATTTTTATAAATCGAAAGATAAGAATGAGTCGAGTAAAAAATTTCAGAAAATCCAATGTCATGATTGTATTAATGTAAAGCGCAATGTAAAGTCACAAATACAATCATGACATTGGAATTATCAGAAATTTTTTACTCGACTCATTTTTATCTCTCGATTTATAAAAGTGAAAAATTAATGGTAAACTTATTTTTCTATGGTATTGCAAAGCGAGGATCTGATAAATGGAAAGTGACCGAATGTGTCCTATTTCAAGATGGGAGAGTATACCTGAAGTGTAAGAACTAAAGCGGTGTGGTATCCTTTACACAGCATACATGTTACTCACTAAACTCTTTTTATAAAGATCGATTTAATGCTTGGATGGTGCGATGAAAAGAAAGTTTTCTGCACTTAAATAACAATTTTTATAATTGGGAGAGATAAGATGAGATTTTATTTTTGTTGCCGAAAAAGTTCAAATGGTTTTAGGGCATTTAGCAAATTCTCATCGAAAGTATCCAAAGTTTCCATTAGTGTAAATAATTCCTATCCTAGCTCATATCGATTTACACTCGCACACATTCCAGCCAGATGAAAAATATTTGTTGCTGTAAACGTTCTCTATAGTTTTCTTAAATTGAAAACATTTTCACCGTTATATCACAACTCTATATCAACATCATAACTGAATATTAATATTACATGATTTACAATTATAGATTTAATCTGATGAAATTCTGAAAACCTGAGGCAACGGAAATTACTTTCATGCAACTTCAAATAATTTTTAGCCAATGAAGCTGAAAATGTAATTTAATTTAATTTTTCCTACAATAAGAGTTAAACTGAAAATTATGTTGTAAAATTTCTAAAGAAATTTAGCCCACAGATATCTAGAATTTTAATAGTACAAAATACTCTTAGGAACGTCATTCCTTTCAAACATAATATGTGTGTCAACTTTATGCTTAAGACCATTACTTAAAAAATTGCTACGAATGCCGTCTATAGGTGAGATGTCACTGCAGGCGAAGGCGAGAGATGGTACACCGAATTTCGTGAACTGTTTTGTGCTGCTCAATCTCATTCCCTTTCTGAATCTATATTAATGGGGGGGGGGGGGGGGGGGGGCTTAATTTTTTTATATGTGGTGTTGTTTCAGATAGTCTATTTCTTATTAATTTGTTGATTAGTTTTGTAAATGGTAGTAAGAGTAGTGTTATCGGCTTGTAGTCTTCTGGTTCTGGCACATCTTCTATTTTATTCCGTTTTTCATGGAAACTATTTTAAGTTCTTTCATTTTTTCTTGAAACTTATTGTAATGGCGCATTTTATGTAGGTATTGTGTTAGAATTGTTTAATAGCTATTTGGAAGCTTGTGATCTTGTTGATTTTTGATCTTGTTTATGCCTCGTGCTAGGTTACTATTTCTTTTTACTACATTTAGTATTTCTTCTTGATTGAATTCTGCTTTGTGTTGGTGAAAGTTGATTTGTTGATAACAACTTTGAATCTTCTAATTGATAACATGAAGAATAAGTTCGAGACCGAAACTGTTGAATTCAGTTTGTTTGCACAATAACAATTCGGTCATACCTTTGCAAAACTGTTTATAAGGATGAACTTCATCAATATTCTAGGTAGCATTCCATCACGCCCTGACCTTATTTACATGTTTATTAATTTCAGGTGTGCGTACTTCGGGGGTCTAATATGAAATTTTTTACATCGCAAATTTTTGAAGCTGTCGACCAGTTCGAAAACGTCGAATATAGCTATTATGAGATATTCGACAACGTCGAAAATTGAACATCAATCACAAATATATTTGGAACGGATCCTTTTCATATAAATACCACTAATATTTCGAATTGTTCCGAATTTGTCGAGATCCTAAAATAAATCCGACAATAATAATGTAATTTTTTAAATTTAAATACATTTAATTATTTTAAGTAAACAAAATAACACAGCTATATGTATAAAATCAGGTAAATTGGCAGGGTACTACTCTTCAGTAAGTTTTTCTTTATGTGAAGGAGCACGCGTACATCGTCTGAGCAATGGGGAATCATGATTTTTATGAAAATTATCAATTTAGTACTCAGTGTTGATTTTTTCATTGCTGAAGAAACTGTTTCTCAAACCATCACAGCTGAACACTTTACTAAACTTTTGTCTGGCTAATTTATTTGGTGTAATGATTCTCAATAACACTGACCATACACGATTGTTCCGGTTGTTATCAGGGAGGCTGTTGTATTAAAAATATCTTTTCATCTAAAAATGAAATTTCATTACCATCGTCTCAAGAAAGTAATATCTTAGATTTTGCGTTCCTAGCTTTTTTTTGAGCTTCAGTTACCACACTAGTTTTTTAATTTTTGTAGATTTTTAAGTGCAGATCCATGACTGGCAGCTAGTTTTTCATATGAACTGAAGGATTTCTTCGAATTCGTTCTCGTACAGTTTTCACTAATTTTTTTTGTGCACACGATTTTTGTTTTATTTTCACCGAACCTGTATGCCTTAATCTTCTAATGGGCATACCCTTTTAAAAATATCACTTTTTATAAAACCTTGCTTAAGCAATTTTAAAACAAGTTCAAGTTTCATTTCCATTTTAATTATAAAAAATTAATTATTTTTTTTTATTAAGTTAGTCAATAATAATTTAAAATTTTAAAATGATGGGATAGTTAATGTTCCTGAAACACCCTGTACATTTAAATCATAATATCTTGTATATACCTAAAATTTTTACATTAATATATCAAACCTTACTTTATCTAAATTAACGCGCATCCCCAATAGAATTCCTTTTACCTTTTCCTTACAGAAAAGTATGAAAAAAAACTGGAGAAAAAAAATTTTGTTTTCTCAAATTTCTTTTTCCAAATTTTCTGTAAGGAAAAAGTAAAAGGAATTCTAGTGGGGATGCGCTGAGTCTTCGACCCTATCAAACTTGAAACAGCACCACACACTGTTACAGTTTGTAAGACTATTAGCTACACCTCTAAATTAATAAATACAATTTTTGGGATTTACTGCTAGTAATAACACTGTGCTTGAATTGGAAACTGTTTTTTTGTGACAAGCTGGGCACCCAGGGGTAAATCTAATACGAGTATGCTGAATTCAATGGTGCTAGTCCCATTTCAAAGTTAGTCCCCATTTTTGAGATATCGCTTTCGACATGTTTCGATACGTCAAGAATTTGTCAAAATATACACTCATTTTCACGTTGATAGCTCCTGCACCATTGAGATTTTCGTTTTGAATTCTTCAGCAACGTTGTTGCGCAAGCCAAGACAAACAACTTTGCCGAACATATCAAGAATGAATAACCACATTATTCATTTACATTTTTGTGTTATTTTGTTTTTTTTTTTCATTCCGTCAAAAAACACTTTTTTATTATTTTTTGTCCATTTATTGAATTTAAAATCGATATTTATAAACATCGCATCGACAAAAATATAGATACACTAGAAACTATTTAAAAGAAAATTAAATCGATTCAGTTGATTTGATTGTGATTTTTCTCAATTTATTTCCTAAAAAATTAACATTTTTCTTAACTATTAATTTTAATTTTCTGATTCGTTCGTGTCGTCTTCGAGATCTTCTTCCTCTTGCAAATTCCAACAAATGTCGCCTAAGAATGCATCTAGATTTTTGCCGCTGTACCAATATTTAAGCCTTGCCGTCACTTGGTGAAAACGCTTGCCGTGATCATCGGGTCCGGCTGGTGATTGTTCGGCGAATTTTTCCACATGATAATGCAAAAAATGTATTTTCAATGACATTCTAACGTTTATATTATGAAAAGCGGTTAGCATATTTTCAATATATCTGCGCCAGTCATCGGATTGATTAATTCCGAGAAACTTCTTAATAACTTCTTTTACACATTTTCATGCCACAAGCTCTCGTTCACTTTCAAATGCATTTTCAAATGCATCATCGTTCAACAAACGACGAATATCTGGTTCATTAAGTATTCCTGTAATAAAAAAACAAGATGCGAGATGAAATTTCATTTGATCAAAACTTAGATTCGAATTGTTTGAAACACCAACCTTCTTTTATTTTCATTCCATTTAACCGTGGAAAAATGCGACGCAATTTGACGAAAGCATTTCCATCTGGATTCAGCGCTTTTATAAAATGGTGGTAGCAATATTTTTTTAATTGGCACAAGTGGAGCCTCAACGATGCTGTCGTATCGCAATCTAATGTTATCAAGTAAAGCCCAGTTACGTTCATTGTATTGGTCGCCTTTAAAACGTTTATTTCATAAGCACATAAAACACATGTTTTTAGTGTAACCTAATTGCATGCCACTTAAAAGAGCTATCACTTTTAAATCTGCACAAACTTTCCATTGCTGGTCATTGTATTTAATCAAATCAATGTTTTTTTTTTTCATTGATGTATATAGGTTTCCTTTGTGTTTGTGCTGAGTGCAATTGGAAAGGAATCCTTTGAGTTGGTAACGTGAAGGAGAACTGCCTTCAAACTGCTTTTAGAGGAATCGATAAACAATCTTCGGGATTATATGCATTGTGCATTGTGGATACCAAACCTCGGATATCAGTGCAAAAAGCAAGTGAATTATTTTCAATTGATTTGAAAAAATTCGAAAAATGACGATGAACCAATTTTGCTTCGATGTGCCAATTTTTTAAGTTTTTTAGAAATATCGATTTCGAGAATAATCTCTTAGGTTTAGTTTTTATTACTGCTACATAATTTATTTTGAAGCTCTTTATATACTGTAACTAGGCGCTGCTACCTCCTTTGTTTTTAAGTTATGGATAATAGTTCGTAAATATTATTGGTTTTTGTGTTGATTTTGTCGATAAGTAAATTGTTGGTGTTTGTGTTTTTATATATTGTCAGGGTGTGAATTTTGGTCGTAACTCATGCCTCATGAGAAATTTGTATACGTACAGTGGCTCATGAGTCAAATTGTACCCAAAATGTATACCTTTGGTATTGGTCTACTAACCAGTCTTATTTCAGTCCTTTTTTGATTCTATGCAAAATGGTTACATTTTTATTGAATTTAGTGTACCAATGATTTTCAATTTTTATGTGTTGTGCGAAACTTGATTTTATGTACTTTTTTTTTAAATTTGGTTATGCCATTGATGTGTTCTTTGTATCTTATCCGAAATAAGCGTCCTGTTTGTCCTAAGTATGCCGACTACCAGCTGTATTTAGCCTAATCTGTGTACCCATGTTTCTCTAGACGGCAAGGTAGTAGCCGGAGTCTTCTGTGAGAAGCTTTTGCCAAAACTGACAAGACCCTGCCTTTTCGGGGAACATGCGAGAAGGATGGGTCTACAGACAAATGACTTTGTAGAAGTTGCATGGACGAAGAGACTTTAGATAACTTCCTATGCTCGTGTCCGGTACTATCATACAGAAGGTATAGGTATTTGGGCGTGTATAATATGGTCAGCCTTTCTGATCCCGTTCTGAGTGTGGAGTGCGAGATATTTTGCGCTATGTACGTAGCTCGGAATGGTTTTGAACAGGACTAAGGGAGAAATAAGTTCCTGTGGTATCACAACGGGCCACAACGGTCTAAGTGTGCGGATGCAGCCACTCCAACCTAATTTAGCCTAAGTAAAACACACATATATGGTGGAAGTGGTTTTTTGGTCTTGATATGTTCGGAAAAGTTGTTTATCTTGACTTGCTCAACAATTATGCTGAAGCAAGCATACCAAAATGTTAATGGTTCAAGAGCTATCAACGTGAAAATGAGTGTATATTTTGACGCAGCGCAAAAAATGTCGAAAGCGATATCTCAAAAATGGGGACTAACTTTGAAATGGGACTAGCACCATTGAATTCAGCGTACTCGAATTATATTTACCCCCGGGGTGCCCAGCTTGTCACATTTTTCAACTAACACAGTGATATACGCTACTTGCATATCCCGTTCTTGAGTAAGATTTATAGAATCGAAGTATTGATCGCGTTCAAGTGAATAAATAAACGTTTAATGTTTATGTTAGAATTTTATGTTGTTGGTAAAACCTGATTGATTTAATTTTTGGAAATAATTTTTTATCAAATCACTGTCGATATTTATTTTCAATAATTTGAAATTAATTGTTGAATGATTTACTAATACTATCAAATGTTTTAGTTTTATGCTGTATACATACTTGTGGAAATTATTGTGGACTAATATATCGCATTCGCTCCCACAGGTATATATTCATACCTGCGGAGCGAGTGCTATAGATTAATACCACAATAATTTCCACAAGTATATATACAGCATTAGGAAATTTTTTATCACCGTCAATTTTATAAAATCAAGTTTTCCAGAATAGAAGAAACGATGTGGCAAATGCAGTCTAACGACTCGCTATGTTGTCTCTACTAATTCGGTTATCTAATATACGAGTATATGTTTATCATCCCTACTGTAAAATAAGTAAATAATATTCAGAGTAAAGAAAACACAACCGGTGTATTCGTACGTATAGACGGAAAATGCAAAAAAAAAACATAACAGAGAATCCCATTTCATTCACAATGTGTATAATACTCTCACACAACATTATTTTCTATATTCTCCCTCTCTTTATACATTATAGTATTATGTATTTTATATATTCTATCAAAAAATGTAAAAATAATACACAGTCGAATTTCCTTTATTCAGAGGGTTGATTTTATATGTTTCACCCTCGCAAAAGCATAAACCAGAGTATTTTATATAGAGTTGATTTTCCCTTTAATTTTGTCCTGCATTCAATTTTTTTTGGGAGAAATTCTTAACACAAAATTTTTATATTTTCAGTTTGACTCGTGCTTTTCAATCGCAAGGATGAAAGAAAAACACTCAAGCCGGTGAATTTTCTTGTGTTTTTACTGTAAATTTCTTATTATGTGTGTTATTTACCTAGAGCAAAATCAGAGTAAAAACTGTAAATTTTTATTTTGAGTGAAATTGTGTAGAGTTTAAAAACGAACTCAAGTGTTTTTAAAGTGCCATAATCGAAGCGAATACGAGAAAAATGTGCAAATATATAGTGTTAAAAAATTATTTAACTCGATAATTTTAAAATAAATATAGAAATAGTGCAATTTTAAAATTAATTAATAGTTATTTCTGTTAGTGTGTAATAAAAAGAAAATATGTTTATTATAATAATAAGTAATTGTGTATCTATTTTATAATCAATATTTATTTTATTGTAACCACTATAATATTTTAGTTATTTAAGTGATAAAATTGTTGAATAAATATAATAAATCAAATACCAGTGTTGTAGGTGTAAAATTTATTGGTAAAATCGAATTTCTGATTATCGATTAGTTACCATTTTAGCACATAAAGTGATTTGTGTGACATGATTTTGCCAATGGTGCATGATAATCAGTGACTTAAATTTAATTTGATAGTGGTAAGCAAAAAAAAAAATGTCAGGTTGTCTTTCTTATACTTTTAAAATTTATTGAAAACGACTTAATATAAAAAACTGAAAAAAGGTTACCAAAAAAGGATAAACGGCTACACTCGTAATTTAAAATTTGTAATTTAATATTTTATAATACACGCAAGTTTAATGCGTATGAATTGTTGTTGCTGCCTGTTCTTGAAAAAGGAACAATAAAAAAGGATTGAAAATTATTTAGGCGAGCGGATTTTAATTTTGTTAAGTTATACTTCTGTTTTCGTGTTCGAGTTAATATAGGTGGAAGGTGTTTTTATATTTTAATGATTTAACTTTTAAAACATAACACACGATACGAATTAGCTTAACTTGTAAAATTGTATTTCTCCACGATATAGTAAGTGTTTCTAACAGGTAGTGGAATGTGTTGCCCAAAGAAACGTGAAGGAATTTGTCTTGCTACCCATACGTCATATAAATTTGCAATATAAGGGGAGCATAATACATATATATCTTATCCCCTCCTTAATGCTGTGAAGATTATTATTTTTTCGATTTTCGAGATCTCATATGAATTGGACGTGTTTTATGCTTTCTGGATTTGTTTTTCTGTGTATCATTTCGAAATGTAATACAATTGATTTGTTCTAAGTTTTTCTTTTACAAATAAGAGGGTTATATAGATGTCGGTTCGGTTTATTTTATTTCGAATGAACTTTAAAATACGTGATATTTTTCCAGAAGTTTAATTAAAGTTGAGTGTAGTATCAAAGGTTGTTTAGTGTTAAAGAATGTGTGATTAAATTTGTGTTGCTAGAATATTTTATGTTTAGGTGAAAATATTATATTTCCTGTTATTTTTGGGATTTGATATGAACTTTATTACAAACAGGTATACATATAAACATGTTATTTTGTGATTTTTTTAGAATATTTTAAGACTGCTTATTCTCCCGGCTTATGTTATCGATTTAAATACTTCTGGCTTTATTCGATATTGCTTAGTGCTCGAGGTAATGTTTGGTCTAGTAGGGTCAGAAACAGAGCTTTAATTAAACTCTATATTGATTCAGAATATAAGAGGAGGGTTGTAAGTACTGAAACGTTGTAAGTTTATTTATTTTAATCCTGCAATACCAAACAAAATTCTAATGGCTCAACAGACGGAATTATTAAATAATGATTTGTGGCTCAAAAAATAGGTAGTAATTACTTAGACTGTGGCCGAATTGTGTGATAAATATTTTTTAGTACAAACATTGTATTTCGATTTTTAAATAATTCAACACAAAGTTCAAATTCAATAAATATAACTGGATTTATGGCGGAGGTGTAAATTCAAGATTTTTATAAGTGTTGTAGCTCCTCCCAACCCTCAGTACATTTTACCGTTACATACCTTATGCACAAAATTGTGTAAGTAATTTTTAATTATTTTGGTGATGCTTATCTGCATAATCGATGGATTTAAACTGAATACAGCCTTACTATGGTTCACGTATCTTATTTTCGACGGCGAGCGTCCACTCATAAAAGCAAAGCAAGAACCAAGAACTAAATATTAAATATTTACTCTTTCTCTGTTCTTTTTTTACTCAATAAAAGCAACACTCATCGTCGATAATAAACAGTCTGTAATGTTATTTTTCCTGCGGTGAGATCTGGAATAACGAATTCATAGTAAATACAAATTGGGTCACAATTTTTGAATTTAAAAAATTATTGAAAGAATTGAGGAACTTCTGCTCTGGTTTTAAATTTATCTTATTTTATGTTTATTGAAGTGAAATCATTTTACAGATCCGGCTATGTTCACTAGTTCACTTTTGGAACTTTGGATTTGTAGATCAAGGGCATTACATCTTACATCGTTACATTTAATTGATCTAATTATTGATACATTGGTGTGATTATTAACATTAAAACTAATTGAAATATCACAGAAAAGCGATTAGTTTTCTTTGGAAACTGATTAAATTTTCATCTCGTTATTTCTTCGCAAAATCGGAATACCGTCAAAATTTTTAGATATGTACATTATTTTCCAAAAGTAATTGTATTGAGTTAAGTTATACTGAGCATATTAAAATAAAGAAAGTTTTTCCTTAAGCTCTTTAGAGTGGGGGTTCCAATGCCTTCTGAACATTTCCTTCAGTTGCCTGTATTTAACTATAACCTATAGTTCGAAACAAGTTTATATGTTTGTTACCGATTGTTCTCAAGGTTTCGATGATGTCTCAGTTCTCTATCTTTGTGGTTGTAAGATATGGTCCCAAATCTTGAATATTATTACATTAACAGATTGAATTTTTTATTTAAGGTCGTATTTATTTTGTATTGTTTAGGTGAAACCCAGGGACGTTGAAATTTTTTAATTAAAAAACGATAATTTTTTGATTAAATAAGCGTGAAGTATCTGAACCATTTTTTTAAAGAAATCTTTATTTCTGTATAATATTACAACTATTGTTTTATTAGTTTAGTACTCCATTCTTGTGGGATGAGACCTATCGGTTCATCCCAGCTCTCTCAGTCCTTTGATTTAAGCGGCTCAAGAAACCACTAATTTTAAAGGCTTTGTTCTTTTTAGGCGCTTTGGTCCATTGGTGCGATCCAGTAGGTTCCGCAGCTCCTCGTTGTCATGCTGCTGCAGTCGCAGTACATGACTCCTTGCAAAATTTTGTATTTCATGGCTGACGTATTCCATGTTTAAGTCTCGATGGAGATTGCCATTTCTAATGTACCAAGGAGCATTCACAATACTACGTAGTACTTTGTTTTGAAATGTTTGAATAATCTTCACTGTAGTTTTCCTTGCGCAGCCCCAAAGCTGAATACCATACGTCCAGATAGGTTTTAGGATTTGTTTGTGTAACAGCAGTTTGTTGTGCGTTGTCAGTTCGGAGTTTCTTCCCAAAAGCTAGGGCATTTTTCTGAATTTTAAATTAAGTTCTTGCTTTTTCGTTTTAACATGCGCTTTCCACCTGAGTTTAGAGTTTAGCGTCGTTCCGAGGTATTTATCATTATCAGAATATGGAATTTGTTGTGAATTCAGTCTAA
The DNA here is from genome assembly GCA_947310385.1 of Nephrotoma appendiculata. Taxonomy (NCBI): domain Eukaryota; kingdom Metazoa; phylum Arthropoda; class Insecta; order Diptera; family Tipulidae; genus Nephrotoma; species Nephrotoma appendiculata. The sequence goes on from OX371223.1 coordinate 219,542,465, forward strand.
TCGGAATATATTCTAATGTCCTATTGGTAAAGTTGATATGTGTTGATTTCGATTCGTTAAGTGTTATTCTCCATTGTTTTGTCCAGTTATTTACTATATGAACAGAATTTTCTAGTTTTCTTGTGGATTTAACGATACTAGCATCGGTGGTCATAACACCTGTGTCATCAACAAACGTTCCTATTCTAGCTTCTTCTATGTTTGGTATATAATTTGTATACAGGAGGTATAATATGGGGCCTAGAACACGGCCTTGTGGAACTCCTGCCAATAATTTCTTCAGTTTAGAGTATTCCCCTTCCTGTCTCACCCGGAAGTAACGGTCGTTGATGTAAGACTTTAGCAATTCAAAATGATGAATTGCTAAACTCTTAAATTCTAGACAACGGTGCCAAACCTTATCAAATGCTTGGGCTACGTCTAAGAATATTGCTGACCATACTTCCTTTTTCTCCAGCGCCTCCTCAATTGTATCAGTAATCCTATGCACCTGTTCTATCGTTGAATGCCTTTCTCTAAACCCAAATTGATGTTCTGGTATAAGATTTCTGCTCTCTATAATTGGCTTTAATCTCTTGAGAAACAGTCTCTCGATAATTTTTGATGTTGTTGTTAACAAAGAAATAGGCCTATACGATGTTTTGTCATTTAGTGATTTATTAGGATTTAAATCATTATGTGTTCCGCTACTTTCCACTGTCTCGGAACATAATATAGTCTAGAAATAGCATTGATTATGTGCTGTAGTTTCCTTAGTGCTTTTTCTGGTAGAGCTTTGATTATTTGCCCCGTTATCAAGTCGTATCCAGGGGCTTTTTTTATCTTTGAGATTTTTTACTTCTTGTTTGATTTCTTTCAGAGTATCTGGTAGCACAGATGCCTCGTCTACTTTGCTTATAGGTGTTAGATATTCATTATCCACTTGTCCAGTTGGTGGTTTGAATATATTTTCTAGGTGTTCGGCAAACAGATCAGCTTTTGGTTTTTCGGTGCGAGCCTAAGTTTCATCAACCATTCTAATGGGTGGCACTTGCATTTTAAGCCTTTTTAAACCTTTGGTGGCTTTCCACAGGGAATAGTCTGTGTCAGGTTTACCTGTCAGATTACTTAGGAAGCTTGCAACCGACTCATTCTTAATCTCTTTTATAAGTAGTTTAAGTTTGTTGCACAAGTTGTTTAGGATTGTTTTGTTTTCAGGGGTTCTGGTTCTCTGCCTAGTCTTACGAGCTCTTCTTTTTTCGAACCAACTCTCTCACTTCAACTGGATAGTATACACTTTTTTGTAATATTTCTTGCTGATCAGGAGTACTTTCCCAGACCGCTTTTTTGCACACCGTCAATGAGGTTTTCTAGTTCTTCTCCTATCATCGTGCGATCGAGATCTGCACCTGTAGGTTGATGCTTTCTTCGATCAGCGATCGAAAGTATTCCCAGTTGGTTTTGTTATTTGTTAGTCTTGGAGGGCTTGCTTTCCTCATTACGGTGTCACTTATTGTCATTAAAACTGGAGAATGGTCTGACGATAGCCTTTCTTCATTTTCTGAACCATGCAACAGTAAAAAAACAGACAAATCATTACATTATTCGACAATTACATCATTCGGTTTGAATTATGTAACAGTCCCCTAAGTGGGTTTTAGATTAGTCTCTGATGAAAAATTTGAGAGGGTTTTCAGATTCGATTATTCCAACGTTTGTTGTTTGATCCTTATAAGAGAATTAAGTACAGGAAATACCTGGGCTGGGAGAGGAAAGAAGTTTCTCCGTAATCTTCCCATGTCTCCTCTAATCTCTTCCACCAAATTTAGTTTAGATGAGATGTAGTTGTATGATTTTATGGTAATTTATAAGTGATGGTATAATGGTGAGCCCCACAACTGATTTATATATATGGTGATTCTAAATAATTAGAAATTAGAAATCCCATATTCGTGCATACACAAGATTATGTTCGATTTTTATTGTATTCTGTTTTAGGCTCAATTATTGATTTCGATTGAGAATACATTTTTTTCTAATTGTGGAATGCGAATTATCCTTTCATATTTCTAGGTTCTATTAAATAGTAGCAACTATAGCTTTAAAAATTAGGGATTTCTATTTCCTTTGGGGCACTTATTATATAATCAAAGTAAGATTAACGTAATTGGCAGGGAGGCTTTACTTTCAATTTGATCTAAGAAAATTTTGCCAAATTTGTATTTCGGCTAAATATTTTAGTATGGAGCGTTTTCGTCAAAATTTCTACTTCATTCTATTACTGAACCTAAACATTTTGAAGGTTGGGCGTAAATAATTTTGTCGAAATTCCTTTAAGCGTGAGTTTTTCTTACAAACCAGTTACTATTTGGAAAGGTGGATATTCGACATTTCAATCGAACTATATTTGGAGGCACCAGCAAACTAAAGATTAACTTTGAATTTTTGATTTAGATATCAAAATGTGTAAGAATCACAACGATCAGTTTCGAACGGATAAGGTTATTGATTTGAAAAAATCAGATTTCTCATCGGGTCGCGATGACTGATGTTGTATTATTTACATTGGAATATTGTCCATATATATAGAACAATACCATATAGTTGTACTACTAGCGAATTACTGCGTAGCGTAGGAAATTCGATTCTTTCACATTTTCCATCTTCTATTCTCATAACTAACTTTTCGTATTAACGAATTTTTATATTTTACTTTGGTTTTTCGTTTGTAATGGTGTTATTGTGCCCTCTATAATTCAAAAATTGAGATTTATCCGTGATCCAGCGTTAACGGAAAGAAAAGTATGGGGTGGTTGGGAAGTTGATTGTGTAATATAAGTAAGTGTCGATTATCATAGTTGTTGTCACACAGATTGACGCTAAATGGAAGAACTTCCTACGATTATATATTTAATTCGAGAGTACTGAAAATAGACCAATATACTGAACAATCACAATAACACCATTACAATCGAGAAACCAAAGTAAAGATTAACTTTGAACTTTGTATGAAAACCTGCCAATTTTTCTAACCGCTTCTCCTCTTCTCTTGTTTTAAAACTATTCATTCTCTAATTATACAGTGTTTCTTTCAAAGCCCTAGAATATGGCAATAAATTTATTCTACGAGTTTTATATATAGCGGGGAAAGAGATGGAAAGTCCAAAACCGTTTCATACAAATCCGCTCCTTATCTACGATATAATCGTGGCTTCTAGGAATTTATCAGATTTACATTTATGTGGAATGTGGTTTTGTCGCTAATGTAGTGCGATATGAATCGTTACATTACGAAAACATTGTTTACGTTTAACATTCACTTCACTCCAGTCAATATAAGTTATATTTCGATTTCTTCATCCTGTCGTTTTCAAAAAACCGTTCGAAATTAATAAAAATAATCGGCCATCCCAATCAAATGCTCACAATAATTATTCTCGTGTCTTAAGTAATTCCCATATGTTCTATTTCATGTTAATCCCAGTCAGGGGGAGTCTATTACAGTCAACAGGATCTTATCCAAAGTTTTTTTACGCATATAACACACGATGAACATACTGAAATTCTGAACAAACAGATTATAATAAGTTTTACGATGATTTATTGACATACATATTCACCATTATTCAAATATCACCTACATGTTGTCTCTTAACCTAATGTTGTTAAGGTAGAATTCTAAATATGTATATGGAGCGGCGGCAATGCCATACAAAATTTTGTCTTGAAAGCATTGTTTCATTTTTGTACATTGGTCTTCTTGGTGGAACGCCAAAGTATGGGATTAGATTATATCATTTAGACCCATATTAGTTTTAACATTTTACCGTAAGGCCCGTGGGCACAAAATATTCGTTTCATTTCGATTTTAGGATTTTATATGAAAAACGTAAACTTAATCACATTTTCATTACAGGCAGTATATTTTCTGTATTTGATTCTTAACTATAATTTTCCCTTTTTATAAATAAATCAATCATCATTAATCAATAAATCATCTTATTCCACGGGAATCCAGTTTACATTTTTGTATTGTGTAGTTCACGTGAACTATTTTTTACTTAATTTAATCATTATATGATGAGAGCGAATTGTCCATAAAGTTGTTATGGCAGTATCTTCAATACCTAGCGTACAGAATGAATAATACAATTCATGTTATCGAACCTCATGATATAACCTTCTATAATATTCTCTTTAATTTAATCTGAGTAGGAATTTTATGGCAAGTCCTTCAGAGAGAAAATGCCGAGACAACTTATCTCCAAGTCAAGCACCCATTGCTCTGGTTAGTATACCTCATCCAGCAGATCTTGGAACTTCCTAGGATTCAATGAACTGATCACGTACAAATCAAAATTCAAAATGCTCATAAAACCTCCCGAAGGTCGCCAAATATCTCAATGAGTGGTCGATCTGCAATATTCGATTTTAAAATATGAAGAAATGGTTCTGGTATGTCTTACTAAAATTTGAATTCAAGCCGTTGGATGGTGTTTGTCTAGGTGGAACCGTCATTTATAAAAAGCTTTCCTATTTCAGCTGTCGTCGGGACAGTAGGTAGAGGAGGATATATCGTATTCTTTAAATTGATTGTTCGTATTCTTTATATTGCTTTTTATTAGGTGAACAAAGAAATTTCCGACCTTTTTAGATAGGTGTCGTTAGTATCACTGCTTGCATATCATTCAATCGGGCAATACATGTTTTTTGGAGGTTAGATGTCAAGCTTGAATAATTACTAGTGACATTTGTCCAAAGCGTACACAACAATTATTTTCATGTAATTGAAGATGTCGAATTTTATGCCAAAAAACAACATTTGTGGGAAGTTTTACTTCATTATTTTTTTGTTGCAGCGGAAACAAATCGTTTGCTTGAGGAAGTTTACGGTGAACATGCGCCATCGAAAACAACATTCAAAGAATGGTTTCAACGATTCAAAGTTGGCGATTTTGACGTAAGAGACAAAGAACGTGAAGGCAGACCAAGAAAATTTGAAGATACAGAATTGGAAGAATTGCTTGATGTGGACCCTTGTCAGACTGAAAAACAATTGGTAGAAATGTTGCTTCAACGACAAAACAAAGGAAGGGGTTTTTGCATCGGATCATCACTGGGGATGAAAAATGGATCCAATGACAATCCAAAGCGCAAACGAGCGTGGGTCAAGCCAGGTGAACCAGGCCTGTCGACACCAAAATCAAATATCCATGGTTCGAAGACGATGCTTTGTATTTGGTGCGATATGAAGGGTGTCGTCGATTATGAGCTACTGAAAGAGCGTGAAACCATTATGGGACAAGTTTATCGACGGCAATTGATGTCTTTAAAGCAAGCTCTAGCTGAAAAACGACCGGAATGGGACAAAAAGCACAATAAGATTATTTTGCAACATGACAACGCTAGGCCACATGTTGCCATATCTGTCAAAAATTACTTGGACAGGCAGAACTGGGAAATTCTACCCCACCCGCTGTATTTACCAGACATTGCTCCCTCTGATTACCACTTGTTTCGGTCGATGCAATCAGCTCTGGCACAGCAGCACTTCACTTCATTTGAAAACGTCAAAAAATGGGTCGATGACTGGATCGCCTCGAAACCACCAGACTTCTTCCTTCGGGGAATCCGTTTACTGCCTGAACGATGGGCGAAGGTTATAGCTTCTGAAGAAGAATATACTTTGAATAAAACATTCTTACATTCTCTACAAAATCTAATCTCTTTTATTTCAATAAAAAAGGTCGGAAATTTATTTGTAGATCTAATATTTAGACAACAATCCTACGATTTAACAATGCAAGTCAGTAGCTCGAACCTAGTAAGGTTATAACGCAAGTTTTTAGTAATATGTTCACAGCTTAGCTATACATAAACTTCATTTTAACAATGACTAATTCAATTTAAAAAAAAAACTGTTACACAAAAGGAAATGTTATTTAATAAGTTACATCAGTATTCAATTTCTTATTATTTTCGCAAAATAAATTTAATACCCAATTTTCCTCATTTAACCAATTCGCAATTTTCGTACGTCTTAAGGTATTCAGTTATTTCCTTTTGCAACTTTGTAGAATGTGCTTAAGCTCCGAATGCATCTTGTATTATAGTCATGTTGATCTTGAATTGTGTTTGATTTGGTTATTATATATTTTATTTATCAAAAGTAGCTCTCTTTCAATTAAAAACCGTAGTGATTGAAACACATCAAAAAGTTTCTTAGTTGGGTACCTATTACTGGAACATTAATAATGTTTTTGGGAACTCGTTTTTGCAAAATCTCTAGCTTGACTTTATAATGCGCAGAACCACTTCAAATCGGTTTAAGGTAAGTTAATCTCGACTGAATGAATGCGTAATACATTAGCAACGGCACTTTTTTGAATCGAACGCAACGCATAGAAAATAATGAACTGAAAATGTACTAAAATGTCACATTTTATTGTATTCTGCATTGCCGTGTAAGTTATATGTTTACTTAATATTTAAGAAAAGGCTACTTGATAGAATTTCAAAAAATAAGAATAAAATTAATAATTTACTTGTCACAAAACATTTAATTATTTAATTTAAAAAAAAAATTGTTTCAATTAACGTTATATCATTTTGATTTGGACGGCAGTCCAACCGAGTGACGAAAGCACCTACTGTGCTGGAAGTCGAACTGATATGAATATATACAGCTAGTTTCAAACTTTTTCCCTTTGAGGCCGCCAAGGATCATGTTATATACCACTGGATCTTGAAAAGTAGACCCGAATAATGTATAAAAGCATGAATTTCTACCGACATTGAGCGGAAATATGACCTTCCAAAAATTGCCCTAAAAAATCAGATTTTCGGATATAACTGCTCCAGAAAGTGCCCCAATTATTTTTTAACTAGCAAATTATGATTGTAGACGTCAATACCAATTCAACGACACCTCAAACTTCCAAAACGGATGGTTTTGACCAAAGTTATGATATTTAGATATTTTTCTATTACGTCACCATTTAATCTTGTTTTGGTTGTTTGTTTGTTTGTCCGTACTTCTTCCGTTTGATATCATATTTTTAGGGTTTGTAGTACTTGAAAAACTAAGCAATTTTTGTTCTACAACTTTTTGATTTGGCCGCCATGTTGGCTGCGGCCGGCCGCTGTACGGCCGTTTTTGGCCATTTTGGCCACGCCTACAGCGCTGAACTTATTTGACATACCCCGGACATATGCATATCGTTGGAAAGGTATTGATGCCAGCTATCAAATAGCATATAAAAAAACTCCAAAAAATTAGGGTGGAGGGTCATTTTGGCCAAAAATCTGAAAAATTTCAAAACGGCCGGCCACATTCGGCCAAATTACTAAAAAATTAGCCCAAAACTTTTGGTTCATATTTTCAGAAGTATTAGCCACAAACCTCACCTACAATATGACATCAACCGTTTGTCCCAGAAAACTCGAATATTTTAGATATTGACCTCCATAACGTAAAAGCCACCCTAATTTTTTGAAAAATTTCATTTTTTGGCTCAAATGCACCCTAATATCGGTCCGTTGCGGTTCATAATGATAGTGAATCAACGTATTACAATGAAACAAATATAAATATATCATATTATTATCATTGCTAAGAGAATTAATACCAGTGACCCTTTTTTCATAACAAAAAAAAAAAAATGAAAAAACTGACAAATTGATGTGATCGAAAAAATCACCAAAAACTTTGAACATTTGACAGTCTTCTTGCATAAAATCAATATTTTTTTAATCTTTATAATGATTTCTTTAAAAAGTAGATCTTATCTCTCCCCCCATCGCATGAAGATGGAAAATCAGCGAGAGGGTAGCTACCATTAAGTTTTGTTCCCAACTAACACACTAAAATATGTATATTTTATTGTATTGTTTAAGGGATCAAAAATGAATGGTAGCCGCATGCGGTTAGTGACAAAACAGCAAGAAACATGAAAAAAATTGTTGAATTACTCAATCGAATTTCTACCAAAAACACATGCATCTGATCTAAATTTTTACTACTCTGTAACATGCACTAAAAACTAAACTACAAATGTTCAGCCGATAGCCTACGAGAATTGGGTGTGTAATAAGATCACACCCGGCATGACCTGTTTGTGGCATGTGGTAAAGGATTCTGAAATAAAATCTACTAAAATACTACAAAATGAAGATTGAAAAAATGCATACAAAATAAAGAAATAGAATCGTCTATCACACACCAGAACATAGGCTATCATGCTGAACATAATTAAAAAAACTACCTATTTGAACCTAATGATGAGACCTGACCCTACTTTTCAACATAAAAAAGATAATATAAGTCATTACTATTTCGAGGCCAAGAGCATGGTGAGATGACGCCATCATCTGCCCTAAAAAAGTTTACATTCTTTCTCAAAATTACTGTGTAATGGCCTTCTTTTAATTCTGTGCCATGATGGAAAATGGCACTTGACAAAACATATTTTTTATTTCCAAAGCTTAATTCTGTCTGAGGTACAGAAGAAAGTTGTAGACTATTAATTTTCATGTAGTATTGATCGGCAATGACAAGTGAAAATATTAGAACGCGACGCGTATTCTCAAGTTAACACTGACTTGTCAATGGATTCTTGCACTTATCGCAAGAACTATCTTCATTTCCCACCCATCTACCAAAATTAGAACTAATCAAATCAGATAAATTACATTTTCCACTTGTGTGCTATCGAGTTTGTGTGAACTGTTCTGACTGACAACAATAAAACGAATCGCAATTCAATTCATTTTCAATTTGCCGTACCAAAATCATTGATATCAAATAAAAAACCTCTTAACAAGGTAAATGTTCGAGTGACGAAAGCCGAATTCAATTCACAAAATTTCTGATATCAAATTTGTGCCGAAAAAAACAATTGCATTCGATTTGTCAACGATTTTTCGGAATGTTAGTGCATTCGGCGCGTTTGTTTACATTTTTCTTTCTAGCTGTCAAAAACAACAACTTGCCAACGATTTTTCGGAATGTTCAACAACAACGCGCTGAATGCACTAATATTCCAAAAAATCGTTGACAAATCGAATGCAATTGATTTTTTCGGCACAAATTTGATATCAGAAATTTTGTGAATTGAATTCGGCTTTCGTCACTCGAACATTTACCTCGTCAAGAGGTTTTTTTATTTGATTAGAAAATACGCTGAATTTACGGTTTCTGTAATAGCTGTAATGCTGCTGCCCCTAGTGTTTCTCAGTGTTCCCCAACGCTTGATAGACACATACAGTTTTATGTACTATAGATACTAATTTCCATTTTTCAAAATGTTCTTGAGAGAATAACTTATTACAGGTCCGACGGTATATAAAATGTACAATAACTACTAGTCAGCTGTCAGCTACGCCGTTTCAAAAATTGTTCCAAAATTGAAATTATGGAGCATGCTAGAACGAAATCAGCTTTCTGCTTACCATTTATGCCTGGTTTCAAAAATTTGAGGAAGGTGATAATTTAAAAATAGAAACATTTCAGAAAATTTTAATGGTTTTTGATGGTGTTAAAAACAAATAATTTACATGTTGGGTTAAAATAAATTTATACTTCCTGGGAGAACGGCATTTTAGGAAAATGTATAGGGAATGGTAAATGTGTTATTTAGGTTCATCCTAATATTATTTCGTATTTATCTGGTTTGGGTCTGGCTTATACATTAAATTCAGTCTTGGTTTAGTTTGTCACTTTACTTTTCAACAAAAGATAAAAATGCTGATTATGGAGAGACGCATTAAGGAATTTGAAGTATTCTGTAATTTTGATTGGGGCACAGTGGTAGATATTATATGTGGACCATGCTCATTGATATATTTACCTTTCTGCACTTCTTTTTCACGCCATTTTTTGCTTACAAATAACTATAATAAGTTTCTATGATTTTTACGATCATTGGTAGCTCTGAAAGTTAGCCTATACTACTAACATATCCATGCCTACAGCAATTCTGATCCTGTTGTTGTTTTTAAAGTTTTGATGGGTATTTTCTTTATGTATGTGAAGCTGGCATGAAAACCAGGCCAAAAACATTTTTTAAATTTGGGTGTAATTGTTTGCTAAATTTAATACTATATTACTATCCGGAAAAATATTGACAATGCAAGGATAACGTAAATTCCATCCTGACATATTTTTAAACATAAAAATGTTTGTATTGTTGTTGTATTAAAAAAAATCAATTAATATTAGCTGTGTTTCTTGACACTTAGTCTGATCCGGTTCAGTTCATGGTTGACAAAATACAAAGGCGCATACTAGATTTGAAATCAACATTTGTGATCTAAAATAGGTTTTCCATATAAAATTTGAACTGATCCGGATCAATGGGTTTCACGAAACACGGCAATTGTTGAGAAGTAATAAACAACACGATTTTCTTTGCTGTAGTTAGATTTCACATTTATAGTAAACTGTGTTACAACACAATTTAAATATATGGTGTCGTACAACAATATGAGTTATTCCTATTATTTAAAACTTCAGAAGACTTATAAAACGTACAACCATATTCACATACATTGTTTGTTATTGCCTATACAGATATTAAAAGTTAAAAATACTTAAGTTATAGGAAATCAAGCAATTTGTCTTTTTGGTTTCTCATTGAAACCATCTTCGTATTTGCGGAAAGCCTAGAGTTAACCCCATCGGGAATTTGGACTTAAAAATTAGGATCATCCATTTCACCATCCAAGTCATACCAGAAGCCCATTTTGTAATCATGACTATAAGATCCTGATTTTAACCAATTTGTCCTTATGATTTCATTGTACACACATCAGGGGGTCTATTATGAAATTTTTCCGTCTCGGATTTTTCCGTTAACTGATAAATCCGTGCTATTTGTGTCGATTCAATGTGAACCTTCTATTTTTCTTTTCTTCTATCCTGCTATTTTTGTTAGAAAACTCGATGCATTTAAGCAAGCAAGATATAAATTTAAAATAGTAGTGTTGCTTTCGCAACACAATTTTTTTCTTAACATTCTAAAAATTATGAAATAAATAGTAGTGTTGCTTTCGCAAATCCGCTCAGCTTAGCTAAGAAATGTGAAAGCAACAACTTTTGGATTTAATTTTTTAATGCGTTTTAATTTTTCTGTGTTGGTTCATTTTATTAATATTTATTTTAGTTTTTTTTATTATATGAAATAGAACATGATTTTATTTCCCCTAATTCTAAAATTTTTTTTCTTAACTTTCTAAGACAATCGGCTTGAATACAATGCAATTGTTGTTGTAATATTTTGAAAGCAACACAGCTAATATTAAGTGGCTCTCGAAATAAATAGAAGAATAGAAGAAAAGACAAATAGAAGATATATATGGAATCGACACTATTATGAACCAAAAAAGCAAAATCGAATCGGATTTTCCAGAACACACTAGAAAAAATCCGACTGCTGTTTAGTTTGACGTATTTTGTATTCGATTGATCATATTTTGATGTTCCATCAAAATATAAAGAAAAGTGATTTATATTCTAGTAATATTAATAAAATAAATAAATTAATAACATTTTAGTAATTCTAAAGAATTAAAAACCAAAATTCTTAACAATATACAGTTGCTCACAAAATTGAGCGTACACCTTTAAAAAAAACATATTTTGTTAAAGAATAAGTACAAAACCAACAATTTAATTGATTTTTTTTATATTTCGAAATATTACATAAGTATTTCTAAACTTAATTTCTAAAAAAAATAATAAACCATTTAAAACAATTCATAATAATTAAACAGAAAATAAAAATCACAATATTTCAGTTTCACAAAATTGAGCGTACACTTATGATAAGTTTTTGGGAAGTTCGTAATTTTTACTGTATTAATATTTTGTGTGACCACCTTTAGCGTCTATAACCTGCTGTAAACGACGTGGCATGGATTCCACCAGGTTTTTAGTATAAAAGGCCTCAATATTTTCCCATTCACCCCTTGTTCTATTTTTTAACTTTGTTTTATTAGACGGATTGCTATTTGCAACCCGTACCTTTATTTCCCGCCACAAATTCTCAATCGGATTTAAATTCAGTGATTGAGGTGGAGTTTTAGGTTGGTGGCGAACGTCGTATAGCATCCATTCCTTCACTAAATATGAAGAATGTTTGGGGTCGTTATCTTGTTGATAATAATAATCAGCAGACAAACCTAATCTTTCTGCAGTTGGGCGCACATTTCTTTTGAAAATTTCTAGATATCCTGTTTTATTCATAGTTGTTTCTATAAATTCCATATTTCCTACTCCACTCGCAGCCATAGAACCTCATAACATAACGGATCCTCCGCCATGCTTCATTGTTGAAATTCATTCGGCTTTCTCCAAACAGTTTTCCTCCCGTCTGAGCCAAATAAATTTACTTTAGTTTCATCTGTGAATATTACCTTATCTCAGAAACTTTGAGGCTCCTTGATGTATGTTTTAGCAAATTCAAGACGTTTCTGGATATTTATGGTTGACAACAATGGTTTTTTGCGAGCAATTCGACCGTTCAAATTGTTTTTTTTTCATCCCACGTACAATAAATCGCTCGTCCTGCTCACTCAAAATTATTTTTCTGCCGCTACCTTGTTTATTTTTTAGCGTTCCCTCATATGTTGTCCATCATATGTTTTTGTTTATACTTTTCTGCACTGTAGAATGACGTCGGCCGAGAATTTCGCCAATTTCACGCAACGATTTTCCCTGACTGCACGATTTAATGACCAATTTTCGAGTACATTGATCGACTTCTCTTCTTTTGCTTTCCATTTTTAAATTTTTAATTTTACTGAGATTATCGTAATGGTTCTTAATCGAAATTTTAACAAATAAATTGTAAAAGTAAGGATACTTACCAACGTAAAACTCGCTATACAAATAACGTTTTTAAGAAATTATCAAATTGAATGGAAAATTTTTAGTTCTCAATAAGTGTACGCTCAATTTTATGACATTGAAATGTTGTGATTTTTGTTTTCTCTCTATTTGTTAGGAATTGTTGTATTTACTTTATTATTTTTTTAGAAATTTAGTTTAGAGATATGTAATATTTCGAAATATAAAAAAAATTCAATTAAATTGTTGGTTTTGTACTTATTCTTTAACAAAATATGTTTTTTTTTAATGGTGTACGCTCAATTTTGTGAGTAACTGTATGTAACTTATTTTTATGTGAATTTGTAATACCAGACCACCACCATATTGCTTACTTCAGAGTTGTCGATAATATAAGTTTCATAATAGGGTAAATCTGGATCGAAAAATCCGAGACGGAAAAATTTCATAATATTGTAAGGCAGGTTTGATATACAAATATCGATTAAATTAATAAATCATTTGCGGAAATTCAAGGCGCTTACTAGATAACCCGTCGGGGATTTGAGCTTAAAAGTTAGGTCCATCGTATAGAAACATAAAATTCAAATACTTTTTTTTGACTCGTTTATAAATTTAATAGACACGAAAACTGCATATGCCCCATTAATTATCTGCTACTACGTGCACTATTTTATTATGGAGATATACTATCAAAATTGCCGTGGACTCAAATCTAAATTACTAGATTTGAAGCTTAATTTATTGGCCAATAACTACGACACAGTTTGTTTGACGGAAACTTGGCTAAATAATTCCATTATGGACGCAGAATTTATTGATGATCGTTACTACGTCATCCGGAAAGATCGAGATTTGGCATTATCTGACACGTCTGACGAAGGTGGATCTTTAATCGCAATTAAAAGATCTTTTGTAATTAGTGTGATTCCTAGCCTCAATGGTATATTTGATGATGTTTGGTTGAAGATCAACTTGCACAATGGCATGGTTCTAATTTTATGCGTGGTTTATTTTCCACCTAAACGAACTAAATATGAGCATTATAAAAGATTTTGCGATCATATAGCAACAACACCTTAAACTTAGCTGCTGTAAATCATAACTTTTTAGTTATTGGGATTTAAATTTACCCTGCATCACCTGGAGTTCTAGTCATGATGGTTTATATCCTGTCAGTTATGAAGGTCGTTCTGCACTTTACCTAGTTGAAACAATTACGCTCACCAAATTACTTTAACATAATAATATTGTTAACTGTTCTGATAATCTGTTAGATCTTGTTTTTTCTAATCTTAAATCTAGCTCTATTGAAGTTACCCAGTGTTCCGAGACTTCCATCCACCAATTCACATCAATTTACTAAACTTTGGTCGCAAACAATTGTCATATAAAAGTTTCAACTCGATTAACTTTAAACAATTTAACTACCGTCATATTAGAGAGCGACTTATGCATGTGAATTGGGATATTGAATTCAATGATTATAATATCGATGTCGATACGGCAGTGAACATATTATACTCCATATTGAATCATTTCTGAGAACCTACGCTATATAAGAATAAACCCCAGTCCAAGTTTCCTGTTTGGTATTCATCAAAATTACGTCACTTAATAAACCGTAAACTCAAATATCACAAACTTTTCAAGATTTATAAGAATGAGCATGACAACAAAATTTTTTCTGAACTTCGTAGACAAGCTAAATTAGAAATTCGTATTTGCTATAATAAATATTTAAGAAGCATTGAACATCAACTAAAGCAAAATCCTAACTTGTTCTGGAGCTTTTCTCACTCTCTAACTTCACAAATTAGTTTTCCGGCCACCATGAGACTAGGTACAACTGAATCTCACAATTGTGATGTAATATGTAACCTTTTTGCAGACTATTTTGATTCAGTTTTTATGGCTAGATCCAATTCTGTAAGTCTTTCTTCTGATACACGCACGCGTGTTATTTTATGGTGAAATTTTATGGTGATTTAAACAGTATTACAACTGATGACGTTTATCGAGTCCTTACGTCACTTGATGTTCGTAAAGGTGCTGGACCTGATTATATATTTAATTATTTCATTTTTCAATTGAAAGATGAACTTGCAAAGCCTTTGTCGATAATATTCAATCTTTCCTTAGATTCCGGCATATTCCCAACTGTTTGGAAAGGAGCGTTTCTTGTGCCTATTTTCAAAAAGGGTGACAAGAGTAACATTGAAAATTATAGACCAATTTCCATATTAAACGCTTTTAGCAAGATTTTTGAAAAGCTAGTACATAATTTAATTTTTCAAGTAGTTAATAAGAACATTTCTAACCTGCAACATGGATTCTTTGCAAAGGTATTAGTTTTGACAAACCTTTTAGAATTTTCTAATTATATTTTTGGTAGTGTTGATAATGGCTTGCAGGTCGATTGCATTTATACTGATTTTCAAAAGGCGTTTGATTCGGTGGCACATGACATTTTAATTGATAAATGCTCTAAGATCGGTCTATCCTCTCAAATATGTAAATGGTTATCATCCTATGTACATGACCGTCCGTTAAAAGTCAAATTCAATGGTTATTTATCTAAGCCTTTCTTTGCCACTTCCGGGGTGCCACAAGAGTCAACTTTGGGTCCGCTATTATTTATAATTTTTATTAACGATTTATTCAATATTTTAGAATGTCCACATCTTTTCTATGCAGATGATTCAAAAATATTTAATACTATTAATAGTTTATCTGATGTTCTTAAACTGCAAGCAGATATCCATAAGCTACAATCATGGTGCATACAAAACAAGCTAAAGTTAAACATTAATAAGTGTGTAACAATTACTTTCACCAAAAAAAATTGATCCCTTTCTTCATTCATACAATATAGGTGGCTTAGTTTTAAATAGAGTCAGTCACATTTATGACTTAGGCGTCACATTTGATTCAAAATTATCATTTAACAGACATGTTGAAGCGATCTGTATAAAGGCTAATAAAATTCTTGGATTTATTTTTCGTAGCGGTAGGGAATTTCGCGACTCTAACGTGCTTATGATTCTCATCAATTGTCTGGTTGGAGTTTGTTAGAATATGGCTCTCCTATTTGGAATCCGTTCTATGATACATATTCCGACCAAATTGAGAGGGTCCAAAAAAGATTTACAAGATTTCTCTTCTTTAAATCTATACCTCACGTTGGTCATATTTCCTACAATATGAGGTTAAACATACTTAATTTGTTAAGCCTAGATAACAGAAGACTAATCCTTGACGATGTTTTATTGTACAAGATTGTAAATTTTAAAGTTGAAACAACTATGTTGTCTGAAATCAGGTTATATGCACCAGCGTACAATACTCGCACTGGCTAACTTTTTCTACCAAAACATTCTCGAACAAACTTGGGTTTTGCCAATCCTCTATCTAGAATTCAACGTAGTCACAATGATTTGTTTAACTCGTTGGATTTATTTGCATTATCTTTGCGCCAATACAATTTGTGTCTTGTTGATACGATAAAATAAGCTTGTTTCTATTTCACATATTTATATGTTTTTGATAGTTGATAATTGAATGTAACGTAGTAGCTCATAATGTTTGTATACACATACTTATGTACATATTTTTTACTTGCAATTAAATGTTTATTTGTTAATATTATATCTAATTTCAATTTCATGTTATAACTAACTTTAATTAATACTTTTAATTATTTATTCTTATTAATATTATTATCACTTTGTGTTGTATTGGATCATTATAATTTAAATTTTTGTTAGCTATATATTGTGGTGACTCCTAATTGGACTTGTTCTGTATGCCACCCCTTTGATTGAATAAATAAATAAATAAACGCCTGACCTAAGAGGACCCATTTAAATTTGCTACAAAATGCTACCAATTAATACTGTTGTTAGATTAAAATATCCATCAATTCCGTAAATTGTTAGATTGTATGGAACAATACCACCTTATTGCCAAAAAATGCGTAAAAAATAATAAAATTTAACAAATATAATTAAGTTTATTTATTTCAATATTTTGACATAATGACAAGAAAAAAAATTTAACTCATTAGGTTGGTGAAAAACTTATGAAAAAAGTTATCAAACTTTTAACTTTTCACTTATAAGAAATACAATGAAGTTAACCGCATTTTTAAAATTGGTTGTTGTTGTTGTTTTTCTGCTTGTCAATAATTGATTTTGATAAGAAATCAAAAAATGATTTTGTAAAACGTAGTTTGCTTTGCTTTAAGTTTTTCCTATTATTTGGGTATGCTCTTCGAAAGATAAAAGTCGTAAGTTGTAAGTCATATAAGCCATAAGTTTTCTATTGAGATACGGTGTTCGTTATTTAAACGGCCTTTTCACTGAATATACACATGGAAATACACTGATATACACATAGATGCGACATCAGTGACGTGATATAAAACAACAACAAAAAATTGAAGTACTTTTTTTATTGTCATATCGCTCGTTTATATACACCTCTTGCTTTAAAAAAATATTTCCGAAAGATAGGTCCCTACTGAGGATAGATTTAATTTCGAAATTTTCTGAAATCGGGTTTTTATTACTATATAGTCAATAAACTATAGTCAATAATATACAAATGATTTAAATTATAAACCACATTTTATTCATTTAATTCATATCGTTTTGCTTTTGTATGCAAATTCCTTTTAGCGATTTCCCTTGATATTTCAAATGCGCACCTGTAAATAATTCGTATAAAATAAGAGTTCGTGTCGGCAAAACGTCAAACATAGGAATCAGTTTTCTGTTTACATTAATTTGATTTTCGAAAATTCGGAATTCAAGAAAGGAAAGAAAATTTTCCTGACTTAGTATGTTGTATCCATTTGACATAATATTGTATCCATGTGTATATAGATCAGAGGGCCTCTTTCTTTTTACTGTTTGGTGCTTGTTTAATAAATAGTGACCGCAAAATTCGCCCGTTTTTGCGTAGTCTGTAGCAAGAACGGGGAAGGCCGTACAGAGGTCCCCGTGGGTTTAAATTGACCGTCATCAAAAATGTGGGTGAGAATAACTCGATTTTTTCAATATTGAGTCAATTTACCCCTACTTGAGGGGTGAAAAAAATGATGTTTTTTGCGGTTACTCTTTTTCTGTTCGGTCTTGTGATTTCTAAATAGTGCGATATTAATTAATATGTTTGTATACAACAACAAAAACTTTTCGGGTAGAATTCACGATTTTCTGTTATTATTAATTCCGGGTAGTATTAAATTTAGCAAAGAAACGCACCGAAATTGAAAAGGTGTGGATTAAAAAAATCTTGGCTTTTCGTGCGTTTCACATACATATTTTCTGTGCTTCTTATTGTTTGCCTTTATCAGGAGTGAAGCAAATTGTGGTATGCGAAAGAAAAATCATCCCAAGATCCCCTTAACCAACTGGACCAAAAAACAAATAAAATAATTTACTATATACTTTCTTTTACATAGTAAAATCTAGTATACTCGTTATGAAAAATTTTGACCTCAAGATTTTTGCAGGTTTACTATTCGCTATTTCTCCGAAGTAAATGGGGTAGATACTTGATCGGCTAGTAAGCAAGCACTCTGCTAGCCAAAATCCTGGCTACTCAATCAATTTTACCAAGGAAATTTGAATTTCAAATTATATTTTCATACAATTTTTGTTTATTTTTGCAATTTGACAGTAAAACAACACAAAAATGAGTTGTCCATTTTTTGAAAACGCAAATGTTACTGTGCAATCACAAAAATAAACTAAAAATTTTATGAAAAATATAATTTAAAATTCAAATTTCCTTGGTAAAATTGATTGAATAGCCAGGATTTCGGCTAGCAAATTGCTTGCTTGCTAGCCGATCGAGTATTTACCTTAATATGTACTTTTTTAAAAAAAATCTGTGTGTATGTGCGTGTGTCAGTGTGTGTGGCTCCGTGCAACTAAATGGCAGTATTGTCTCTACAGCCCAGACGGATTGACTGATCGGATAGAAAATTCATACTTAAGTTTTTTTCATTGGGTGATTCCAGTAATTTTTGGGCGAAATCGGTCCACCGGAATTGACAACTTCCATAGGAAAGTACAATAGCATTTACGAAAAAACGGTTAAAAATAGTTCATTTTTAAAAAAAAATTTAATTTAACCACAATTCGGCATCCTACAGTCCAGGCGGATTGACTATGCAGGATAAAACTTTATGTTTAAACTTTTTCCATTCATTGGGAGATCCTTACGAAATTTTGTGGAAATCAGTGTGCCGAAACTGGCAGCTGGGAGCTTTTCAATTTTTACAATGGTTCTGATAGATTGCCCTTGTTGGTTTTCCGAAGTTTATGTAGAAATAAATAGTTTTGATTGTATAAGACAGTTTAACCAAAAGTCCGGTAAGCTTAATTTTCCGCTTTAGAAATATAGTGTGGTGTCGGGTCTCTGCCACAACATATTCACTCCTCGCCAATTGAAATAACCTATCATATTGTATACTAACTAGGCTTAAAATAAGTAAACTTTAGAATTCTCTTTACTTGACTAATGAAGACGAATCTTTAGGTTAATTTGAGGTTTAAAATTAAAAAAATTATTTTACTTCAATCGATGTTTGTTGAATATGGGTTTATTTGAAAATTTCTGATTTATTCTAATTAAAAACAATATTTGGATAGAAAATAAACTTTCTTTCTTCTATATTCTTCTATATAGCCTTTAAAATTTGTGTTAGAACATCAGATAATTTGAATTTTATATTTACTTCAGGCTACTAATCTTTAATTAACTTTATTTTACTCTTGGACGAATATGTAACTTTGCTATTTGCATATCTTAGATTTCATTTATGTATGAACATATTAAGTAAATTAATTATAATTTAAATTGCTTTTTAATTTCGATGACACTTTTATTGAAAATGGACTTCAAGTGAATAGAAGTGATTAGTATATGATCAATATTTTTAGAATTTTGCGTCTTGTGAAACCAAAATAATAGTAAAAAAGTAATTTTATTTATGTATTTTGTTTTGTGTATGAACATTAATTGAATCCTTAAAAGCTGCAAGATAAATTAAATGATTCTCATTAAGTCGAGTATAATATTACAAGAAAATCAATAATAGTTCGGGTCATTGGTTTATTATGTACAGATTAATTAAGTAAATATTTTCGAATTCCCTTACATTAAATTTGCAATCCAACTTATCATAGATACATATTACACATATATTATATTTCTTAATAGCTTTACTTTCAAATAACTTAACATTTCCAAAGTAATAATAAAATAGACATAATAATAATGAAAGTGCAGGCATACAATTTCAAATATTGTTATGTGTCTTCTGTGTGCCCTCTTCAAAAAGAAAATGAAAAGGAAAAGACTATAACATACAAAAACTTTCATTTTCCATTTACAAAGTACATACCCAACTAGAATTAGACTTCTTGAACCATAAAACAACATGTAGACGAAAAATTTAAACGACAAACACTTGTCGCCCATTTATTTATTTTCTGAAAAAGTTCCACTTTAATGTAATCTTTTTTATTTTCTCTCCTTCTAGAAACATTTCTACTACAAGTGTTAGATAAAATAACAAAAAAAAAATTATTTGATTTATGTTAAATTTAACATGTAATATATACTGTACGCATGTAGTATTATTATATGGTACTGACAAAACTATATTCATTTGCACAACAAAAACAACAATAAATTTAATAATAACATACATAAATGCTTGAAACATAATTTTATGGGTTTTATTCAAACTAAATTGAAAATTTATTATTTTTAAGTATTTTCTACACAGAAATTGCGTATGAAAATAATGATTTGTTAAAAGTGCTATACATAATAATTTGATAATACCCTCAACCCTCCGAGTATTATTATCAATACCTCACACTACTCTGAACACTTTATCTCACATTTCCCAATTGAATGAAATAATTTTACACAAACAATTCTTATTCTATGTATTACAACATAAAACAAAATTTAGATAAAAAGCAAAATACTGTACATTGCGAATATGAGCACAAAAGCTCAAACAAAGCTTTTTAAGAAATTATTCAATTTTATTATGATATAGAATTTTTTTTGGTTTCATACAAATCATTCAATTTGCATTTTACATGTACTGTATAATGCCAGGCAATTAGAAACATAGAAAATTGGTTGCTAATTGAGATATCATTATCAAAAGAATTTATATGGAACGTACAAATGTGGTATAGTAAAGTTTAGGTTTTTTGTTATATAGATGATTATATTTTATGTTTTAATGTACGGTTATAATACCGGGTGAGGCAAACGAATATAAAACGAGCTTTGAAAAGGGTTTAGGTTACAATTCTATGACTACGTAAAACGCAGGGTTTGAAATACGGGTTTCGGATTTGATGTAAAAACTAAAACAGGTTTTACAATTAAAAACGTCGAAAAGCCCTGTATTTGGGAACTATTTGGTTGGTTTTGAACGGATAAGTGATACAGTGGTTGAGATGATTCTGGAATTTTACCGGGATATACTAGGATCAAATCCTACCAGATCCAAGAACGAATTTTATTGATATATTTATAGGACCGGCAATGTTAAATAATTGATCTTTTTGAAGTGATGTTACTGTAATTATAGGCGTTTATGAATGATGTGTATGTGATGGAATAAAAATGGGAATATTGATTGGTCTTAAAAAAGTACATTAAGTCAATTAAATTACTTTCTTTTTATTAACCTTCCTATTGCCTTTCGGGTCTATATAACTCGAACATCGTTTTAGTTGTTTATAAAATGCTTTTTCGGAATCGAGTACGATTGACTGTTAGGGCCGTAAGTTTGAACGAAGATTAATCCACAACCGACGATTTACCCTCGGTTTGGTAAGCTATTTGAGCCATGGTTATTTTAAAAATCCATCGATTTCAATGGATTAGTTTTATTTTCATATAATTTTTTCGTTCGATATTTATTTCGAATTTTCGAACTGTTAGAGTCAAATTGACTTGACGTAATTTTTTAATATTAAATAATAACAACTTTATACATTAACTATTCAGCTAGACAAAGAAATAGAAATTATTTTTCATCTTCAACATCATTTTCATCATCCAACGATTCAGATTATCTGCTTAACGAAAATGAAGAAAATCAAACATTTAAAGAGCGAATGCATACTGATTTTTACGACGAAGATGAACTTTTGAGAAATTTAAGATTTACCAAAGGTTTTTATTATCAACTTACCAATTTAAACCATGGAAAAATCCAATGATTTTTCGAAAATATTTTCCATGTTCAAAATTACGGACCTAAAGTGTCTTTTCATCAAATACATTATTTCATCGGATCAAATAATCATATATCAAAACTGGTCGCCTTATATTCAAAGCAAATGCCTTTAAAAAGATTTCATACTATATCACGGGTTGTAAGATTTGACGACAACGATCCCAGAACTGAACGGCACCAAAGGGACAATAACTTGGGACAACAACTTGGTTGAAATTTTACCAAATTTTTATAATCCTATGAAAAATCTTACGGTAGATGAGGAGTTGGTGCCATTTCGCGTGTGTTGTCCCTTCCGACAACATATTACAATCAAGTCTGCTATATAGGTCATAAAAATATGGGCATTATGTAAAAGATATTTATTCTTCAAAATATTTCTTCAATAGAATATTTTTTCAACATCTTATTATATACCTAAAAGAACAAGTCGGTAAAGTTAGTGAGTACAATCCACAGAAATGCCGATGTAAGTTCCAGAGATGCCAAGAAGCCAAACATGATTCTGGATTATAATAAAACTAAAGGTGCCATTGGCACTCTATAGTAAAGTTAGTACTCACATATCCATGCAGAAGACAAATAAAGCGATGGCCGATGCAGTGGCGTAACTACACATTTTTGGCCCCCCTCGCAAAACTTATTGTAGGCCCCTAGACTTCCCTCCACCTTGCATATCATTCTCTTCAGAGTAATAAATTTGTTGCTCATCGAAAATATAGCTTTTTTATTTAATATATTCATTTTTTAAGAATAATAAAAAAAATAATAAAAATACGAATATACTTACGAGTATGTACTAACGGGTGGGGCAAAAGTCCCGCTACCATTTTGATTGCCTATAACTTTGTTCAAAGAAAAGATAAGTAAGTTTGGTTTTCATAAAAAGTTTAATTGGTCTTTACATTTTTTTTCGTTATGATTGGAAAATTATATCGGCTAAATGGTGGCTGCGATTCGCTTTGCAACTTTCGGCTCTTTTTAAGGCATTTTTCATGACATCCTGCAACATCTCAGGCTGAATTTCTTCAATTTCGTGACGAATATTGTCTTTAAGATGTTGAATCGTTTGGGGCTTATTCACATAAACTTTTGATTTTAAAAAATCTCATAAGAAAAAGTCTGGTGCTGTTAAATCCGGAGATCTGGCTGGCCATGCTAAATCGCCATTTCGTGAAATTAGTCTTCGTGGAAAAACGTCATTCAATAATTGAATTGTTGAACAGGCTGTGTGTGCTGTGGCCCCATCTTGCCGAAACCACGTGTCCTCTAGTCCTTGCTGTTCCATTTCAGGCACAAGAAAATTTCGAATCATGTTTTGGTACCGTTCAGCAGTAAGAGTAACTTCAACACCTCGGTCATTTTCAAAAAAATAGGGACCAATAATGTTTCCAGCATAAATACCATACCATACAGTTGTTTTTAGTGGGTGCAATGATGTTTCATGAATTAATTGAGGATTGTGTGTTCCCCAAAACCGACTGTTCTGTTTATTGACGTGGCCACAGAGAAGAAAATGGGCTTCATCGCTCATTATCAATTTAGACGAAAAATCTTCAATTTCACCAGACAGCCTTAGGATTGCATTACTGTACTCAACTCGTTGATCATGATCTCTCGGTAGCAATTTATGGACTAATTGAATTTTTTACGGGAACATTTTCAAATCAGTTTTCAAAATTCGCCTTAAACTGCATGCAGAAATGTGTAACTGGGAACCACATCTCCGAATTGATGTTTCTGGTGGCTCTGCAACACTATCGCGCACCCATTTTCAGCGTTACGAGACGTCCTTTGTCTTCCAGAACGAGGTCTCTCTGCTGTCGTACCGTACTGTCGAAAATTCGCATGTAAACGATAAATTGTGGTTTTGTGAGGCACTGGACGATTAGGATATTTTTGACGAAATTTCCGCTGAGTGGCAATAATGGAACGATTATTTTCAATAAATATTGTCACTATTTCTGCTCGCTCTTGTGGCGTATATTTATCCATTATAAAATTTGGGCGTCTACACAACACAATGGTTAAAGCGAAACTGAGCTAAACGTCACATAACCAAGATGGCTCGCTATCAAAATGGTAGCGGAACTTTTGCCCCACCCGTTAGAATGTTAGATTTTTTGTTCTTGACTTGATATTGGTAAAATCCCTAATTAAAATATATGTTTCCATTTCGCCCACCGCTTTTGCTTCAATAGAAAGAATGGCTTAATCACTTAAACGATCTGCACCGATGGAGTTGCGTAAATAATTTTTTATTATTTTCAATTTAGATCGTTCCACTGTTGCGACCGTAACAGGCAACGTAAGAAACAATAATAAACATGTTATTACTTGCGAAACACTGGAAGCTATTGTTGGAAATTTTATTACTAGAACTTCTGCTAATTCTCATATTGCTGATATTTCCAAAATTTCCACCTTAAGCATTGACTTTACCATCAGTATTTGTAGCGGAAATTCTTCCGATAGGTCTTCTTTATATTTTTCTTATATCGCTCCTACAGACTTCATTCACAATTCTCATGACAAGAACAAAGACCACAGGACCCGCGTTGCGGTGGGCCCCTCATCGTTGCGGGCCTCCCTCTCGCAGCGCGGGGTTTGCACCCTTGTAGTTACGCCGCTGGGCCGGTGACTTTGTTTTACAATTTGTCTTGATATCTCAGCTTATAATGAATTCGTGATTTGGTGCCAAATAAATCCAGACTGAAAAATTTTCAAAAAGACGTTCATTTTTAGAGGAGCTGGGCAGAAGTCTAGTAGAGCCATTGATTAAAATCCGACCCAGGATGCCTTATTGTGAAACGCTTCTACATTTGTAAAACAGGTACAGGTCGCGGAAAAGATGTAATTTTTGCCCATCATCAAATGATAACAAGTTAAAGTCAATGCGCGAAATATTTATGCAAGTTGCACGTACGGCATTTTTATCCAACTAGTGAAAATACGTAGTAAATTTTTATACGTATTAGGATTTTTATTTTTAATATTTTAATATATTTTTATTATTATTATTAAAATATTTTATTGTTTACTGAATTCATGATTTAATAAAATAATATTTGTACTTAACTTAATGAATTTTCATTTTGCAAAATATTGAAGTTGGTTCAACGACATTAATAAAAATTCGGCTCATATTGACATGAAAGTCAAAAAGTGTATAAACGATTTGAGGAAAATAGGAAGGTTAAATTAAAAAATCTATTTTTTATTAGGGTGTTTAGGGACTTTAACCCTCCCCCCGGATTTTCCACCAGATTAAACTATAAAGACGCGTTTTGATCACTATGGAATTGGTTTCTTGAAATGATATGATTTGATATGATAGAGACTTACAGGCCAACCATGATGGTGATACTTGGTATGTATAGCACATTCCTGGAATATACGCGATACAGTATTAAAATCCTGAATCGTTACTATATTCCAAAATTATGCGGGCCCAGGCCTTAGGCCTTGTTTGCATCTTCGATATAAATGATTTGTAGGGATAGGGTATTAGTGACAGAAATATCTACGGCGATAACCACTTCAAAGTTATTATCTAACTACATAAGTGAATACGTTAGTTAAATTATTTATAGTAATTTATATCACACCTAGGAAAAGAATTTGTTAGTTTATTAGTTTGTGTTAATTGGGAAATGGAATAGAAACTTCTTATCATATGTATTTATCGTGATCACTCATCAACAATCTAACCCAACACTATGTAACCAGAGGGACGTATGTTCGTGAAGACCCGACAGCATATATTTATACATATGATGACCTAAACAAATTTTTTACGCCATGTGGTGAAATATTAATTTAAACTATCATTCATTTATCTAATTTGGAACAGTATTGTCTCGTACAAAGTAACATTTACTCATACTTTGTAAAATTATAATATAAATATATTCGGAAAGGACAGCGTATAACAACATTTTATTACAAGATTTATTTGGTTCGTTAATTTGAATTAAAAAAAATTATAAAGATAAGAAAATATGTGGTGATAAGCCAATACAAATACCTCGTGATTCCGAACGGTGAAAACACAAATCTTTCAAAGACAATGATTCGTTACATTTTCATCCGGTGTTCCGGTCATCCGGTATGAATTTTGTACGTTTTTCTCATGCGATTCACATGAGAATTTGTATACGCATACAAATTCTCATAGAACTTCGCCAACATGTTTACAAATGCGCCTAAATGTTCACCATCGAGAAAAAACATCATTATACTTTTTCCCAACCTCGCGACGCCGGAAATATTTCACAAAACCCCTTCTACATCGGTTTCACATGTAAACCACTACAAAACATTACTCTAAATACCACTTGAAACGCTCGAAGATTAGAAGACTCGTCAATGTTTCAGTAGGCGTTGCAAGTATAAGGGTTACTTTGGAGATATTCTTTGTGGGTCCAGCAGGACAGCTCTAAGAACTTCAAGAATCAAATCAATAATTTTTTCAAGAACTGGGATTTATTTTATAGGAAATACTGTAGATCCTAAAAACATTTTAAAAATAACAGTTCTTTTGTATCTTGTTACCTTTCTAATTTGTGACCCCGGTAGCTCTGTTCGGTGAGGTATAGAATGGGTGGGTAAACATTAGTTGAAGGTAACAATAATACCCGGGAACACTATTATCTTAAACTTCACCCAACTATAACTACCTAATTAAAATTTATGTAACATGATTACAAAGGGTGGTTAAATTTTAAGGGCCGATGTTGATTTTGAATAAAACACAAATTATTTAGGAAATTATTGTCAATTCTTTTTATTATGATAATATGATATGGTTGGCTGTTCCAAAAGTCGATCTCCTACGGAATATTCCCATCAATATGGAAAGACTCCTTTATAGTTCCAGCCCACAAAAAGGGATGTAAATCAGACGTCTCTAACTATAGGCCAATTGCGAAACTGTCCTGCATCCCCAAGTTATTCGAGAGTATTGTGTACGATTCTCTTTACTTCCAATGTAAAACATTGTTTTCAATGAATCAGCATGGCTTCCTTAGAGGACGATCTACCACAACCAATCTAACCGTTTTTGCTTCCCACACTTTGAACGTCATGGAAGTTGGAAAGGAAGTTGATGTTATTACCACGGATTTCAGCAAGGCGTTTGATAGGGTTTCCCATAAGATAATTTTGTTTAAACTCAGGGCTCTCGGTTTCGGACCTCAATTCTTACTATGGGTGGATTCTTATCTGAGGAATCGTAGTTACCAGGTGATCTTTAGGTCATCCATATCTGCTCCTTTTAAAGCTACTTCCGGGGTATCGCAAGGCAGTCATCTTGGCCCTATTTTTTTCATTTTATAAATTAACGATGTCGATTTCATTATCAAAAACTCGTCAATTTCCATTTATGCGGACGATATGAAAATTTACAGACAAATTTCAAGTTCCATCGATGTTAACTTATTGCAATACGATCTCAATTACTTCTCAACTTGGTGTACTAAAAATAATCTTGATCTGAATGTGAGTAAATGCCAATTAATAACATATTCAAGAAAACGCGCAAATTCCATTAGTCGAGAGTATACCATCAACAGCGCTGTTGTTGTAAACATTTTAACCATACGGGACTTAGGGGTAGTTTAGGGGTAGACCACGAACTTAACGAACTTAACTTTAGGGATCACATCGATTTTATTGTCAACAGAGCAAACTCATCGCTTGGATTTGTGAAACGTTGGTCTAAAGAATTTTTGAACCCTTATGTTACGAGGGCTCTATATATGACATTTGTTCAACCCCTGCTCGAGTATGCCAGTCAGGTTTGGTCCCCTTACCATGGAGTACACATACGAAGAATTGAAGCGGTTTGACGTAGATTTTTGCGCTTTGCTCTGCGTGAACTACCTTGGGTGGACGTTTATAATTTGCCTCCTTATCTCGACAGCTTGGAGCTTATTAACTTGAAGCCACTAAGTAAGCAACGATCTGTTGCCGACATCGTTTTCATACATCAACTCTTATCTGGCGGTGTAGATTCTTCAGCTCTGCTCGATAAGGTAAATCTTAATGTAAATGCTCACGGTTTGAGAACGACACCAGCTTTTAGAATTGCCCCTCACAGAACCACCTACGGCCAGAACGAGCCTATGACAAGAATGCTGCGTGAGACTAATAAATATTTCGAACTTTTCGACTACCACATTAGCAAAGTCGCTATTAAGAGATTACTGTTTTCCACCGATCGATAAGGCAATTTTTATTTTATTTTTAGATTAATTTTATTTCTTTTATCTATATGACTTAAATACTCTATCGAGTATTCATAATTTCTAACATTTGTTTTTTTTTGCGTCCCTTTTAATTTTATTTTTGCTTAACTTTGTTTTTATTTTTTTATTTTCTCTATTTTCCGCTTTTTTCCCCAGTTTTAAATTTGCTTGCTCTAAGTAAACCAGCGGTCGGTCTCTCCTTTTTGCGGCGGGGTATAATTCTGATAAATTCAGTATAAATAGATTCATCCATTTCAATTTCCTAACCATAGCTCTTTAAATACATTTTTTATTTCGATTAATTGTTAATAATTTTATTTTTCCCGTTTTCTTTCTTTTTTTTAATTTTTAATTTAGTAGAATGATATCCTTGTTTATAATTTCCCCGGAATTATATTCAAAAAATAATAATAATATTGATGGTGACTCCCCGCGTGCGGTCAAGGAGGGGAGATTGGTCGTTGGGAATTATTATTATTATTCAATTATGTATGAAACAAAATATCGGCCAAATGGCCGCCGCGACCTCGGCGGCACACCTCCACCCGATGGTCCAAATTTTCGATGACGCTTAGGCATAATTGAGGTTCTATGCCGTTAATGTGCCGAATTATCTCATCCTTTAGCTCTTGAATTGTTGCTGGCTTATCGACGTACACCTTTTCTTTCAAATAACTCCAAAGAAAGAAGTCCAACGGTGTCAAATCACGTGAGATAACACGGCCATTGAATTTGTCGCGCAAAAGTGCCATTGTTTCGTTAGCTGTGTGGCAACTGGCACCGTCCAGTTGAAACCACATATCGTCCACATGCATATCTTCCAATTCGGGCCATAAAAATTTCGTTATCATCTCACGATAGCGAACACCATTCACAGTAACTGCCTGACCGGCCTCATTTTGGAAAAAACGGCCCGATGATGCCGCCAGCCCATAAACCGCACCAAACGGTCACTCTTTGTGGGTGCATTGGACGAAGTGCACGATATTCATTTTGATTTGAACGCCCATTTTCATAATATATCTGAATAGCTTTAACGCGTTGCTCGATTGTGTATCTTTCCATGGTTCAAATTGAGTTAGTCTTACGTTTAGGTGTGGTTCACATTCGACGTCGGCCTTTAAAATTTAACCACCCTTTAATATAAAAAAAATAATCAGAAAATATTTACAAATTAATATTAAAAGTAAAGTTAAATTAAAATTAAGTAAAAAAAAAAATATAATATTTACAATGTTTTTTTTTTCCTTCGTTTAAATTCCTTTTACCGGATTACCTTTTTTTGAAAATCCAATACTGGTCCTTCTAATATATGCTGCCCAACAATGTAAACGGTTAAAAATTTCACGTATTCAAGAACCCAAAGACACTGCTCACACCAATAAGGAAAGTTCTTTCTCAACTAAATTTTCAAAATTGCTTCATAAATTTTTTATTAGGGACATATGTCAGAATATATTTTTATAAAGTTTTATTTTCATTATTATACATTGCACAATTTACAGTTTTTACAATATTAAGATTATGTGTTTTTATATATTTTTTAATGGAAATTATTATTTACAATATATATATTTAATTATTTATTTTATTTATTATTCATTATATACACATACACAAAATATCCCCGAAGTTTATAACATATTATACTGAATGTTTGTATTGTATTTATACACATGTATTAAACACGATTTTTAAAATCTTTTAATATATAGTTTTTATTAAAAAAAAAAATATTTTATATTTTAATACTGTATTTAATATACATATTTTATTTGGTATAGTTTTATTATTAATGTTTCAAACGTTTATCATTAATTTAAATATTATAAACTATCAAATCACTACTAATTGCAAATCTGTCTATTCTATATTTTACGACCAACTCAATCAAAAAATTCAACTCTTCTAGTCATATGTGGCTTGATCAATGATTCACCCAGTGTTTCAATAAATAGTCGTCTTATATGATGCTTCTTATTATTCCATTCGCGGCAAACACTAGTGAACAGCACGAAAGCATTTATTATTGCGATATCCAAAATGTGTGTGCACACCACTATTGGCCATCTATTTTTTTTGTTTAGCGCGTACAAGTATAGAAAGCAATCTCTTTATCGACCGTGTCAACACCGCCCTTTGTTTTATTGTAGTCCAATATAATAATGAGTTTTTGTTTCTTTGTCGTTGGAGACCTCTTTACTTTTATGATAGGTACTCTGAAAAAGTACACACTTATTTTTTTTTTGGGATGTTATGATACCAAGGTTGTATCCCTATAGTAAAGGCGAAAGTAGAGGAAAACATTTGCTTGTTTTTGACTTCTAGAAGAAGGTGGTACATATTGATGTTTTGTTCTTTCGAATTGTTCTAATCATTGTCATGTTTCGTTTTAGTAGCATTTGTCTGAGTTCGTAGGATGTAAAAAATTATCGAATGTAACGTTTCTACCTTTTAGCTGCGTGGTACATAAATTCTCTCAGGTACGGCGCCTACCTCCTATCCTATGTAAGGCTGCATGTTCCAAACGAAAAACCTTTCACTATCGCATATTAAACAAAACATAATTCCATACTTTGCAGGTTTATTCGGCATATACTACCGAAAAAGGCACCGCCCACGAAATCCAACAAACCGCTCGTCAATTGTGACGTTTTCACCAGGATTACAAAAGTTCGGTAATATATCAACCCATTTTGTACATAATTCTCGAATTGGTGCTAACTTATCGATACATCTGCGACTACCTCGTGTGCTACGATCATCAAATTTTTGCTCGTTCCATAAATTCTCTAATGATTCGTTATTAGATTTGTAAACGCCAGCTAAAATCAAAAGGCCAATGAAAGCTTCTAGTTCTACGGTATCCAAAGCTTTTCAGTTTTCTTGATCTATTCGTTTTCCTTCCAAATTAGTATTGTTAGAATAATTTGTTCGATAGTATTTGGGATAAGCAACTGAATGGCTGATAATTCATCTGGTATTCACGGCATAGTCAGTAATTCCTAGATCTTTAGTGGATCTTACAGGATCTTTAGTATTACTTATTTCATAGCAGGGTAACGGTTAACCGGAAAATTCCAATTTTTTGAGTAAAACATAACTAATTCATATAAATTAAAGTCACAAAGAATAACACGTTTAAAGGCTTAATTTAATAAGATATTTGAAACATAGTATTCGATTTGGTCAAAAATGATACGAGCGACTAATGAAGGTTAAAGTAAAACAGAATTAAAGCCAAATTCAAGTTAAGAAGTGTTTAATAGCTTAATACCTAAGAATGACTCGATTTTTTTAAAATGCAATAAAAAATGAAAAAGTTCTCCCATGGTACATAATTTTTTAAATATACAACTTCCAATCAACTTTTATTTGCATTTAATTTTCTCTGTGTGTGCTCCTCTCATGTCTCAAGTTTATTTTTAATTTATTTCAAAATGCGAGCAAAAATAAATAAATTTTCAGATCAGAATTTTTTTTATCGATAAATATTTTAATTTTATAAATTGAAATAAATTTTTTGTTTAAAAAAAAAAACTTTAAAAAATTTGTTCGTCTTGCAAATATATTGATAAATAATTTCAATATTCTGCTTCCTTTTGCTTTTTTGCTCGTGTTGTTATCATTTTATAAAGCGGAAAGAAGAAGAACAAGAAGTATTATCGATGGATAAAATGAATGAAAAGCATTTCTGTTTTCTCGTTTAAAATGAAATTGTTGAAAAAATTGTTGATATTTAAATATAACTTTGTGACAATGTAAAACGATTTTTTTCTGGTCTAGTTACGATTTAGCCCGGATAGAGCTATATCTCTCGTTATATCAGGCGCTTGCTTAAAGAAAATCATGACACGACCTAACAAAGTAGTAAATCAAATTCAGATTGATGTAATTTGATTTGAATAACGTTTTGTGTATACATAATATTTATTCACGGGTCAATCAAGCTACTACAAATTATCAATTTATATTAATAAATTAGGAATTGATGTTTATCGACAAATTTTGGCATTCGTCATTACAATTTTCAATAAATATTCGTTAAATGTAGGCAAGTACGTTAAACAAATTATCGTAACATATTAATTAAAATTCCAACCATATGTTAATGTTTTAGCACATAAGCTTAAGACTAAACCCTTTCTGTAAATTTGGGGATGTGGTACGGAGCAAACCGAAATAATTTTAAAAAATAAATAAGTAAACAAAATAATGATTTCCACACGTTCAATCTACCCTACCGTTGATTGAATTTTTTTTATTTATCCACATCTTGCCGTTAATTATAGATCCTAAATAGGAAATGACCGAAAAAATGTGATCTACTATATATACCTGGTTCGGAGGATGTAGGTTTTAGTATTTACGATAAATAGTCCTATTCATTTTAAAAATAATAATTTGTCAAATTTTTGGATTATAAAGCAACAAAAACGTTCTGTGTACAGAGTATATGTACCTTCCTTTCGTTGGGAATCTCTATCGTCAAAGTAGTAACACTGATAAAACCAGGAACAAATTAGTCATTTCAATGTTACAGGTTGCAAATTTTATCGACTAGAGAACCCAGAAAACTATTGATGTATATTGCAGTTTATAAAATGTTTCAGAATCCAGGTTATAACTGGACATGGTTTATAACAAATCGGGTTTCCTTTCTCAGTTACAAGAGTAGTTGGTCGAGTAACCTGAACTGCGTTCCTGTTGTATGCCATCTTCGTAATGGGTCCATTTGTTAACTCAAATATTGTTCTTGAATTTGCTTTTTCTTTTGACTCCGCCTTTTTAGCACCACATCTAAAGGTTTTGACAAAAGTGATGATTGTATTCGTTTGGTCATCGTTTGGTCAAGATTTGTCTATATTCGTGCATGTGCCGCGGACTGCCAAACATAAGTCGATGGTAATATTTTAAGCGTCTGATATCATTAACATTACCATAATTCATAATTAAGGCGTTCTGCTTCAATTTTAGCATACATGTCAACAGCGTATTGGCGGAAAAGTTTGCCACATCGCATAATAAAGTTGTCTTCTTGTAGGCGAATCAGTCAAAAAAACTTTTCAAAAATTTTTCCCCATAGCATTTGTATGGAATTTTTTTTCGTGTTTACCTTTTCTGGGACTGCATACATATACACTCAAAACTTTGTTAGACGGCCGTATACATATACGGCACTGGTTTGCGTATTAGTTTGGATCGATTTTTTTCGTTAGGTCGGACCGAAATTTAAACTTTTTTTTTTTCAAATGTTGAATTAGAATTGTTTCAAAGGGGGGGGGGGGGGGGGGGGGGCTGGGACCATACCCAAGCAATCACAAAGTGTGTGCATGGAGTGTGGAGGGTAAGTTACCTTATTTTTTCGCTCAGACGCACCGTTTTCGAAATATTTGCAATTTTTCGATTTTACGTGTATTTGTTGTTGTTTTACAAAGAGCGAGTTCATTTTAGGAAAAAAAATCATAACTCGAGAATGGCTGGACCGATTTTAGATTTCAAATCAACTAACCATCATCTTTTAATCAACTAACCATCATCACTCCTCCCTGCACCTTCCCTAAAAATGTTATGACAATCGGTTGAGCCGTTTTCAAGTTATGGAGTGACAATCAAAATGTACACTTCTTTTTATATATATAGATATAGATAAAGAACCGTTATAGTCAATTCAGTGTTTTAAAAAAAAGTTATCACTTTTTAATTAAATAATTTCGACAAAATATGGGGGAATTCAGGCTATAAGCTTTCCGTCACAAACCGTCTTCAATGTGTTAAAAGAATGTAAGTTGAATTAAAAAATAGTGTAAAGCCAAGTCATTAAACTCAAAATGCATAGTTATAATGAAAGATCAGGCACATCTGAAATGATTAGCAATGGTCACACATCATGGTGAAGCAATAATCTTCGGTATGGTTCTAGAAGAAACAGACATGTGGATAAATTGAATTTTGAAGTTTACCCATCGAGCTGTTTTCCGTGTCAATGTTCCGGCTGACATGGAGCTTGCAATGTGCGTATCGAATATTGTTATTGTTTGAACAGATGAATGAGTGACTTTGAGTTAATGATGGCGTGTCTTGGTGGTATGGCTATACGCACAATAATAAATACAACTAACCTATTCAATAGTTCAATGATTTAAATTATAATTCCATGATGGAAGTACAATCAAGGTTGGCACGCACCAATCCCATTGTAAATAATTTATGTTAGTTTTAAACTACATATAAGTATGTCTTCGAGATTATAATAACGCTGTATATTATATTGTAAACGGTTATGTGCTACATTGAAACCAATTGATTCGCTAGATATACGACTACAAAAGCTACAAGCCATAAAAATATAAATTTACCGGCGAATAAAAAGGTTTCGATTTTCTATTAGCTTCTTACCATACAGACTCTTCGACATAAATATAACAAACCCAAACACAAAACAAAACGATCTAACTTCTAAGTAAATGTAATAAAAAAAAAGGTCTTAAGGCCTAAACCTTTTACATCCAGTAAATGACCATTCTAAATATAATCAATCAAATCGATTGATTACTGCTGCTAACCCATAACCAATATGAACACGACCCAGGGACGGGAGCACAAAAAGTTTTTTTTTTGGATAATCGTATTAATCGTCTTACATGGTAATTTTTCTTCTCATTTTATTTTTATGGACTTTGCTTAGCTGTTCATTCAAAATAAATACGAATTTTCAATTGTTTATATCGATTAGGAACCTTTTTTTTCCCTCGAAAGCACAAAAACAAAATCGTAAGCAAGTAAATCGCATTCATTATTAATTTTCACCTGAAATTTTTGTTCAATATTCTCTCCAAACCAACGCGCCCAAGCACGAACATATTTTAGATATATATTTGATTTCTATATAGTATATACGGACTACGGACGGACATAGAAATGTTTGGCCATTTGAATATATGTATACGTATTATTTATGTATGTGCCTATATATAAACTGGGATTAACCCTTCAATAAATATTATATTATCGACATATCGTGTGTTATGGATTTTGAATCAATAAAGTAGTTTCTGGTGTGTAGGTGTGTAGTAGGTATATATAAATTACATATGGGTTTTTGTTGTTTTTGGCTGGTCGATTGAGGTGAAACATTTTATTTTAATATTTTAGGTGTGATTAATGGACTGTGATAATTTCAATTGCATTTCAGCTGTTTCTGTTTCTAACCATGAGAAAATGAAGTTTATAATAATATTAAAATTTGTGTACTGGGTGTGCTAAAACTAATCATGCCATTTCATTTTGTTATAATTTTTTGGATTACTTTTCAAATTTCTTTTATATTATTATGAAAATTTGCACCTGAAATATATTGATGAACCCAAACAGCCGACACAGTTTTTTTAACATATAAACAAATACCAATAAAATTGGATCTGAAATTTTGTGGCTATCTTCATATTTGAATTGTTAATAGAGTTTACAGATTCTAAAGACCTTTTTACTTATCTGTCAAATATAAACGTCAAAATTATCTGTAGGCCAATCATTCTTGCAATTTAGTGTCGTAGTCGCTGCATTTTTAAAATTATATTCAATTAAAGTGAAAATAATAATTTGTTATAGAATTTTATTTTGTTATAAACATATTTTATATTGATTACAATAATCTGTGCAATGCCATTAAAATGTTGTGTTGTGAATTGCTCTATGCGAGGTGATGGAGATCGTGGAATCAAATTTTTTAGATGTCCAATGATTCCGACTAAATGCTTAAAATATAAAATGATAGATACTTTTCGTGATAGATACGAGAGGAGATTACCATCTTTCAAACAATAGGGGCACTTCACTTCTACTGACATTTGACCGCAGCAGCTACAGCTCCAAACTGCATCTAGTGATGCAGCATAAAATGATTTTTCCTTTAAAATCATCAACTCAGATGGCGAGATTTTTAAATTTTTATGAAGTTTGTTCATATTAAAAAGAGTTTTTAGTGCCACCTTTTCATGAGCACACCCATATTTAATTGATTTGGTCCTGATGATATTTTCTGTTGGATAGCAAATTCATTTGAGTAATCCAAGTGGAAAACTTCGATTGATTTTGCTCCTGCATACTTCTTTAAAAATGGAAGCTGTAATACGCCCTAATCTTAATTTAAACCAATAATCACCTTTCGACTGTTGGCGTGGTGCCCGTTCAATTAATTCCACTTTTCCCTCTTCCATTTTGAAATTATCGTATGAAAATTGATCAATCAATCTTTGAAGTGACTGTCGTTCATTCTCGGGTTTCCGAGATGCGAAATAGACTTTTAGCAAATTGTCCAACTCGAAATCAGACTTGTTGTTTCGTACTGGTAGATACTCAGCAAGCCCCATTAATGCTACAGGAGTTCTACCTTTTGCCAAAATCTGATCTTCCTGGATCTGCTGATGTGTTGTCTTTGGTTTTTAAGGCATTTGGTGATGAAACTTTTGATTGATTACCCAATGAATAATTAATTTTTTGGTGCACATTTGGATGCAACGGATATCTGGAACTGATGATTCCTAAAATAAAAAAGTATATAATTTACAATAAAAAACTTGAATATGCAATTAAATTCTTACAATGTCTTTGTCTAAAATATTTATATATCTATAATCTATATAAATAAAACAAAGTCGTGTTAGTTACACCATTTATAACTCAAGAACGGCTGGACCGATTTTTATGATTTTTGTTTTGTTGGATTTGACTCCGTTCCGAATAGCATAATAACTATTAAAACATTGGAAAAATTCACCAACAAAAAAGTTATCAAGAAAATTCATTTTCTCATATATTTAGTACATTTTGTTTTTTTTTATTTTGTTCGTCTCAATACAGTGGTGATTTAGGAAAAAAGAAAAGTCGGAAAAACTCAAAAGGGAAGCCCCAAAAATCTAATAGAAAAAACCTTTTTTTATATGAATTTTGTAGGTGTAGTTTGTATGTGACGAGTGGTGCTGTGGTTAAAGCTTCGGCGCTTGGACTGCAAGGTACTGGATACGAATCCGACTGGAGGCTGCATGCACATTTACCATTTTATTTTTTATCCAATTTTTTTTTATTTTATGTACTTAGCTATATAATTCTTGATGGAAATGAAGGATTATTTTTCTCCGATGCGCCCGGTGGAACTGGGAAGGCATTCCTCATATCATTGATTTTGGCCACTGTTCGTGCGAGATCCAATATTTCTGTAGCAGTTGCTCAGCGTTGAAATTGTCGTTAGACCTTCAATCGGCTGAAAACCCGACTTGCAACATTGCGAAACATTCAGCAATGGCGAAAGTTTTGGTAGCAAGTAAAATCATTATCGATTATGAATGTACAATGGCGCACAAATGCGCATTTGAAGCATTCAATCGAACTATGAAAGATCTACGCAATGACTTAAGATGTTTTGGAGGCGCAATAATTCAACTGTCCGGCGATTTCCGTCAAAAAATACCAGTGATTCCAAGATTGACCGCTGTCGATGAAATAAACGCTTGCCTCAAATCATCGACTCTGCGTGGCGCTATGTGATGAAACGTCAGCTGGCGACAAACATGCGAGTTGCATTGTTAAACCAGAGACAACTTAACAGAGATATTTCATTCTATGTAAACGTAAAAATTTAAACTGCGAGTTCATTAAGTATACGCAGTTTAACGAAAAATGACAGATACAACGATGACATTGGAATCGTCAAAAATATATTTTGTTTTCATTTTTTAGCTCGAACGAAAAATTTAATTTGATTGTCTGTGGTTAAACGATCCATCTGCCGAAGATTTCTCCAAGCAATTGCTGACTGTCGGTAATGGCCGTGTTCCGGTCGACGAATCGAACAGATTGTTTTCGTTTCCTCAGAACTTTTGCAATTTTGTCTAAACGAAGGACGAGCTCATCAACAAAGTGTTCCCGAACAATATTACTAACCACAAAAATCACAATTGGGTGAGTGAACGAGTAATTCTTGCGGCAAAGAACAAAAATGGGGATCACTTAAATTTCACAATTCAAAATCTAATCGTCGGTCCACTTCATTCCTTCAAATCTATCGACTGTGTGACAAACAAAGACGAATCAACCAACTGTGCAACTGAATTTTTAACCTCATTGGATCTGGCTGGCTTGCCATCGCACAATTTACAACTGAAAGTTGGTGTGTTGCCGGTAATCATCATGCTACGAAACCTGAATCAACCAAAACTATATGTAACGGAACGCGTTTTATTTTGAGAAATCTCAAGGAAAGTTCAAAGGTGAGGAAGTTCTCATTCCGAGAATTCTGATGATCCCAACCGATATGCCATTCGAGTTTAAACGAATTCAATTTCCGATTCGTCTTGCATTCGCCATGACGATCAACAAATCACAAGGCCCATCCTTGAGTGTTTGTGGCCTGAATCTATAAAATGAATGTTTCTCTCACGGCCAATTGTACATAGCATGTTCTCGTGTCGGCAAACCATGCGCTTTGTTCGTTCTCGCACCTGACAATAAAACAAAAAATGTCGTATATCACAAGATGTTTTACTGAAGGGAATTGACCCTATTGCAACCTACTCAAGAAACAGTTTAAAAGGAAGTAGTGCAACAATGCTACGCGAATCATTTCGAATCAATTCAATAAAACGAAAGCCTTGCTGCCACGTGAATTACATTCATTTCAATTTAATTAAAATATATTTCATTTTGATTGAATTTAATTAATTTGGAGTATTCATTTTATCCGCCCTGGAGGTCTCGGGTTCAATTCCCGGTAGTGACAATGAAAAAATTGCACGGGTGGTTTAGGATCAATGAATTAGTCACTCATTAGTCATTATCCGAAATGAAAATATGATTATTAATGATCTTGATGGGATATAGTGCCAGAGAGAGAGAGAGAGAGAGAGAGAGAAATTCATTTTATCTTAATAAAAAAACTCAATTTAATTAAGCTATAATAACTTTAAACAACATTTATTGATTTTGAGGCGGTACGAAGTTCGCCGGGTCAGCTAGTATTTATATATATGTCAAGCAAATAAAATTGTTCCAATGTGGGTGCAGCATTCACCTAACACAGCGACACATGTACAGTGCGCGGTATTAATGATGCCCGAATTATTTAGGT
Source organism: Nephrotoma appendiculata (assembly GCA_947310385.1). Taxonomy (NCBI): domain Eukaryota; kingdom Metazoa; phylum Arthropoda; class Insecta; order Diptera; family Tipulidae; genus Nephrotoma; species Nephrotoma appendiculata. Next base: position 219,581,947 of record OX371223.1, read on the forward strand.
GTATGCCAAATACAATAAATCCATTTTCAATTTTTGTGCCTGCCATGAATTGCACCCATCCACTTTTGTACAGCTGGTATGATTCCAGTGACTTGAACGCTTTTAGTTCCTTTGCACTGTAATACGATTTTTTATTAACCAGATGTGGATTTCAAAAAAAGTAATATTTTCTGGCAAATTCTGTTCGTCATATTGTCCCAAATATGGATCGAAGCAAATACTAGATATTTTGTCTTCATAACGAATTTTTTCAGCTCCATTGAGGCTCGTCGCATACTTCGATAATTTATATCGATTATTTGGATCATTTCCTAAAATAATAAATTTTAAATGAGTCGATTCATTACAAATAAAAACATAACCTACCAAGCATTATAATTATTCACATTTATTTTTAAATTAATTCAAATTAACTAATTTATTTTAATATCACATATATATATATATATATATATATATATATATATATATATATATATATATATATATATATATATATATATATATATATATATATATATATATAAATATATATATATATATATATATATATATATATATATATATATATATATATATATATATATATATATATATATATATATATATATATATATATATATAACATATCACACATATAATCACATTTAATTTTATTTTATTTTATTAAAAGAGCAAAATTCACAAACCATACACGGTGTTAATCGTTTGTGTGGCCTACAGATAATATTTCATCTGTCAAATTTTTTTAGGTAAACAGGTCTATAGAGGCTGTTTCACCCCGACGTTCGATTCAGCTGCGAGTTAAACCTCCACATGGCCGTTTAACTCTAACTTCCCAAATTTCATGGACACTTAATATTCGTGTATTTAATTATTTATTCCATATATGTATGTTGTTTCTGCTGAAAACGGAAAGAGTAGTAAAACTTAGTACCTCAGAGCTCAAAATAAAATAATTGAGCAATCAACAAAGCTTCGAATAACCAATTGATTTCAGTTTTTAGGGTTTACGATGTTTCTCTTTCTTCCTTTTTGCACTTTAAAAACCGAAAGGAGCGGGACACACGTTGAAGAGCGGTGGGGGGGGGGGGGGTGATGCGAGGTAAACTTTATTCGTAGCTATCCCTCTATAGCCGCGTGTTTATGAAAACCAATTGTTCAAAAAAACCGCGCCAGCTTAAATCAAATTTATTCAATTTAAAATTAAAAGGTGATTTTTTAAATGAAATATTCTCTATAGTTTTGAATAGTTGGGAATAACACGCATTTATTGTGGTTTTAAATAAGTTTGAGTGATTTATAAAAGATAGTGTAAACACTATTAAATCGTATCAGGTTATATTCGTGTTAATGCGACATCATTTCCCTCTAAAAGTGATTATGTGTCATTTCGCTGAAGTTTTTTTTTCTTTATTTGTAAACTCCTAATTTATAAAAATGTATCGGAGCTACGATTCTTAATACAATTAAAGATAAAATAAAAATGAACAACTTATAATAAATTTAAATTATGAACTTAACTGTATAAAGTGTAAAGATCATATTTTTTGTGCTCCAACCTGTAAACCTTTGTGCCAACAAATGCAAAGCGCTGCTGTTTTGTTTTAATTTGAGGAGAATTAAAGCTGATCGACATCGATTGCTCTGTGAAAGCATATGGGGAATATGTTTCATCAATAAAAACATTTGAGTATTGGTTCCTCCAAGTAGCGATTTTGACACTAGTGACAAAGAACGCGAAGGAAGACCAGTAAAGTTTGAAGATGTTAGGGGCATTATTGGACCCTGATTTATGCCAAACGGAGCAACAAGCGATTCAAAACCGTCTCAAGATCATGGGTATGGCGCAAGAACAAGGAAATTGGGTTCCGTATGAAGACGTCGAACGCCATTTTTTCACGTGAGAACAACTGCTCCAAAGGCAAAATCGGGGTTTTGTGCATCGAATCTTGACGGGGGACTAAATTTGGATTCACTACGACAACCCAAAGCGCAGAAAGTCATCATGCATCAACTTCAGCCGTCAAACCGAATACTCCAGTCAAGAAGCTAATGCTATGCATCTAATGAAACCATTACTTGAGAACGCTGTCAACAACAATTGATGCAATTATTCCGATCATTGAAGCTTAAATGCCCCGCAATATGACAAAAGGCATGACTAAGTTATCTTTCAGCACAGCAACGCTCGGCCAGATGTTGCAAGATTCGTCAAGGAAACTTTAGAAGTGCTTCAATGGGATGTCTTAGCCCACCCGCCGTATTCACTAGACATTGCTTGATGGCCGAGCAGCACGTCACTGCTTACAAAGAAGCCATAAAATGGGGCCATTCTTGGATCGCCTCAAAACACGAGGAATTGTTTCGTCGCGGAATCCGTATACTGCCTGAAAGATGGAAACAAGTCGTAGCTAATGATGGTCAAAACTTTTAATAAAATGCAATGTACCAATTTCTGTACCAAAGTTATAAAAACCTCAAAACCAATTTGTACCCCAATACACACAGCTTAAAATTTTTCCCTGTGCCTAAACCTGCACCTCACCTAAAACGAAGTTTTTCCTGAAAATTCGATCGCCGAATTTCGATCACCAGTAGATTTTCAAACCCTCCAAATTTGGAGGAAATGTTCTCAATATTCAAGAAATACGAACAATATGTTTTGTTTATGCACTTGTAAGACATTTATCGGATTGTAGATATTACATGATGATGTTTATCATAAACTGATTTGCAACAAGGTTGCGTCAGTACATTGTCCTTCCAGATATGGTAGACTCAAAGTTGCCTTCGCTAATTTATTAATTGAAAGCTTTGAAATTTCAACGCACTGACTGTGATATTCGGCTACTACCCGATAATCGCGTCTTTAGTACCTACAGGGTGGATTATCTAACGTTTGCAATTTAATTTGGCTGTAATTCAAAAAAGAATAAAAGTTTTCACTTTCGCTGGTCCAGAATCTACACTAAACAGTTACTCGTTGTGGATGCATCGGCTTCTCAGTGCTCCATGGTTATATGACTGCCGGAATTGTTCAATTCTTGATCACGATGGCGAGTTGATGTTGATGGATTCTCAGACCAGTTCCTCTTCGAGCAACAGCTGCAATGTTCTCGGCTATATATGCACGTGTATGTCTTGGTTTATCCAATAACAATCTAGTTTGACGAATTTACTTCATAAATTGATCCACAAATTGCGATGTATGCATTTGATTTCTACAGAATATTCTTTGTAAATTTGGGTAGAAGACTCACCACTTTGAGACTAAATTTTCCATATTTTCCAATTTTGGTCAAGCGTAAAGCAGCCATTTCGCAAACGTCAAACATTAAACTAATTTTATGACATAACACGAATGATGGAAGTGTTGCCATACTCGGAATAACCGGTAGTTGAAATTTCAAACGTTTTAAACGCCACTAGTAACTGTAGTTCTCGATGAACATTTATTTCATCATATTTTCGTCCATAGGTCAACAACTGCGTTTCGATCAAAACTAAATTTCAAATCCGAAATGTTTCAACTATTATAAATTCATATTGATCAGTATAGGAACCAAGCGCGCATTTTAGTGGAAAAAATATTCGATATAATTTCTTGTAAATGCTAGAAAAACTTACGTTCAACTTTTAATATTTTTTTTAATCATAGCAGACGTATGTGCTGCTTTGATTTATTTTATAATGTTTACAAACAACTGGACATTTCGCATTGGTATTTGACGTTTCGATTTGTGTTAATTTGTCGAAATATTTAATTTTGAATTCAACATACAAAAATTTGTATTTTAAAGATGGTCAAAAATCTACATATATGTTTATAATTATAGCTGGTTCCGATTACTGACTTATTTAATTCCAAATAAAAATACTTAAACAATTGGATCACGTATACATATATTATAAAATAAATATAGTCAAATTATATAGGTCAAAGCATCCATTCATTTTTCCAATAAAAAATCTTGTATCTTTCTAAATAAAAAAAATGTTACTTTGAAAATAACAAAAGTTTTTTTATCCGTACCTCCATATGTACTGATAAAATTTTGTCTAAATTTAGATAGTTTTTATATGGGTTGCATACAAAAAAATTGTATAGCAGTTTGGCTGCATACATGCATTTTGATTTAAACGGAAAAAATTATATTGAATATTTTTTTCCACTAAAATGTGCGCTTGGTTCCTATACAGATAAGAATTAGTTTAGTCTTTCTTTCCTTCTGGTGCAATAAACGTTTAAAATCCCATTCTCCAAATTATTTTTGAGATTTTTGAAACCTTATTTGTCATATCGACTACGATTTGGACTGTACGGATAAGTTATTGTTATTATGCTTCAAGGTTACAACTTATTTCGTAACCTATAAAAATTGGTAGTGAGCAAAATAAATATTTCATTAAAGTCATAAAACTTCTGTTAGTTAATGTAATTTTTTTAAATTATAAAAACAGATCAACCCATATTTTGTAGAGCTTCATTTTTAATTATTTGTATTTTTTTCGAAGGTTTTGCCAGATTTTTGCTTTATGTTAAGAAGGAATCGGAATTGGAAGTTGTTGCTGTCGAAGGAATGAAAAAATCACATTTTCACACACAACCAATAAATAAAACAAATTAAGTAATAAATATTTCCAAAACTTAAATCCCTTTCATTTGAGTCCTCATTTATTAAAATCGGTTAACAGATACGTTACAAAACAAACAATTTTCGAATTTGTTAATTTTCTGATTTCTTGTTCTGATAAGATTTTCCGCAGCGAGCTTTATGTGAAACTTTTAAAACAAGTTTCTAAATGGTCGATAGATTAAGAGGAAAGCCATAATAATTTAATGCATTATTCGAAACATCAAGACCTTTCCAGAAACCACTGTGTATATATAAAGGGGTCGTTTGATTTTCTAGAGCAAAATTTTACGTTAAAGCTTTATGCAACAATCATCCAAAATATTGCCTGTTATTTATATGGCAAAATCAGCGAATCGACCACTTGGCAGTTAGCACTTTCTGCATAAGGTACACAAGGTGCATACGGTTCAAGACCTTACCATAAATCACCATGTGTATATATTTTTATTTTTTTGAATACAGTTTTTTATTGAAGCTATGAGGTAAGCAACATTTTTTACAAATTTTTGCTGTTATTAACATATAAGGCTCAACTTAAAATCTTACTATCTTTATAGGGATTTTTTGTTTTTTTAGTACAAAAGTTTTGAGTGAAGCTTTGTGCAACAATCATTCCAAATATTCCTTTATATTTATATGGCTTACTCCTGGGATCGGCCACTTAACAAGTGCAGCATAAACAACACGTCGTTTTTGGAATCTTTTGTAGAAATTTTACCTTGTATTTATGTTTTCAACCACCAGTCTCTTTCATCTTCTAGTACGCATTAACACCTTCGGAAACCACTATCCATATATAGAAGTCTCATAAATAATTCAGAAGTAACTTTTTCATTGATGCTTGTGCAACCATCGAACTAAATATTGCCTGTTATTTATATGGCCAACCCTTGGTAACGATCACTAGGTACTTTCAGCATAAAATACAAATCAAAGCCTTTCCATCAATTACTGACTATTTACGGGCTTATTATTGTTTCAGAATAAAATTTTTCATTAAAACTTTGTGCAACGGTTATTCCAAACATTGCCAATTATTTAGTATATCACACAATTGTTGTTGCAAAATTAGACTTCATTCATCACAGAGTGCTTCTCTATCATTTCGTTGCCTTTTTTGTAGACTTTAGCATTTGATGTAAATATCTTTCCATGGGGTATTTTTTCTGATCTGGAGAAAAGGTGGATGGGGAACCATTTGGAAGCCAGCGACTTGTAACACGATGCATACTCACAGAAAAAGCACTTTCCTTTTTTGCATTTGGGACCGTTTTTGCGATTATATATCCTTCAAACGTACTACTTCATCACCTTGTAATATTCGCTGTTGATGGTATTTCTTTTCTCAAGAGAGTCGACGAATAAAATACCTTGCATATCCCAAAATATGGAGGCCATAACATTACCGACTGACATTTGAGTTTTAATTGCTTCGGTCGGCTTACACCTGTTGTTCGCTCAGCTGACTGACGATTTAATTCCAGAGTGTAGTAGTGGATCCATGCTTAATCCATGGTCACATATACCGACGCAAAAAATCTTGTTTATTATGGATATACAGAATGAACAAATGTGCATGCAAAATAGTGTGCTTCATGGTCTTCCAAAACGATTATGTAGCCTGTTTAATCTTTTCTGGAATAACTGCCGAATTCCAGCGGCCAGAACGTCCACAGCGTCAGTGTGTGCAGGTCTTGTTTAAATTAAGAAAACCAACGTTTGACAATTGCTTTCGATTGAGCAACGTCCCTATGCAACTTAACAATCCATTGCTTTGCTTCTTGTAAACTAATGGCTGGATTATCATAAAATTTTGAAACATACCTTTTGAATATTGGTGCTTTGTAATAATCATATGAATTTTATTTAATCTCTGGGCCAATGAATCAACCACTTAATACTTTCAGAATAAACTATACATACAAAACTTTCCAAAAGTCAATATATATGCATCTTTTGATTTTTTTTAGAATAAACTTTGGTTATTTTTAATTGAAGTTTAGTGCCAGCAATATTCGTTTTAAATTTTGCCTGTTATGTGTATAGATGGCCCTGGGAAAGTTTACTTGACACTTTCAGCATAACTAACACATCAAGACCTTTAGAGATATCGTAGTATATAAAGAGATCTTTTGATTATTTTGCAACAAAATTTTACGTTGCATCTTTGTTCCAATGGCTCCAAAACACTATCACTGTCTGTATATAGTAGTCTTTCGATTTTTTAGAAAAAAAAAATTAAAAATTATTTAAAATTTTTCATTGGAACTTGATGCAATAATTACTCCAAATATTGCCTTGTATTTCGATGGCCATTCCCTGGGATCGATCACTTGGCAGATTCAGTTTAAAGTGTACTTCAAGACCTTTCCAGAAGATAGTGTGTATATAGAGGTCTGCTGATTTTTTCGGAACAAAATATTTAACAAAATCTAATCCGAATTTGGTTATATCCCAGTTGGCTTCACTAAAACTTCGTTCAAAAATGACTGAGAATCCAACGTGTAGTTATGTGTTCGTGCATCATTCGTTTCACACAAATCATTGTAAAACGTATGCTATTTTCTTTTTCGAACTCATGTTGCATGGAACAATTTCCTCCAAAATGTTTGTTATTTTGATATTAAGTATTTGATTTCCTTTTCTGATAAAAAGGTATAATGATACAGGTTTTTAAAATTTTTAAATTTTCAGAAAACCTAAAAACGGCGTGTGTATGTGTTCTGAAGACCAAAGTATGGTTTTCTTTAGTATACAGAAAATTCTCCCCAATCGAAGCAATGAGGGCGGACTCCGATCGTTTTGGTGTTGTGAAAAATACAGAAAATCGCAGTTTATGAAATTTTACCACCACATAAGTTTTATTGTTCAAAATTTGACTATGTATTTGGTTTGCTTTGCTAGAGAAAAGCCCTAAACTACGGCTAGAGATTATTAGATTTTAAAACATATGCACAGATATACGTTTATGGTTTTTTGCTCTATAGCTGTAAAGAACAAAGAAAGCCTCATGTGTTTGGCACAACATACAGATCTTCAATTGTTGTTCTCCCCGAACCCTTGATGCACGAATCAGACTGCACCTTTCTCGTTTTTTTTATGGTCGTAAGCATTATAATTAAATTTATATAATATAAACTTGATCTTCAGTAAAAAATTAAAATTCTCAAATAATCCCTCACATTTTAAAATATTAGTCGTAAATTATCCTCAGCAACTGAATTTCCATATTTATCTTTTTTGTCTGCTTTCTTTGTTAAACGTACTTCGTAACGTACACGCAACAAAATCAAATACTAATTTATCATTATCATTCAAATTTGTTCACAATATTACTTATACAAAAATAAAAACTCCATTCATATAAAAATAAAAATGAAAAGCATTCCAAAAATATGAAAAATGAAAAATCATTTTAGTGCTGAGTTATTTGTTAGTGCGGTGGCATTTATACTCTTACTCGTATATTAACATTATTATGATTTTGATTCGTTTTTAGGTTTGCTTAATATTCGTTTTTAATTTCATGTTAATAAAAGAATATACAATTTATCCACTCTCGGTTTGTATGATATTGCGATATTGCCTATAGAAACACATAACGTTTTGAATGACAAGGAATCTATAATAAAGGCGGCAAATTTTTTCGATGGAATTACTGACAGCTCCATTGATACATTTTGATAATCATGAAGGTGTAAAATAAGAAAACTGTATCATTAGTTTATATTCGTATACCTGCTTTTGCATATACGAAGCATAAACTTTTTTGATAAAATGATTAATTTATAAATCAGTTTTGTTGCTGCCTCGTTTTGACTTTTGAAATGAAAAATGATTTTATTTTTTTTTGGAATTTTTCCTACTTTGCTTGTAGGAGTATAGGATTTATATTTACCATCGATCCATCCATTTACATATCTACATATTCCTGTATACATAATTTATTTTATGTTCTTTTAATTCGGTACATATTTGTTGTTTGTACGAGTTTACATTTCATATATAAGTAAAAACGATGTTGGTGATTAAATTGGATGAAATTGTTATAGAGAAATGGTTTTATTATAAATTATTTACAACTGGAGACGAGAAAATCTAGCTAGGACGAAATGGGTATGTAAAAAAAAGATTAATCGAATTCGTGCTCCTATTTGACATAATGTTTGAGGATATGTTCTGCTTGAAGGAACTTTAAAAAGAGAACTTAGAATAATGATACGTTAATGCGACTTCTTTAGTACAAGTATTTTAGGTTTATATTTAATCCGTTTTACAACTAGTAGCAATTTTACGTTTACTATTTATTATTTTTTATAAACCCGTGAAAGGTCACGGAAAAGTAAACTTTTTAAGAAAGTGTCACTTTCGTATTGTAGATATGTACAAAGTTACGCAGAAAACGAGAACCTTCTGAGAAATTGGTTTAGGCCCCTCGTTGGGGCACAGGTTATTTTTTCTCGGTCCTGGTTTTTGTTTTCGTTACAACCTTCATTAAAACCCGGCATAAGGAGCAGCGAATTTTTGCGCCATGATTACGTTGTTTATAGATGCGATCGGTCTCCTGAAACTAGTTCAAAGAAATCAGGTGGTGGCGTCCTGATAGCAGTACATTCTAAACTCTGGAATGCTCCAGTAACTTTAGCCCCATCGAGAGTCGAACAGATCGGTGTAAAAATCAAAATCAACCAAACCAATCTAGTCATCTACGCAGCATATATACCACCTCAATCAAATAGTGATCATTATGCAACTTGCATTGATGCGATTGATGAAGTTATTAATACAACAAACTCGTCAGATTTAGTTCTTGTGCTTGGTGATTTTAATCTTCCAAATATAACTTGGAATTTGGACCTAGAACTAAACTGTATTTTACCTTGCAATATAACAACAGATGCGGAATCTTTATTTGTGGACGCCATGCTTGGTTATAATTTGAACCAAATAAACACAATTGCTAATAATCGTGATAGATTATTGGATCTTGTCTTCAGCAACGATATTGACACCTCTAAAATTTCTGAATCCCTATTACCTTTTGTCATAAATGATGTCCGTCACAAATCTTTGGATATTGTATTTGACTTAACTAAAATGGCGAGCTCAGAATACCTACAACTAATGAAATACAACTTTAAAAAAACTAACCGTGTGGGGCTACAAAGTTACCTAGAATCCATCAACTGGCAAATAACTCTCAATTCTAATGATATAAACGAATATGTGGACAAATTTAATGATATCATGCTTCAAGGCTTCGAACTGTATGTTTCTATGTGCTGTAAACCACAAAATGCTCACCCTCATTGGTTTGATGATAGACTAGTTAACTTAAAAAATCGGAAGTCGAAAGCGTATGCAAAAATGTTGAAAAGCGGGTTAGAAGCAGCCAAAACTAAGTTTCTACAACATAGTAATGAATTTGAAATTTACACAGGTCGTATCTTGATCAAATTCAAGACAAAATCAAAGTAAATCCAACAATTTTGGAAATAGTTTAGGAATAAACGCGAAATTGAAGGATACCCTGCTAATATGACGTACAAAAACACCTGCTCTTCAAACGCCAACGATATAGCTAACATGTTCGCGCCATTTTTTCAATCAGTCTATAGACCAAGCGTTACTAGTGGATTGTACGAAGAACCCAGCAACAACAACACATCAATAACTCCTCCTATTATTTTTGAGGACAACATTTTATCGGCTTTAAGGGGGTTTGGAGATGGTTGCGGTCTTGACAATATACCCTCTTCTATTCTGAAGGAGTACACTGAAATTTTAACAATTCCATTATGTTATCTATTCAATCATTCCTTAAGCACCGGCGTGTTTCCCGAAAAATGGAAAATTTCAAAAATTACTCCATTTTTTAAATCGGGTAAACGTGATGATATCACATGCTACAGAGGAATATCAACTACATCATCAATTCCGAAATTATTTGAGTTAGTATTATGCAACAGTTTTAAATCCACAATTGCACGTCATATATCAATAAACCAGCATGGGTTTATGCCTGGCCGTTCCACATCGACTAATCTGGTTGAATTCACCAGTAAACTAATTAACGAGATAGAAAAACACCGTCAAGTTGATATAGTGTATACGGATTTTAGTAAAGCTTTTGATTCTATCTGTCATCATAAAGCACTCTAGAGTTTATTCAATTTTGGGTTCTCTCTCGATTACATAAATTGGTTTAAGTCATATGTGTCAAACCGGCGACAATTTGTAATTTTGGGAAACCAAACGTTATTAAAGCTACATCTGGTGTTCCCTAAGGATCACACCTCGGGCCTTGGATTTTTATTGTTTTCATAGACCGAATAACCGAGATAATCAAAAACTCAGACGTGCTCATATTTGCAGATGATGTGAACATTTTTCGTACTATTAATGGATTGTTAGGAGATACGGAGAAACTTGAAGAAGACTTAGATAGATTAAGTGAGAGGTGTAATCGAAACTCACTATACTTAAATATTAAGAAATGCAAAATCATGTTCTTCCATCGTAAAAGAAATCCGGTAATTACTTCATACAAAGTCAACAACGAAGTACTGCAAAGAGTCAATGAGATTATAGACTTAGGTGTTACATTTTTCGAAAACGCTAGTTTCAATAGGCATATTGAAAATTGTATTGCGAAAGCGAATGCCATATTCGGGTTTGTTCAAAGAAGGACAAGTGAATTTAAGGATATTCAAACCTTATGTTCACTCTATTTCACTAATGCTGGAATCCATACTATTCTGTGCACATAAAAAGATTTGAAAGGATATTCAAAAGAAGTTCCTGATTTTTTTGTTAAAGAAAAGAGACTGGGTATACGACCACAACTTACCATTCCATGAAAATGTGACTCGCTTACCTCCATACACAACAAGATGCACGGATTATAAAATATGCATGCTTGAAAATAGACGACTTTTCTTGGGCGCGGCTTTTATTGGTAACGTTTTGCTTGGTCACGTTGATTCAGCTTACATCTTGGAAAACATGTCAATTCACGTGCCATGCAGAACATTTCGAAACCATGAATTGTTAGCACTTGAACACCATTCTACTAACTATGGAGAAAACAACCCCATTAATAGGATGTCTAAATCATTCAACAAAATCGACGACCTATTTGACTTCAATTTATCAAGGGATAACTTTAAAAATATCCTGAAGGTCTAATTTTTAAATTTTTAATTGTTTAAATCAAAATTTGGTTTATATTTTTTTCTGTTATAAAGTTTTTTGTTGTTTTAATATAATTTTTGTTTAAACTACTGTAAATAATCTGAAATCTTACATTTATATTACAAAATAGATTTATTTAAATAAATAAATAAAGAGATTTTGAATGATGAAAATGGAATTCTAAAACAATTTTTGAGATTAATGTACATGAAACTAGGATATTTCTTTCCGGTTGAGTCATCAGCTTACCAGAAGTTCAACGAGGTGAACTCGGATAGATAAACCCTATAGTTGGCTATCTTCCATAACTTCTTTCAAAAATGATATTAGAAACCCATTTACATCCCACATACTCAAATTCTTCATGGCCGGAAGAAATAGTCCAGTACCATCCCAGTTAACCTGATTCCAGAACTTCATCTAAATCATGCATTGATCCTCCATCCCATTTTCATGCATACTCAATTACGGCCTGATCGGTTGAGAAATGGGCGTTTATTCAAATTGGGAATTTCCCAGAACTACGTTCGGTACTCATATTCAAATTAAATTTCTATCATACAACCGGCTTTTACCAAAAAAAAACATTTTTGGCCGAGAAACAAACAAATTTTTTATTTTTTATCAAATTCGTCTAACAGCAATATGAAACACGAACCTAGAGTAACTTAACACATTTTAAACAAAAAATAAATTGGAAAGCCAATTTTAAGATTAAGTATTTGGTCTGGTAGGTTGGAATTTAATTTTTCTAATTCTGTGAATAAGGTTTTGAACTAAGTTCCAGCTTTATTTAAGATAACAGGAGTATTTTCTCCGCTTAGTAAATTCCAGTATATAAGGAATTCCGGTCAGAACGATATTAAAATGGATTTTTTAATGGAATAAGGCAAACATATGAGGTTCATAACGAAATTATCGCTTGATAATTTCAATCAGCCCCAAATTTCACTTGGGGCTCACAACTTACGAATGAAAAGCTAAGTACGAAGTGTCACCCAAATCAGCCAAACCTATAGGCTGCAAATTTGACAGAGCCCTGCAAACAGACAGATACTATGTAAAAAAAAGTAAAAAGAGGTTATAAAATACTCATGTACTGATGTCAAAATACTGTAGTTGTTATATTTGAAGTTGCGAGAATTCTGAGAACAGTTTAAAAGAAGTGGCAATAAATTATAAATTATACTAATCTCTAAGGTTTAGATTTATTCTAGGATTAATAAGGATTTACTCCTTGATTTTAAAATAAGTTAGTTAAATATAAAGGTGTGGTGTCATGTCAATACACCCTTGATACAATAGTACAAATCATCTTGGGCATAGTCTTTTTGATGCGGGTTTCTAACTGGACCTCAAAAGAATAAAGCAATTTTTTGAAGCCTTTACTTTTTATCCTCGTCGTGTACTTTAGTAATAAGAAGAGTTAAGTATTTTAAATCTATTATAGAATAAGGATATTCAATAAACTATTAATTTTTTTATTTTTTGTGAATTTAATAAATTATATTATTGTTCTTTGAACAGCTATTACTTAATATAAAACATTTTCAATTTCTTTAAAAGTTTTTGTAAGCCCTAAAAATATGCAAACTACTTATTTGTACAACCTTACAATTATTTAAATATAAGAAAACAAATGTTTATCCGACTCAAACCCTTAGTTAGATAGATTACACACTTTAAATCATCAATCAATGTAATGTTATCAGATTTGTTAGATATACGAGTGCCTTATACCTATATATATTATTATAATGTACAGAAAAGCACACATAAATTTTATTTTCGACATTTACCACGTCAATCGTCTTGTAACTAAATCGATAACCCCTATACACATTAGAAATCAAAATGATGAATTTATACACAGAAGGTGCGAATATACTAAACTGGTTTGAACTTACGTATATACTACTTTCAATAATCTTCACGACAAAAAAAAATGTAAGAAGAATAACTAATTCAAATACAATATTCATGGAAATCGTTTTTATGGTATAAAATGTCAAAAAATACAAATTACCCACATTTCCTATTGTGCTATGTGTAAATATAAAAAACTATACTGTGTAGTATTTTGTACTGAGTCATCAATTTTCTAGATTTCCATTTTGCAGATTTCACACGTTCATTTTTATTTAATCTTAATTTTTTTTGGTCTCGTATTATATTTTACTAATAATAATATTATTATTTTGAGATTTTTATTGTTGCATAATATTTTCTATAAATGGGAAAATCTTTAATGTAAGAAATATATCTTATTTCTTTATAAAAATAATAATAATAATAATCGTAATAATAATCACATAACACTGAAATCGAGAAAACCACTTTAAGATGAATTTTCCTTACAAAAGAATATATGTATGAAAAGCAGAGATGTATCTCTATATAAACTATTATATTGCTCTATACTATTCTGTATTAGTAATGGTCCAGAAAGCTTTATGAAACTTTTTTTGTCGTTTTAACCACAATAATGATAAATAAAACTCATTATTATTATCCCAAATACGACAAATAAATTTTGAATTCGTATTTTATTTGGGTTGGGGATGGTAATATAATACAAGCTGGCTAATTTTGGTACGAGTATTCCCTAAATCTCCATGATATTGTTTTGAAATTTTAATTAAAACGAAAATTGTTTCTTGTGGTGCGTTCCAGAAAAGAGCATGTAAATTGATAAGAAACGGTTGAAATTATATTAACTTTATTAATTATATTTATATCTTATATATATACTTATATATATTTATATATATTATATTTATATTTATATTTATAATTATATTTATATCTGTTCCTTTTATTTCCAAAAAGGAACAGATTTATAGTATGCATTCAAAATTTTATATATAACTCGTCAAACTTCGATTTAAGTTCGAAAATTAATGACAATTAAATACGTAATTAAATTGGCAATGTGGCAATGTATATGTTGCTTAATTTTTCCTTGACAATTTAGGAAATGGTAATTCAGTAGATTTAATAAAACCACCAAGCAGGCAATGAATCTTGATTCTATACGTATCACATCGATAAACCGCGATCTGTGGTATCGAGCACAGTACAGAGAAAAGGTGATATGGACTAGACAAGCTTTCCCTCCGTTTGTATCACGGTTTGACTAACCTGACTAAAATATTTATTGTATTCTCGATTTTGTTTTGATTTTTTTGACGGAATAAGGACCAAATGTCATTATACAAATGAATACAACATAATTGTAAAATACTTTAAGCGATGAAATCGCTGCTATAAAATAGACCTAAACATGTTTACTTCAAAGCATAAGCCTAAAGTTATGTCAATGTTACCGCATTGATTCAAAATTGAAACGTAAATTTTATTAAACATTACATAACGTTCATAAACAATTACTTACCCCGATTCGATTATCTAATTAACATCACATCCGACCAAAGAACACAGTTAGAGTTTAATTTTTTTACCGTGAGTGAATAGCATGGTCGAACTATTTCATCGACTGCTGTAAAGTCGTCCAGTACCCCGAAGGGAGGTACTTACGACTTTAAGTTAATTCAATGGAGGTTAGATGTTTTATTTCGTTTTACTACGAATCCGACCATAATTCTTACATAGCTGTAGCCACTCAGTGGTCCAGCAATCCCGTTGGCTCACCACTTACAAAAAAAAAATAACGAACGGGGTTCAAGCTCCACCTGAACCGCAAATGTTTAGTAAAACATAAGGTCAACAATTAAAAATCACGTGTGTCATTGCTAATTGCAAGAAGTTCCTGGTTATACAAACACTGCAATTTCTTTCGGAATTCGTGCATTTTGGGAGTGTGATCGGTTGAGTATTGAACAAATTTCCATATTCCATAATTTCTTCCCAAAGTCATAATCCACAATTTCTTCCTAAAATCGTTTAAGAATCCCTTTTCCATCCAGCATACCCAACCCTATCATAATCGGTTTCAAAACCATTTAGGAATCCGATTTCCATCAAACGTACACAGTCCCATCATAATCGCTTAATTGATCGAGTTTCGTCCAAGGCGGCAATATTCCAAAAATTCTTTCAATTATAATTTAAGAATTCCATTTCCATCCAACATAATCGGCTATGAAATGCCTGAGTTTCACCCCAGATTAAATTCGATCGAACAGATTATACTTAAAAACATTCGGATTTAACAAACAATCGGGTTTAACGGATTCCTAAATTAGTCCGTTAAATCGAGGTTTTTCTGTATAACATTTTACGTTCAAATGTCACGTAATCAACGCAACAATTTAACGCAATATTTAACATAGTAGTATTTAACGCAGTGTGTAACATGCACCTAAAACTAGTCTCCTAAATCTAAATGTTTTAACAGACATAAAAAAATCCGACCAACTGTTACTGAAGATCTTAAATATTCACTTCCTACTTCACTCGCAATTGACACAGTCATCGTAATAACTGATAAAGTTCACACTGGATTGTAACCCGATTTGAATACGAGACAAAATATTTTTCAGATAAGAAGGTACTGTGTTTTTTTAAATTTAACCCTTCTATTGATTGATTGAAGTTTGAGTGTATAGCCAATTATAAACCAGTCTTCTGGTTGATGCCAGTCCCATCTATACAGCCTTTTTTTACACATAACATTAAGAAGAATAAGTTAGGACTGTTAGTAGCTTAGAAATTGAGCCGTGTACAGATACATGATTGACCAATTAGCCGCAAAATTGTTAGAAAAAATATAATAAATCCGACCACTATACGTAATATCACCTGCAAGTTTAACTACTTAAATAAAAGTATTAAAAATACGAAATAGCAAAAAGTTTTAAAATTATACATAAACCGAGTAAATGAAATAGGACTCATTTCGAGTACATACACATCGAACACCGAATTTACAAAAATTTAATATTATCCAAAACTTCAAGATTAGCAAATTCAAAAATACCCAAAATATTTTCAAACTATAAATAAAATATAAATTCCAAAAATTAACAGAGAAACAATAGTTCAACTACTAATCGGTGAGTACAACACGAGTTTACAATCTCACAACTACATCCAATCACTGCTGCTCTACGCTGAAATACCAAATCCGTCCGCAAGCCCGAAAACTAAACTAAACTGGCTCAAACTAGCCAGCAAATTGACGTCGCTTAGAGAGTATATAGGAAAAACGAGCCAACGGACTAGCAACATCGTGTCAAATTATACCAATATTAGTTTTGCTTTTTATAATAATAACACAATAATGAAAATGATTTTTAACAATAAACCTAGAGTTGATCGCCTTTCCAAGTCTGGTGTTTATAGGATTAATTGCAATGATTGTAGTTTCTCCTATATTGGTCAGACTGGGCGCCATTTTGGAGTTACAGCTAAAGAATATTTACCTGATTGCAATCAATCAACTTTCCATAACCATTTAACTTTAGAAAATCGTACAGCTACCTTAAACAGTTTTGACATATTACATATACAGCCCAAAAGCAGACGTTTAGATACCTTAGAATCTTACGAAGTTCGAAAATCCATATTCCTAACCAAAATATCCTCAACGAACAGAGAGAAATTTGTTTCTCACCAATTACGGATCCTGTTCTATGCTCACGCTCGTAATAATATGACAAATATGTCGGGTAATTAAATGTACTTTACCATACCTTGAATTTTGTTGGGAATTAATCTATTGATCCCCAACAGATGGTTGGGGATCAATAGATTAATTTTTATTGTCTATTTTTTGTCTCTCCTTCTTTTTATCTTTTTTCTACTATGTATATATAACTAAATTTTTACTTTTACAAATCAGTAGATACTCCTGCAATCAGTAGATACACCTAACAAGTCGAAGTCGATCGAGTGATTTTCTAAACTTTTTGAACAAATTTTTTAATTAAAATTTTCAAATCTTTTTGCGAAATATAAAACAAATGTTTAATAAAATGTGTTTATTAACACACTATAAGCGGGGCGCGTAAAAATACCTGTCTCGAGAACTGTTGTTTAAAAGCGGGCCGGGTATTTTTACCTTTTTGATTGCATTTACTTTAAAAGCGGGGCAATGTATTTTTACTCATCGGTTTACATACGGAACTGAAAGAGTTATCTTCTATTTTTTGTTTAGATTCAACAACTTTACTTTTTCAACGTTTGTTTACATAATAAATATAAGGAGCCATAAATGTGTTTCGCCTTCAAGTTGTTTTTATGCAGACCACTCATCATTTAAATGTATATAAATCAAAGCAAACTCGAATCTTTCAAGGATTTTTTTTTAAATAAATATTCAGAGTTTAGTAAAAAACGTGTTAAACATATGTTTTTAATAATAATTCCATGATGAAAAGAGAACAAGGTGGAATATTGCGCATGCTAATGTGACGTCACTTGTATCCACCAAACATTTGATTTCGGTTTTTTTTTTATTATTTTTTTAAATAAATGGATAATAAATGTATTTTTTATTTTTAAATAAAAAGCTTATTTAAGTTTTATAAGTATAGTTGAAGAAATTTTTTTTGAAATGATTTAATATTAATTATTGAAACACAATATCAAAATCATTTGAATTATATAAAAACTTTAATCAACAATATTTTAATATTCATTATTTTCCAAATATCAAAATTGCGAATATTAGGGACTATTAATTGACCTTAAAGGGACAATAAATTCATTAGATGATTAATGCTTTTTCTCATTCACTTTAATATATGTACTAGTTAATTAAAATTATATAAGATAGGATACAAAACAATTATGGCATTTAGCATTTATATTTGTAAAGTTGTAATGTGGACTTATATCAAAAATAAAAGTTAAAACTAAAATAATTATTCTTTCATTCATTTAAATTGTTAATTGGTACGCTCACAGTAAATAAATTCGTTACAATCAAAACCACAACTTAATAGATATTTAGACTTAACAATTATTTCATAATAGCTACAGACAAGTACATAATATTTTGTTAGTAAACATATGTATTAACAATTCTATAGTTTTATGTTATATACTCAAATTATTCTATCCCTATTTTGCCGTCCGCTTGAAAAATATATCTCGACGGATTATTTCCTCAAATATTTCGGTCATAAAATGAAACATAAAGGGTAAATCATAAAAAAGTGTTAGTAACACTGTAATTATCAAAATTAAAAAAAGTGGTTTAAAAAAAATACGCTTATTGCAGATTTATTTAAATAATTAATCGAAAAATCGACAAATTCAATGTAAATTTCCGTTTTATTGGATACAAGTGACGTAATGCGCACAAAGAGACGAAAATGAAACATGGGAATATTTCACCTCTTTATATGTTTGTTCATCATGAAATAATTCAGTATTTCGTTGGCTTTAGACGGTTGAACATTTCTTTTTTTATTTTTTTTTATTATAATAATAATGGCTTCCGATAGTGATAGTGAAGTTTACGTAGATAATTTATCGCAAATTTCAAGTTATGCCAATATTGCTGAATTTGATAGCGAGTGTGAAAGTGATGAAGACTTCTTTCCCCGTTTGGATGATATCAACAATTCATTCAGCCAGTATAATAGAAAGTTCACCCGCTATGCATATCAGTTTGGTCTATTTGGCTACCCGCTCAAAGTGTGTTAAGTGCAGTCCAATTAAAATTATCTCGGGATATCAAATTGATGGCAAACAAGAATTAATTATTGCAATTTATCGGAAAGTTTGACGTATTGTGATTGGACTTCGGTATTCTTTACTGATGATCCAAATTTGGCCTATTTGATTTTTATTAATAAGCTTAACACATAAATTGTTTACAAAACTCCCAAGGCACGATTTCAAAATTAAGCCATGGATGACAAATTCATTACTAAATTTGATTAATTATAAAAACAGTATAGCCAAAAAATTGCGTAAGAATTAAAATAATGCGACGCTAAACATACCAAGCGTAAATACCAAGCTAAAATACGTAATTCCTCAAACCAAAGAACGATTTTTTAAAACTAAGTTTTGTTCCGCTGTAGCCTTAAAATCAAAATGGAAAGTTGTTACTGGCATTTTAAACAATACACCAGGCAAAACCCCTATTCCATTAATTGATGTTGGTGATAATTGAATTGAAACTGATCCGTCTAAAATTGTCAATATTTTTAATGAATTTTTATCAACGTACCTAACGCCATTTTGATTGCGAATGAAGAAAACGTTTGCATTGATGATACTGTTAATTCTCACTAATTTTAATAGCACAATTTTTTTTCTTTTGCTTGTCTTTGAAAATGAAATATTCACGATCGTCAGTGATGTAAAAAATAGTGCTTCTAAGGGTATTGACGATCTATCCCATACAATAATTAAAAAAAGAATTGGGAGAGTAAATTACGTTTTAACTTTTATATTTAATGATTGTTTAGCAAAACGGGGTTTCGAGAAAAACTTAAAATTGGAGTCGTAAAACCACTATTTAAAAATGGTTACTTAGTGCGTGTGTCAAACGAAAAAATACCGCATAAAACGTTAAAAAGGTAAAATTTTGAGTTTTTATTCACCATAAAATTTTTAACTGGTCCGAGACCAGTTCAAATTTTTATTTTATCGTGACAATTGCGATTGTTTTCATATACATACATAACATACCACACATGCACACTTATTCTCAAAAAACAAGATAATGTGTAAACGTTTAGTTTCTACCTCGTTGCCATTTTAGTATTGCCTCGATGGTTGCGGATACGACCCGTACTTGCAAATATTTCGAACGCTAAAATAACCAAACACATATTTTAAATTTTCACATATTGATTCATATAGAAACAATACCTTGGCAACAACTGTTTTACTTCGGTGTTTTGCAATTAACTTCAAGTAGTTTTTATATAATACAACTAAGTTAATTATCATGGGCATATATTTAACTATAAAATTAGAACCCATTTTATTAATTTTTACCTATATTCAATTAAATTGAAATTAATAATTATTTTGTTCGCAAAGAAAACAAAAAAAAAAAATAAAAAAAAATTATTAAACGTCAAAAATTTAATTTTTTAACTAGTTACGATTGGCACAGCAAAACGATTAAAAATTGTGGTAATTTTTTTATTTTTACCACAGTTAAAAATTTAACTTTTTACGCGGTATTTTTTTCGTTTGACACACGCACTTAGATACAAATAATTATTGCCAATTACTCTTTTAAATACATTTTAAAAAATTTTAAGAAAATGATTAAAAAAGATTATTGGGATATCTTGAAAAAATGATTTTTTTTGATAGACGACAGTATGGTTTTATAAAGAACTCTTCTACTGAAAAAGCATTGGTCTCATTCTTATTCTTGCCGCCTCTGCATCAATTTTTGAATGATAATATGGAAGTTTCTGCTCTTTTCATTGACATTTCCAAAGCGTTCGATACTGTTAATCACAAAATATGATTATCAAAATTATATAATATCCGTGTGAGAGGAGTTGCACTAAATTTGTTTAAATCATACCTTCATAATCGTAAACAAAGTGAATGTATTGATAATTTTTTCAGCAATGAGAAGACTGTCAATATCGGAGTTTCGTCAGTTTTGGGGCCATTGTTATTTTTAATATATTCCTATTCAATTTTTAGCATTGATTTGCGTGGATCTATTATATGGCTTTATTGTATTCTGACCCTGATATGGAAGTTGTTGATCATGCTATTAATCAAGACATTAGCCGTGTTTTTTTATTAGCGCCCGATAGATTTATAGGGAGCACGAAATTTTCTATGTAAAAACTTATATTTAGCGCGCTTCTTTTTGCATGTAGTTAATTTATTTAACTTTAAACTAAAATTTTTCATTCAATTTTTTAGTTAAAAATCGATATACAAATATTTTGCTCTACCTATTTATCGGGAGCCGCTATCGCGAGCACTATCCATTTCAATGGGAAATTAAAAAAGGCTTTTATTTTGTAAACCCCTGAAACCATTAGAAACTTAATCTTACAATAAAAATTTAAAACGCAGCAAGATGAATTCTTGTTTATAACGTCACGTCAAAATAAATGTCGTTTAGCATATTTCAGGTGATAAATGTTTGTTTTATGGATGCATTTATTTTTTATTTTTATAGTATAGCGACACTAGTGAATAATAGCCGCAGTTTCAGTAGAAAATTGCCATTCGGCTCCGCATAGCCCTCGAATGATAAAACACGGCTATTGTTTTGCTACAAATGGTTTTACGTGCACGATCCATGATCTTGAACTGAAAGTTCAAACCAATGAACTTTCACATAGGTTTTACAATTCACGATAACTCTTCAAATCTCTTTTATCATTCATTATCTTGTATTCGGAATATCTGTGATTGCCATTGCGTTCCAATCGAAACCGTGGACTCCGTGGGGATTAATTGTAGTCCGAAATTTATGAAGTGCCTGTACTACGCTCTAATTAATTCACACCTTCAATACAGAATTGCAATAAGACGTAGCTCTGTTAAATTAAGAATGTTGCTCCTTCGGTACCTTTATGTGTTCAAAGTGTTAAAAGCTTTCTATATAATTAGCGGCAATCGTACAGTTAATTATTTTAGTAGCGTAACATACAATCTACGCAATACAAATAGATTAAGAATTCCCTTTCCTAATAAGGAAGAATTTAAAAAATTCTACACGTATACAGTGCCGCAATTTTATAGTCAATTACCACCCATAATTTTTGCAACAAATAATTTTCATGAATTTTGTAGATTACTACAAGATTGGCTACTTACAATTAGCAACATTGAAACTTTTTTTGAAACTTCTTTTGTAACTTCTTTTCTTTCATTGTTTCTATAAATCCGAATTAACGATAGTCTGAATATTACAATTTTTTACGATTTTTTGATAACTCCATTATTGTTTTTGTTAATTGTGAAATCAGTCTAATTATACTTTAGTTTGTCAATATTATACAGTTGAATTCATGATTTAATTTTTTTTAAGTTATTCATTATTATTTTAATAAATAGTACACAATTTTAGTTTTAGTAATAATGTTTAATTGTAATTTAGAATCGTACCTCCGATACATTTATTATAAATTAGGCGTTTACTATACTAGTTTTATTTCTAATTAATAATATAAATTAACTACACCAATATTGTAAAATAAATCAGAGAAATAAAACTAGACAAAGAAAAAAAATACCAACTTTGCCAGTCCTTTAATTTCAGCGACTCAGGGAACCACTAATTCTAAAGGCGATCCAGTAGGTTTCGCAGCTTCTCCTTGTCATGCTGCTGCAGTCACAGTACATGACTCCTTGCAAATATTTATATTTCATCGCTGACGTATTCCATGTTTAGGTCTCGATGAAGGTATAGTCATTTCTTATGTACCATGGAGCATTCACAATGTCACGTAGTACTTTGTTTTGAAATGTTTGTATGATCTCAACTGCCAGTGCATTTTTTTGAATTTTAAATTCAGTTCTTGCCTTTTCTTCTTAACATGTGCTTTCCACATGAGCTTAGGGGCTAGCGTAATACCATGGTACTTAGCGTTATTAGAATGTTGGATTTGTTGCGCATTCAGTCTAATCGGAATATACATATTCGTAAAGTTTATATGCGTTGATTTTGATTCGATTAGCGTTATTCTCTTTTTTGTCCAGTTATTCACTATAGTAATATAATAACATATTGTAGTTTGTTTCTTGGCTCAACAATATTAGCACCGGTGGTCATAACAGCTGTGCCATTTTCTATGTTTGGTAGATCATTTGTATACAGTAGGTATAATACGGGGCCCATAACACTTCCTTGCGAACCCCTGCCAATATTTTCTTTAATTTTGAGTATTCCCTTTCCTGTCTCCCCTGGAAGTAACGGTCGTTGATGTAAGACTTAAGCAATTCAAAATATTGTTTTGACAAATCTCTTGTAGCTTAAATTCCAGACCACGGTGCTGAACCTTATCAAATGTTTGGATTACGTGTAAGAATACAGCTGAACATACTTTCTTTTTTTGCGTTTCCTCAATTGTATCAGTAATCCTATGTACCTGCTTTATCGTTGAGTGCCTTTCTTGGAACCCAAATTGATGTGCTGGTATAGAATTTGTGCTCTCTATAATTCGGTTTAGTCTTATGAGAAACAGTCTTTCGTGAATCTTTGATGTTGTTGTTAGCAAAGAAATTGGCCTATACGATATTTAGTCGTTTAGTGGTTTATTATTCTTTGGAATCATTATGATTTCCGCTACTTTCCATTGGGAACTTAACTTGGTCTAAACTAGGATTAATGATGTGCTGTAGTTTCCTTTGTGCTTTTTAAGGTAAGGCTTTGGTTATTTATCGCGTTATCAAGTCGTATGCAGGTGCTTTTTATCTTTGAGTTTTTTTATTTGTTTGATTTCTTTCAAAATAACTGGTAGCACAACACAAATACCTCATCTATTTTGTTTATAGGTGTTAAATATTCATTATCCACTTGTCCAGATGATGGTTTAAATCTATTTTCTAGGTGTTTGGCAAACAGACCAGCCTTTTACTTTTCACTGCGAGCCCAGGTGCCATCAACCATTTTTATGGGTGGCACTTGCTTTTTAGACCTTTTTAAACCTTTGGGGCTTTTCATAGGGAATAGTCTGCGTCACGTTTACCTGTTAGATTACTTAGGAAGCTATAGCAACTGATTCATTCTTAATCTCCTTTATAAGTAGCTTAAGTTTGTTGTCCAAGTTGGTTAGGATTGTTTTGTCTTCAGGGGCTCTAGTTCTTTGCCAAGTCTTACGAGCTTTTCTTTTTTCGTTAATCAATCCTCTCACTTTAACTGGATAATATATACTTTTTTATTATATTTCTTGCTGATCAGGAGTATTTTCCCAGGCCGTTTTTTTTGTACACTTTCAATGAGGTTTTATAGTTCTTCTAACACGTAACCGTTCGAGATCTACATCTCTAAATTGGCACTTTCTTCGATTAGCTGCCGAAAGTATTCCCAGTTTGTGTTGTTAGTCTTGGAGTGCTTGCTTGCCTGATTACCGTGTCATTTATTGTTATTGAAACTCGAGAATGCAATGTGGATAGCCCTTCTTCATTTTCGACTGCTAAGTATTTTTCAGAGATATCTCTTGATTTATAGAAATCCAGAAAGTCAGTAATTTTATTTGAGTCCGCAGGCGAGTAGGTTGACTTTCAAGTCGCCTCCAATAATAAAATTACTACCAAGCGATTTAAGAAGTTTGATGTAGTCTCGTCTTTTTTGGGTTGGGTCTGGGTGGACAGTAAAGGAAGGTACACTCTACAGAATCTGCACTTACCGTCACTGACTATCTATGAAAATTTGGACAAGATGCTAAATAGTTCTAGTCTACCAAATTCCAGCAAATTTCAAATATTGTAACGTTTTTAAAATCACAATCGTTTGGGTCGGTCGAAAATTTTAATGATTATACTCGTACTATATTTTTTTTAATATGTAACAAAAAGTAGAAAATTCTATCAATATGTAGAACAAAAAAAATCGATTGTTACGCCGACATAACACACACATCGACGAACGAGATTATTTCATATTCCAATTATCACTATTATGGACATTGAGCGTACGTAGTATGCATACGAGAGGATTTTTATTTTATTTTATTTAAATAATAATTGGTGAAAATTTTTTACCGCGTTATGTTTTCCATATACCCAATCGAATTTTAAATTTAGTTTCACGTTAAACCAATTTGCTATCTGAAATTTGAATTGAATTGCGATTTGTTAATTATTTTTTATATTGTAAATTTGTTACTAATTTGGGTACTACAAGCTCACAGTATAAATTCGTTTATTTATTTATCATCGGTATCAACTTTATGATTTTTATGAAATACATACTGAAAACTAAATTATGATTTTAACATGATTTTTTAATTAATGCAATTGCATATGTGCCCGATACGTGGTAAGAGTTGCAGTAAAATTAATTTATTGGTAAAACTTTATATGTCTGTTATTATGTTTAGAAGCTGCCGCGCATTAGATATTTATTACCGATAAAATAACGTTGTTGTGACGTGCAACAATAAAGCAATAACTTAAAGTAGTTCTCACGCAGTTCTATATCTAACAATAATGGCACATTACATTACTTTTTGGTTTAAAGTAGACGAGATTCAAAGCCATTTGACACTAGAGTCTCACTTTTAGCAACTCATGTTGTGGTGGTATCGCTTTGACTATTGATGTACCAATCAATGGTATTGATGTACCAAATCTTGGTGATGTACCAAATCTTGACCAAAAATTTAGTCGGCTGGTATTCTAAAAAGTTATGTGTAAATGATTTATAAATAAGGATAAGGGTATGTTTAACTTTGATCATAGCGAGGCTACTCCGTCAGATTCTATAAATCATACTTAAAATAATGTGCTGTATACTTACTATAGACTTATTTTTTAAACTAAAACGGCGGGATATTATGATTTTTTCGATAGTGTTTTCTATTCGATATTATCGAAAATGAGCGATTATGAAATTTTTCGATAGTGTTTTTTTTTCTCGAAAATATCGTTAGTATACGACTACATTCAACGTGACGAAGATTGTGTTTCATATTATAGAATCAAATAAAAATTGGATAAATATAAGTTTAGGAAATGTGAGTTACATATAAAATTTATTTTAAACAATATTATTATTAAATTCATGTTATTATATTAATTAATTGATTATTTTCGAATTTTCCTGATAGGACGACAACAAATGTTGTTCAATTGGAAGTTTTAGTCTCTTGAATGAAATGGAGCGAGGTATTAGTGTGCTTAAATTTTGATTTTCTGCAGGTCTTCCAGAGAGCGGAGTAACCGTGGACAGTTGGAAAAGTGAGGTTATGTTAACAAATTTGTAATTGAAATATATTAACTGTAATTGAAATATATCACGTAACCGTTTTCTTATAATGTAAGCAGGCGTTACTTCTTCTTCTGAGTCATCATCACTTTTATTTATAAAAACTCCGATGTTCGATTCCATTAATATAAGAAAATTATAAATAAATTTCATTTATATTTATTTTTAAATTTTATTTAATAATTTCAAACAAATAATTTGACGGTTTTTCTTTGACAGCTAAACAAAACTCCATCATAAATAATATGACTCGATATTCTCGAGAAAAAAAACACTATCGAAAAAATCATAACAGCTATTCTCAAAGTTATCGAATCTCTCGATAATATCAAAAAAATCATAATAGGCCCCCAGTGGCACAATTCGGGTAATTCCCCGGGAATAGGGAATTGGGAAACGATTTTATATGTAATTTTTATATAAAACATTTGTTTCTGGCCCTACCCAGTGGGAGTTAGTGTTTTTTTCTGATATGTTTCCCAATTCTCTATTCCCAGGAATAGGCAAATTTCCAAGGAAATCCAGAATAATGCCACAGATTAGGACAGAAACGAATACTATGCGGACTGAAAAGCCAAATAATGAGCTCACTAAACTAGAAAGTAATGATATAAATGTTAAACAATTTAGATCTGCAGTTTTATGTTGGTTAAGAAAAAATTAACGTTGCCTTAAAAACCACATCACCGGTCTGCAGTTATTGCAATCGTTCCTTCCTGAATGTGGGGAGTCGAAAGAACACTAAGCAGCAGCAGCGAGCAGTAAATTTAAATATTGGCTTATTCGCTTATGTAATGATACAAAATCGTAGTTTGAGTGTAAATATACGTATATCCAATAAAAGAAATCAAATAGTTTGTAATATTAATAGAAAAATTTAAAAAAATGAAATGAAGTTGCATCCGATATGATCAATGATTACTGAGATATAGTATATGAATGTAAAGCCATCCACCGGGAAAAAGGCCACGAACTTTTGCCCTACCTATTATATTTCTGCGTTAGCTCGACCGTGAAAAGCGAAGTGCGAAAAAGTTGAGTGCTTCGGCCTAGTACAGATTGCAAATATTTAAAAAATTAAAAAGTGGTGAAAACTACAGCAACTGTCGTGATTTCAACGGACAATAATTAACTCAGATAAGCAGCATAATAATTGAACATTTTCTCTATTCAACTAAACAGTTTCTGAGAATGTCAGAATTTTTACCGTATGCAAGCTGAAAATTAGAATTTTTAATAATGGAGCAACGCCTTGAGGACGTTTGGAGATTCTAGTCTGTACCAATTGATATTGACAGACCTTCTCTGAGGAAACAAGTCCATCATAATTAGAATTCTAATTATTAATAATAAAACTAACAATATTGAATTTTAATTTTTTGCCTCAAAATCTATTTTGTAACAAGCCAATAATCTTAATTAGTTAATGAGTTTCGGTTAACTAATTTATATTTACCTAATACAAGTACGTTTACCCTTTTTACCTTTTTTCGACTTACTATCGTCAAGTTTATGTTTCTTAAGAATAGCGCCCATCCCACCAATGACATCTTGATATTCTGTCATGTCGCATAGACATTTTCCACTTGGAAGGGCATTTGAAATCTCGTGCCTATGTTTAGTATTAAAGGTTTTTCGAATTGTTGCACACCTTTTCGTATAATCTGCAATATTCCTATCGTCAGGCACAATGATATCACCAAAATCCTCGTACCGAAGACGTGGATAGTTTGGCGTTAAATTATCATATGGATTTGTTTTGTCCGGATGTAAATCTTCAAAATCGTTTTGGTATGTGGTAATAAAATTGCCTGGGCATTTTTTATAGCGTTTCGGTGAAACACATAATTGCTTATTGATTGATTGCGTAAATTTATTTGGTTTATCTATTGCGGTTTTCGTCTTCACCAGTTGATCGGCTTTTGGGTCGGCAAAAATTTTTCGATGTACCACCAGCTCCATTCTTTCAAGCTTTGTCCACTCCGGTTCACATGTTTTCTCTGCAATAATTGTATTATTTTCGGGTGGGATGCACTTCTTTTGCGCTTCGGTATCTTCTTTAATAGCATTCTGGTATTGCTTTGATATATTGTAACGATCAACATTTGGTAGAGTATAGTCCTGTCGATAGGTTGATTGGATAACGTAAGGCATACCTTTTTAGTGATCTGGACAAATAATTTTGAATATTCTCGTAAATGTATTGCGAATTTAGAATTTATCGTCCAATTTGTTCGAAATAATAAGCAGAACTTAATAACATATACAAATAAAAAACATTTGTTTAAAATTTAAAAGGAATACTATGATTGGGTTAACCTTTGCTTATCTGATTACAGAGCCAACGGGTTTATGATGGACGAAATTTCAAAAGTCACAATTTCCTGTATCTTTACATATACGTTCGGTTTTAAATTTAGGATGAATATCAGGTTTTTTTTCTCTAAAAATACCTCTATTTACTCCTATACCATCTTGATATTCAGTTGACGTAGTTGTACATTTTCCGCCTGGAAGCGCGTCTGATATATCAGATGCTTTTTTTCTATCAAACATATGTCTGCTTATGGTTGATACTTTGTTGCTCATTTTCTTATTAGTAGTTTTTTCTTGTGTGACGTCTGTGTATGCCCTGGGATATCGACTTTTGACGTTTCGCTTTGTACTATTTCTGCTATGAGTGACATCACTTTCTACTCTTGGGAAACGGTTTGGATCGTGAAGAAAACGACAAGGGTCTTGTTCAAGTTCTTTTTTGACATGACGATTATCAGGAGGATTTGCATCAGGAAAATCAGCTTGATAAGTGGTTTTTTCACTGGGACATAAGTTTTCGTAAGAACATATTTTCACAAACGGATATAGGTCTATCTTTTCTGAAATTTTTGCTTCTTTCTCAGCTAAACATTTATTTTTCCGCTCTTCATCCTTGTCACCTAAAAGTTATCACAATTTTATTTTAGTTAGTTGACATGTCCTTTCTATGTAAACATTTTCTACCTTTGTCGGAGAACTTGACAGTCTTCTTTTTTAGTTTAGATACACTACTGAAGTGATGGATTTTCGGCCGGACAAAGTCGGATTTATACGTTGTTTTAATTGGGGCCATGACTTTTTGTACTTCAAATTTATGGATTTTAGAATTTTTTCAACCAATTTAATTAAATCAAAGCCAAATTATATGAAAAACTATAAAAGTGTCAACTATCGAAATTGTTTATTTTCATGTACACTGAGTTTAAGTTGGTTTCAGTGAACTACCTCTAAAAAATTATAAACCACATATCCTTGCACCTTTTCAACTGCGCCCGTTAGAAATTTTAAATAAATAAATTTGACTGCGGTAATTAATAATTTAACCCTAATCCAGCTGTACCACCGAAATCATCTCAAAATCAACCCAAAAACCCTAAAGAAACACGTTAACCCTAAAATATATACGCAAAGAATCTTTCGAAAACTTCCACTCCGTTAACAGCTTGACCTTTAATTTAAAAATGAATTAATCTTCAAAAGCTTATCCCTAACCTCATCAAAAATGTATAATACCAAAATTAAAAATAAAAATTATTTTTTAATTAGTTTTCTTTTCTTATATATTTCAAAAATAAAAATGAAAAGGTAATATTTTTTAAGAAGATGAAATTCAAAGAAACAATTCAAAAATTTGGGGCATACACAACAAAATATGGCAAACAGAACAATGAAAATTATGATATAGATTAAACATATCAAGGCGGTGTGAAAGGTGGTGAACAAAAATAAAAAAGTTCATCGTTAATTTTTTTTCTTGCGTTCAAATATCTTGAGCAAACACAAAAATATTGCCGAACCAAATCAATTGATATGTGTCTTTATAGCTCCCGCGCGTTTGTGTAACCCCCGTACGCATGAAAAACAATCAAAAGTTCCAAATATTTATTGTCGGTTAATTCGATTCCCTCGGCAAATATTAATCAATCATAATTCATAACTTTTTTGTTGTTGAGCTCTTGATAAATTGATTAATTGAAAAAAAATAAATATATATTTTGCTGAGCTTTTTGTTATGTTACACACACACACGCGCGCTCAGATTTTGATTTGAAAAGGCATTTTCCACTTTGTATGTACCGCAGATAATGGAATATTAATAGGATATGTCATGAACAATGAAAATGTAATTTTATACGAGCAGCATTGTATGCTGTGGTTTGGATTTATGATATTTACTGAATGCCGACCATTGTTCTAAAATAAAACCTAAAAGCTCCACTCAAAAAAAAAACAAATAACGAACAAAGAATATTGAAACGATTGAGTTTTTGTATGGTCCATCGAAAAAAAAGGAAACGTCGATTGTTTACATTAAAAAGGTTTATTTCCCTTATGGAAATTAAAAATAATTAAATACCAAAATGATTACCGTATGCCGTTTTACACAATGGTTAATTTTTGCAGCAAGTATATTAAACATGGTTTGATTGTTCGCAAAACATAATTACATTTAAATCTCGTACTTACTCGATTACATACATTACAGATTATATAATCGAATTTGATAGGTAGCCTAAGACCATCATATATATCATAAACCGCTTATAGAGAAGGGTAGGAGGGCAAATGAAAGCTTGTCACATTGAGCGGTAAAAATGTCTAAATTTAATCAACTCATGGTACTATGGCAAGTAGTCTAGTAGCAAATCACTATAAAGTTGATTTACTCGTATGTAACAGCTTTTGATCTCCACTAGAGAAGTTTGTTAGACTGTCACTCAAGACGCCCGTTACATATGTGTGGGTCAGCTACCGGTAAAGAATCTTAAGGTATCCTCTATAACTTAGAACAAATTTGTAGAAAGAACCGCTTACCGAAAGGCAGACGCCAGCTTCAGCGGTTCTTAACATCCAAGTTGATTTTGTATTGATTTTACGTTCTCCTAGGGTGCACCGCTTGTCTATTTATTTTGCACTGTCAAGGTTGAAAGAATACTACCAATTATTCCGCAGTGGGACTAGGTGGACAATTTGTTAATGTTTGAGGTATCGAAAATACTGCTATTGCGTGTTTTCTTCAAACAAATCAACAACTTAACAAATTAATGCGCAGATGGCAACGTAAATTTTACTTATAGCTGTACGCCTTCAATTTGGGATAACTGCGTAAGATAGGACGGGGAAAACAAACCGTGAAAGAGGTGAGCGTGCTTCGGCCCCAGAACAAATTGCTGGAATGAAAAAATAAAAAAAAAACTGTTGAATCGTAACATCTATGTCAAATTTGCTCTGACGTTACGTTTTCAAATCAAAAGCACATCCTGAGATAAACAACTAGCTGTCGAAGCCTTCACGTGATTTCGAGGGAGTCAAACTCTGTCGATGAATGAACTTGTTCAAACTTCTAACTCCATTGAACAGTGGGTATATAAAACAAAACGTCCACAGGGGGTATGTTGAAAAAAAAAGCATATTCAGAGCCGTATGTCATTATTATTGAGCAAGAATCATCTCGATTCCCGTTGCGTCGTTTTTATTCTGTATTGTTGACCCGTGTTCGGTACGCTTGGCCAGTTTAAAACCTGTTACCATTCCTGGATATACCACACTTAGCGTCATGTAAATTAAAATAATAAATTTTTTACAAAAATAAGTGCATTTATTAACGGTTTGCCGATTTAACCCCAGTTTTTCACTCTTTAAAATGCTGTAAGATGAACTAATTACGTCAGAATTTAAAATGTTAAAATTAATTAAAAGCTCGATTGGTTTTAAACTTGGCATTGTGAATTGAATTTTTTTTTGTAAATTCCGAGATTA
Source organism: Nephrotoma appendiculata (assembly GCA_947310385.1). Lineage (NCBI taxonomy): Eukaryota > Metazoa > Arthropoda > Insecta > Diptera > Tipulidae > Nephrotoma > Nephrotoma appendiculata. Next base: position 219,614,419 of record OX371223.1, read on the forward strand.
TTTGAGATGCCTTCTGGAGTCTTGATTAAAGAATTTTTATTTTCACGTCGGAAATCAATGAATAATAATTTTTTAGTCCCACGCTCAGCTCTAACGACGTTGTAACAATATCTACTGCAACCTCAACCGATTTTATACAATCGCGTGAAATGTAACTATCGGTGTTAGAAAATGAATATGATGTCATTTGCACCACGGAAACATGGCTGACAAGTTCACACAATTCTGCAGAGTACTTCCCTCCAGACTACTACGTCTTCAGACACGATTGTTATACGGATCTTGAATCGATAGCGAGAGGTGGTGGAGTTCTGCTAGCTGTCTCGAAAGATATACGTGCGGATATTATTGACCTTGGGAGTAATGAGTTGGAGATTTTGGCTGTTAAACTTACTTTCAATGGAAAGCTGGTATTGATAGTTGCTGTTTACATATACCATACGGATCCTTCGTTAATATATATGGTCAGCTGTCTTTATTTTTCTCAAACCAACTAGAAGTTTCAGCTCTTGATTTTGATTCTGTGATGATTTTTTGAGATCTTAACTTACTGGTGATGAACTCAATCTGTTCACTCGGGCTAAGACAGATTAATAACATCGAGAACCAGTGTAGCAATATCGTCGATCTGGTGTTCATTGCAGTAGAAGTACACGGCACAATCATTGCTTGTAATGATCTCGGCGGTTCTTTAAGTATTTTTCACATACCACTACATATCCAATTAATATTTGAAAATTGTGTTAATGTTAACTTAAATTTTAATTCTAGTGAGTCTTTCAACTTTAAAAAGGGAAATTATAGTGCTTTAAATGAGTTTCAGGACAATATTAATTGGGATCAATATATAACGGGTAGTTTAGACGCTTATATTGATCAGTTTTATAAAATAATGAACTTGGCAATTGAACATTTAAATTCCCCGTTCACCTGTAGTTTTGTCGATGCGCGAGCCATGGTTTTATAGTCGCCTCTCAGGATTAAAAAGTCGGAAATCTAAAGCTCATAAAAAATATAAATTAAACCCATCCGTCGTAAATTATGAAATATTTAGCGCTCTCGGATCTCAATTTAAAATTTTAAATCGTTTCTTGTATAATTTATATATTGTCGAGATCGAATCGAATATTAGAATCAACCCTAAATGTTTCTGGAGTTGTTGATTCGAACCGGAATTGTAGAAGTATACCCTCGCAAATGTCTTTCAATTCTTTGACTGCTAGTGATCCACAAAGTATCACTGACATGTTTGCAGCATTTTTTGAAAATATGTATGTCCCGTCTTTGAGAGGGAATGACGAACTTGTTTTTAGTAATAAGCCAAACATTCTATTTCAGTTTACTACCGATGACGTTCTGCACCCTCTGTTGAATGTAAATGTGAATATGAGTTGTGGTCCGGACAAAATTCATCCGCTTGTGTTGAAAAAGTGTGCTTTGGTCTTGGCTCAGCCGCTGACGGACATCTTCAATTTGATTTTGAAAAGTGGAGTTTTTCTTTCAATTTGGAAATCCAGTTTCATTAAACTAACTTTCAAGAGTGGACGGAGAACGGATATCAAAAATTACCGCGGTATTTCCATCTTTCCATCAGCGTCTGGTGTAGCTTGACTAAGCTTTGCCTGAACGTTTCTAAATGTAAAGTTATAAACTTTTCTAGAAGACCTTATATGGACGTTTTGGACCTGATAATAGTTTATTCTTAAGTGGCGTTATGATAGAGCGAGTTCATTCTTTTCTAGATTTAGGGGTTTTGTTTTCACGAGATTTATCGTTTAAGGGCCATATTGACAGATGTATTAATTAAGCTAATTCAATGTTAGGGTTTTTAATCCCTTTCTCCAAAGATTTTCATGATCCATATACTCTAAAATCCCCCTTCGCTTCATTTGTTCGATCGCACTTGGAGTATGCGTCAATTGTCTGGAATCCGTACTATAACAATTCCTCTAACCGTATAGAATCAATCCAGAAGCGATTTATGTTGTTTGCCTTGAGGCGACTTCCTCGAGAGGTAAACGCTCCTAAGTATGTACTTCCGCCATATCTAGGCCGTTGTTTGTTACTGAATATTGAACCGTTGTTCGTCCGAAGACAAATTTCTTGCGCAATGTTTGTGCGCGACGTTATAATGGGCCGAATTGATGGTTCACATCTACTGTCCTTGTTTACAATACGTGCCCCAGTGAGATTACTCAGACACCGAAGCTTAGTGATTGATCAACACTTCCATGGGTCTAATTTTGGTATGTCGGACCCGGTTTGTAATTCTAGCCGTCTATTTCATAATGTATCTATCGTGTTCGATTTTAATTTGTCCAGAGATGAATTTAAAAGAGTTTTAATTTTTTTTTTTAAATTTGATTTATATTAATAAACCTAATTGTAAATACCAAATATTGTTGGTTAAAATAAATAAATAAATAAATAAATAAAAAGATTTGAGAAGCCTGAGTTTATTTTACATATAATCGGTGTCTTGTTCGTCCGCCTCGCCCCCCTGTGTGACACAATATTTTATGTCACATAATTTTTTTAATGCACTGATGTGATTGACGACATTAGTTCCAGCTTTCAAGGTAGCCAGAGTAAATTAATTTCACTACATAACGAACTTTAGCACTGTCGGCAACAGAAAACAATCGGATAATATATGGTTAGCTGTGTCCGAGCTATTACCACATTGCAAACTGTTTGTATCAGATAAATTAAATCTATGCATCAAGACTGCAATTTTTCCATGTCGCGATAGCATTTGCCTAAACTGAGCACTTATGGAAGGTTTATTCTCTTTATGCTATATTAGGGGTCCCGGTCGAAATGGCTTATTTTAAAACGGCATTTTATAAAATGGCATTTCTCAAAACTGCATGTTTCAAAACGACATAAGGTATAAAACGACATAGGTACAAAACGGCATTTTCCAAAATTTCAGATTTCGAAACGACATTTGTACAAAACGGCATTTTTCGAAACGGCATTTTCCACAAAATTTTCAGAAAATGTCATGTTTTAAAACAAAACTTTCCAAAGTTGTATAAGTCAAAACGGCAAAGGTACAAAACAGTTTCTAAAAATGCCATTTTGAAAAATGCTGTTCTGTACCATACCGTTTAGAAATATGCCTTCTGGAAAAATCCCGTTTTGAAAAATGCGGTTTCAATCCTTATGCCTTTTTGAAATATGCAGCATAAGGTCCACGGCACACGAAACGGCATAAGGTTCAAATTATGCAATTTCTTAATTTAGCCGTTTTGAATTATGCTGATTTGAAAAATGCTGTTTTGTACCTTATGCCGTTTTAAAATATGCCGTTTTGAAAAATACAATTGTAAACTATGGCGTTCTATGAACTGCTTGTCGCTGTATCTTCCGCTACTCTGGAATATGCTCATCGAATTTCTCAAGTAATTTACTTAATACTGGAAGCATAATGATTGACCTTTGGGATCGGTGTAGTCTCGATCACCGGTCGTATTGATGATTATTACTTTACCCGTTTTTCCAAGATCTTGGAAAAATTCCTTTATCCAGCGAAGCATTCTAAAAGCTAGTAATAGTTGTTCAAATGGCTAATATCTTTGTATTATTTCCCTTTTTTAATAGCCAAGATTACAATCGTGGTTTCTTTATTGTTGAATTGAAATGTTCCACCTGATTTGCGTTTGGTGCCAGAAACCGCTGAGCACGGATTATTCTTTGCTCACGTGTGTCTGTCAGCCAAGAGAGTATTCAGTACACATTTAGTAGTGTCTTCCCAACACGTAGTGGCTTGAACGAAGCTCACTGTTTTGGATTACCATAGTTCGTAATGCAAAATTCTGTGCTGCTTTGATAAATGAATAGTTTTAATATATTCATTACATACATAGTGTCGTTTCTTTTATGCACGCAGCAAAGGGTTTATTTTTCTTGATAAGACTTTTGGAGCTTATGAACTGTAGTTCGTTTGACCACCAAGGCTATTTAGATTTGATAGCACGTTTTCGAATAAAATGTGTTTAAATTTACGTTTAATAAAATTTTAACAACATTATGCCCGTCACTCGTCAAACAACGTCACTATCGCCTTGCAAACTGGAAGCTACTATATTATTAAAGTTGTTTTTATAAAAAAGCTTTAATATTTCAAACGTTGGTTAAAGAGGAATACAAGAAAATGAAAGCTTTGATAAAAAACACAAACTAACCTAATTCCATTTGGGTTAGGGTAATTTCAAAAGCTTTTCAGTTAATTACATTCTCCCCTTTTTCGTTACAAGTTGAATATGTTCTGATGTTCATACATGTTGTTTAACTATATAGAGTAGAAATTTTATTCAACTTTAAAAAGCCATCACCATTCATTCATTACTCGACAAAACGTTCTTTTTTCCTCTGTTGTACATTTTAATCCAGATAAGTAAGCAGATACAAAACAAATACAATATCGAATAGAATAATAATGATAAGATGAACAACCTAAAATGTGATTATCCCCATTGCGAATGAAAATCTGTATGTTAAATACAAGAACCCAAATCTAAAACAATAACATTATGTAATTATAGAAAGAAAACAAGCTGCACGGTAGTGTGCCTCGTTTTTCTCCCTTACCACACACTCCCTGTCTCTCTCTTCCGTTACGGAAAGGTTCTTTTTCTTCGTCATGTTTTTTATTTGATTTTAAAAGTTTTCCAAACTCAATGCTTAATAATCCATTTCATGCTTTTCAATTTAACAAAAAAAAAAAAAAACAAAAGAAAAATGATGATGGTCAAAAACAAAAGCAAGGAAAAAATCCCAAAATGTTTTATTTTTCCAAAAACATTTTCCAAAAATTATGCTAATTTATTATCCGTTTTTTATTGTGTTTAAATGCGATATTACAATGGTGATGACGATGTTGATGACGTGACTCCAAACCATTGAGCTTTTGATAACGAATTATTTTGTGTTTAATGTTATACAATTTTAGATGAATTTTATGGTAATTATTATTATGAATCAAAATGCTATGATTCTATACTTGGCATTATTATTACCGAAAATCATTTAAAATGATAATAATAAATGTAATCGAAGTGTCATTATCATCACTTGGTGATTAGGTGATTAACAAGCATTATTATTATGTGTTTCAAAAATTTTCCGATAGCTTGAATGATTATACCAAATAAAGGTATGTGTGAGGTTAGGATGTTAGGATTATATAGGAGGAGGACAAAACTGTTTTACCGCCCGTATAAATTGGATAGGTACAGGTATATATGAGATATTATGGTAAATAGGTTATTCGAAATGGTTTGGCAATTATCCGAAAGTTTATAATGTTCGAAATCAACTTATCTATTTGTATGCATTTAAGTGAAAGTAAACAATTTCACATAATCTACCACTTATATTGATCTCGAAGACTAAAATAATAAAAACGGCTTTCATAAGTTTTATAGATTAAACCTTATCTTTGGTATACATCCACAGAAAAAATCGTTCGTTTCGCGAATTCATGCATCCAATACATTATTTTCCATTCTTCTGTACTTGTGTCGTAGTTCCAGCTTACTCAGTCGATAAGTAAAAATTTAAGGTTACAAGACTACTATGGCCAATGGTTACAAAAATCTCAGAGTTTTTCGAAATTAACTTTTTCGACGACTTTTTATATTTCTCTTCTAAATTATATTCTCTTGAATAACATAAACCTCACTAGCTAAGTAAAGTTGGTTTTTTAGATCTAATGCTAATTCAGCACCACTTCTGTCACTTTCGTGCGATTCGTAGTGTGCTTTGTTTTATAGAATTTCATTTCGTATTTTCACTCAAAACTTTTCCCAAATTTTAATTTTTTTCTATTTAATAGTGTTGAAATATTTGTTTGTGGTTATTAGAAATTTTCAAATATTATTAAGAAAATTTAATTTTTGGTTATGGGTAACTATTAATTTGGCATTAATTTGGCATGAATTTCACTCCGTTTTGTTGCACTTTTTATTGATTTACTACACACACTGTTCACTGCACCCTCAAAGTTCTCTACGCTCCTTCAGTTCTCACTCGGCCCTCAACCATTTCTACTCTTTTTGTAGTATGTTATTACCACAGCGCACTCCACTACGGATTTTATTTATTCACGACACCTCTACAGTCGTATAGAGAAAAATAGCTAAGTAGTTTTAATCAAAATGTCCAACTAACTTGGCTTTGATTCGACCTATGGTTTATAAACTTTAATTGAAAAGAAGTTCCTTGAATTAGCGCGAACAAATTATATCAGGACCATATTTCATGTATCCAACAACTAAATTTTTATTTTCGCACTTGTTTTAGAAATGTTTTTTATTATATCAAATTTATCGTTTTTATTTCACACAGTTTATTTTAAACAAAAAAAAGAAATGAAACTCTACTGAATTTTCCCAAACATTTATTTTACTTTCACAAAAAGAAACAGTGAGTTAACGCACAACTCGCAAAATTTATGTGAAAACATCATCATTCATCATCATTGAAAAGTTGTATTTTTTAAAATAATTAATTCGTTTTAATTACTTAAACGGGCAAAACCTTTGGTCACAAAGCGATATTCGATTAATTGTTGCCCAGGTTCAACCAGTACATCGCTGTTTCCTATGCGTGTTAATACCTCAGAAAATTCTTGATTGGCTTGTCGCATTACTTCCGTCAGCTCGTACAATTTTAAACTCCGCCGCAAAGTTAGATCGCCAAGGAGTTCTTGAGTTGACGATTAATTGGAGTAGCACGCACTGGCGATAGTTGTCAGAGATCGCCCACTAAAAAAATATCTTTTCCTCCAAAGTTAGACGACGTACCTGTGATTTGTTTCAATCTGGCATCGACTTGATGCAGCAACTCAGCCCCAATCATGCTAATCTCATCCACGACATGACGATCTTATGACGATTTCATAAGACAGAGGCAAATTTCTTGATATTGATATTTTCAGGGCAGTATGCATAGTGGAACCCTCGATCGCGACGGTTGTTTTACCCGTGGAACCACAGAGAATGTAAGCATTGCAGTAGCCATCGGTATTTGTGAACCTTTTATAAATTTCCATCAATAAACGGATTCCAAATGTTTTGCAGCAACCAGCAGGTCCCGTAAAGAAAGTTTGAAAGGGTTTGGCATATACTGTATAACTATCGACTTTTCTGATATAAGTTGACGAAGCAAGTACTAAGCCAGACAGACTGGTGATCTCAACAGAATTTAAAAGATCAGTACTCAATTTCCTTGTAATGTCGACTATATCAAACTCTGGATGCTCGTTAATAGTCTGGATTATTATACGCTGTAAATTACTGATACCCCTACACATATTTGACTACATAAGCAGCACAGGAATACTCTTCAATTATAAACTGCATTTCCATATTAGATAAACGGATTAAATGGATTCCTATATTTCTCTGATGGTGTTCGCTGTATGAAGACCTTCGGTCCAGTTATACTTGCCTTAAGCACATTTTCATAGTAAACATCCGATTGAATTGCGTTTGAAATGAAAAAAGCGTTGATATCAGCATGATCGTTGTCTTTTAAGTTTTGCCAGTATTTCTGATAATTCTTCAAATGCAGGCTCCACGATTGTTTAGAATAATCAGAAGCTCGTTTTTACGAAACGCTAATGAGGCGATCAATCATATGACTGGCCAATTGGGTATCGAAACCTATGGCATCCAAAGGTGCGCTTTCCAGCCACAACAGTATGTGCGCGTGTGGAGTTCCAAGATGCTGAACTCGATTCTTTTAAAGTAATGCACCGCGCGATTACATCCAAAAAGGCAATGCTGCTTAGACTGCAAAACCGTCATTCGAGTATCTACCAGCTTGTTGAAATGGAGTGCACAAGTCACTGGATCTTCATTCACTAAGGAAGCTTTAGGTATTGAAGTGCATCTCTTTTAACGTCTCATCACTGAGTATGTTCTCATTTGGATTCTGTAGTTTATACCGGCCGTAGTTGATAGCAAGCCGGTCTCATTGGTGCTCATTGTTAGGAAAATTGTGGGCTTATCAAGTTGACGGATCATAGCAAAAACACCTCGTTTACGTGGATGCCAGTAGTACGTCGAATTTGGAATGTAGCGAAAAAACGCAAGGTTATTCTCAATACAACCGCTGATGAAATTTTCCGATTCCACTTGCTCCCAAGTAAGTGAGGTATTTTGGCCGATATATTTAAAGGCAATAGTGAGTGAATTGCGTTCACGAAGTCAGATTATCATCATCGCTATATGTACAATAAATGTTGAGGAGTAACGCCGCGTCTGCCAGCATGCCTCAATTCATTGGTAGATATCATGAATGGGGTCGAAACTGGTCTAGATAGATAGCTGGAAACGATAGTTCTTCACTACGCTCGTAGAGCGAAATGAAAACTCTGGTGCAAACAGCCTTCACTTGGCGCTATTTGCAGAAAATTTATTCCCGCTCCAAAGCAATGTCTGCTGTTGCGCATGTAGACTATCGTCTATTGAAACCTCTTCACTTATATTATCGCACTCTAGCGGGGCCATGGCATCCAACGTTAACTTGCATAAATCTACTTTAACATTGAAAAGTTTATAAAGTGGTGTCTCGATTAGATACGCAAGCCATACTTTTACAACTCAAATTACACAATGATTTTGAAATGCCGGGTGTGTGGTAGATATATTGCATGAGTGTGCGTAAATTTTGTGTTAATTATTTTTGTTTTCTGGTCGATATTAACAAATGCATCCAATATTATTTGTTCGGCACAGATATCCGTATTATGAATTCTATACATTTTTTTTAGTTACTCTGCCGCTAAAAATGTTTTCACATCAATAAAACAATAAATTCGATAGGTAGTAAAGAAATTATATTATGGGAATATAACACAAAATGGTAAATTTGTTATTCCATTCTATTCTGCTCTATCTCTTGATCCACCCGATTTGGTGATCCAAACTTGACTGCCTTCAACCAACACCTTCTTCATCGTGTGCACTTTCTACCCATGAAAATTTGATATCATGATATGGTCGTATTGTCGCCTCCGCCTTATCGAAAATTCAATTTAAATTTCCAAAAAATTCTTTCTCAACGACAACTCTTTGCCCCCTCATGACGCTCGTACAATGTTTTAGCGGTTTTATTTTTGCGTCGCCTAGATGAATGCTTTTCGGACAAATCGTCTCGCATCATTTATGATGGGCGCTTATCACATTTTATTGATCATAAAAAGAAGAATATACAAATTAACAATTTTATTGCTTTATGATATTTTTATTGATGGATAATAAGCAATAATTGCATCCATCCAATCTACAGCAGCAACAACCAATTGGTATGATACCGATTTTATTTTATTTGTCAACAAAGGAGTCTTTCAGGTGGGATCGGAATTTAATGATCGAGGCCGGATAGGAGAACGGGGAAAGGAGATTTAAATGGTGAATCCGACTGGTGACTGCCGGACCAACCTATGAATCCATTCTAGACAACCGTTACATGATGTTATTTTAAAACGCGAACTTGCAATTCAAAATTACTATCAGGTGGTACGAGTACCACCTAACAGTAATCCCTAATCGCAAAATGTCGCTTTTCTTACATATTAAAATCACAGCAGGATGCTCAATATTTTAAATTTTCAATTAAATCATTCACTGAAATTAAATGAAACAATTGATTTGCATGAATTTTTTTTTGTCGCTAGACTAAATAGGGGAATAAAAAAACAAAATTAAACATTTCTGTTACCGTTATTTCATATAGATTGACAGAACTTATTGAAAAACCTTCGTAGTAGATAATATTGCCATACCGTAATAAGAATATTAGATTCGTACCCAATAGCGGTTGTTTTTCTTAAACCCTACATTTTCATAATTTTCGAAATTAAAAGCAAAAACAACATTGTAATATTACATGAGTACATAATGGTTTAGCTACAACAATAAACCAAAAATATATCAAGTTTCCGATTATCATAATGATTATTATTATTAGATCCTAATTAAATATGTATTTAAAACTATTATCCAGCAACATTGAGGTAATTCTGTAAAATTTCAATTATAATTCGCGCATGGAATAATACAAACAAAAAAATCTTTTATTCTGTAATGCTTCTTTTGTTTTAAGTATTAACAACAAAATGCTGAAAATAAAAATAAAAAGTTAAATATTAAATTTCAATATAAAATATTTTATTTATATTTTTTTGTGTAGTGGAGTGGGTCACAAATTCTTGAATAATTGCGTACTACACTCCCGCGCCGTAACTTTCAGTTCGAGATTAATTAACTTTCGGTTTTTGTATTTTAATTTTTAATACTGATTTTTTTTATACATTTTCAGATATCACCAGAAACATATAAACAATGGAGTGTAATTTTAGTGTAAATTAAATATTAATAAAGTGATTAAAATTAAAATAATATTGTGAGAAAAAAAAATATTTTCATTATTGATAGTTTTAATAAAACAAAAAAATATTTAAATTTTAATTAAAATAAAAATTAAAAGCTTTAATTCTAATTAATAAATTATTTATTTATTTATTATTTAAAAAATGATTGTTTTAATTTATTTAGTTTTGTAATTATTTTTATTTTTTTTTGTTTGTGTGTGTGCTTATAAAATACCGTAATAGTGATTAATTTTTAAAAAAATGTGTTAAGTGGAATTTTAAATATAAATAATAAGAAATAACTAGTTACGTAAATTTATTAAATACATGTAAGTACTTTTATGATTTAACAATATTAATATAAAATAAATTATTTATTAAAATGGAAGTTGTAAAGCATCACAAATGTTATTTTGAACAATTTATCATTGATTGCGTGCTGTGAAGATGACCAATTTATATATACGATTTATATAAATTGCTCATCAATTGCACTTTTAAAATAAATAATTGATGTAACGATAAACAAAATAAAAACATGGTGATGATTGTCATGAAAATCGAATGTGAATTTAGGTTTAACAGGCAAACGATGTGTGTAAGAATACTATAAAATACAGCAAAAATGGTTCAGAAGAAATCTAGGGTTCTCCTAGCGAGTTAAAGTGGTGCTATTTTTAGTCCCATAAGGAGCGATAATGGTTTGATTATTCATCCGCGACATAGTTGCTTTTAGCATAGTTTAGTTTGGCAAGCCTTACAAATTTTATTAAATTTCTAACAAACGTTGCAAATGTTGCAAATGTTGCAAAACGGTTGCACCGTTTTCCCATTTCTTACTTCTGGGGGTGGTTTCCACCCCTCAAGTAGGGGTAAATTGACTCAATACTGAAAAAATGAGTTATGCTCACCCACATTTTTTATGACGGTCAATTTAAGCCCACGGGATCTCTGTACGACCTTCCCGTTCTTGCTACAGACTACGCAAAAACATGCAAAAAAAATGGTGTTTTTTGCAATTACTCTTTGAAAAAATGATTAAAGTAGTCGGCAAAAAATTCGAATTATATAGAAATTAATGCGTGAACTCCACAATGAAACAATTTTTTTCAGTAAAATTAACACGAGATAAAAATATAAATCCTTTACTTGTTAGAACGAAACAAAAAAAAATTCAGTAAAATTTACTGGCAGTAAGCGGCGGAAATGCTGCCATAAAAAGTGTAAAACTCAATACTTTTTATGGCAACATTTGTTTGTCTTTATCACTCAAACGTAATTTTAATATGTATACTCTCCTCTTTTCGGTTTCCCAGTATTTTTTACTGTAAAAATTTGTTTCATTGTGGAATCCGCTCATTACAAAGCAAACTGTAATCCGATTTGGGAAATCTCTATCGATTATAAGAATACGGCCCCTGGCAGGATTGTAATTATCTATATTTTATTTACTGGTGGTTTTTAGTCTGCTGTTTTTCTTAATAGAGGGCGGAACGGATTCTCGAAGTAAGCTATATACAAAGAAGTTTTTTGCTTGGCACTAATAGACCATGCTCAATCGTCACTAACGATTAACGTGAATTGGTGAAACTTGAATGTTAGATCGTTTTAACCTTTTTGATGCTTTCCATGGGAGAATACTCGGTATTTTTTACCTCAAGGCCACTTAAGTTTTTGTTAAGCGATTTTTTTTAAATTTAAATAAAAAATGAGAATATTTTTTCCTTATGTGATGATTTTATTTTTTATTTCGTACAAGTTTCGAGAATTCTCTCTTCGTCAGCTATTTTTTCTATTCTAGAAAATAGAAAAAATAGCTGACGAAGAGAGAACTCTCGAAACTAGTACGAAATAAAAAATAAAATAAATAAAAAATTGTCACATAAAGAAAAAATATTATAATTTTTTATTTAAATTTAAAATTAAATCTAGTGATAAAAGTGCACAATAATAATGGAAAATAATCGATTTTAGTTTATAAAAAGTTTTGCATTTAAACGAAACTGCACGTAATTCGATTACTTACGGTAATTGGCACATTTTAGTTTTTTTATTTGCATTCTCTTCCGATTTCCCAAATTATCGAGAATAGCCGCATGTTCCATTAAAACATTTCCATTAAAACTTGCTCGTTTCTTCTCGGAAAAATAGTATAAATATTTATTGATTTGCGGTTAATGAACATACAAATTTGTTTATTGTTTGACACAATTATAGAATATTACTAGAAAACGTAACATGCAAAAAATTTGCCATCGTCACGCCTCAAGGGAAACCATCGGTGTTAACCACCCATCAAATAAACATAAAGCTAAATTGAAAAAACATTATTGAAAACAAAAAAAAAATATAATTTTGTATTTGTTTAATACTTTGTTGGCGTAATAGAAAGAAATATTATTATTATAATTAGTAAAATGGAAAATTAAAGTAATTAAAGTAAAGTTTGAAAACAAAACAAGAATTAATATTTTTTGTCTCATCATCAAATTTATCTAGCTGTTATGTACAAAAAATGGAAAATTTATCGTGCAAAGTAATTATTGTCAGTGGTGGAAGAGAGTTGGGAAAATAAAATTAATAAAGTTGTTGTTTATTTTTAAATGAAAATATTGATGAAAAACTAAAATTATTAATTTATTTAGGGGTTAAGGTTTTGTAAGTTTGTATTATTGCTTTAATAAGACGCAGTAAAGATACACCGAAATAAATAAATAAAAATATGTTATTTTGTCTTGAGGAGTTCCTGTGATCGTGTTTTATGTGGGTCGATTCAAATTAAAATGTAATTGTGCAAGTTTTTTATTTTTGCGTGTAAAATTTGACGCAAGAATAAACAATGTGATGTACTTTGAAAGGCAGGCTTTGAAAGTTTTATAGAATAGTAGTAATCGAAATAAAATTTATAAGTTTTGGCATTTGAATGTCATTTTTTATTGACGTATATATTGATTTGAAGTTGTCATACTTTTTTAGTCATGACTAACTGTGGAAATATTTAAAGAACTGTTGAAACCTTTTGAATGCAATGCACATTAAATAATTTATCCGTCGTTACAATAAAACCGTATAACAAGTTAGGGATAATTCTTTTGCTGTAAAGCTGCTGTCTTTCAAAGCCGTACACTTTACAACAAATTTTATTACAAAAATTTTCATAAAAAGTATATATTTATTTATTTTTAACTGCCTAATCAAAAAGTGGACTTAAAAGTATAGGTTCTAATTTAAAAAAAATAATTTCATTAATATCTCCCAAACTAATGCGTTTCCAGGTCATTCAGGATCACCACTTAATGTCCCCCTCAAAACTGAACAAATTTCATTACATTATGTATTCATGATAAAAAAAAGAAAATTTTTCTAATAATTAGGTTTTTCAGATTAAATGCAACCTTTTGCAAATTAAGTGCAACCTTTAAATTAAATGAAACAATTTGCAAATAAATTGAAACAAATAGTTGGAGCAGTCTCGGGCTCTAACAAAATTTTCTCTGTATAATCACATCGACAAGATTTTGGTCTATTATAGAAACTAACAAATCTCGACCTTTGAATTTAATGTTTGAGAACGCATTTTCTATTGGATTTGAAATCGGGGAGTAAGGCGGAAGAAACTGGATGTGGTTTTGGGATGTTTCAATCCGCTCCTTTATTTCTGACGTTTTATGAATCTGGGCATTATCCATTATAAAATAATAATTGGTACCATCCAATTTTGAAATTAACTCCGAGAGGAAACCACAAAACTTACTTCCATTGCATGCCGAATTTAATATTATTTTATGATGAATAATATACCCTGATCAGTTCTACTTCTTACTGAAGGGAGAATGATACAAGCCGGTGTATTTTATTTAGATCTCTCATGCTTTCGGCACAAATGTAGGTTAAAACCGGATTCATCAACGAATATCAATTTTTCATGGTTTTGTTGAGCCCAGTGCTGAAATTTTCCAATACTTATTAAACTAGGTTTTGAAAAAAAATAAAATACAAATTATTTTACTTTAATTACTTGGTTAATTACTTGAAAACGCGTGGCATATTCTTTCCGCAGGGCTATTGTTCTTGACAAATTCATAGACTCCATTTCCAGACTAGCCAATTTCAAAGTAATCCGAAGTTTATACTTAGGCCGTTTTGAATGCTTGAAAGGCTCAGTGGTAAGTTTTATTCTGCAATCTTTTGTTGGATAATAGCCAACGTAAAACCAGAGTTAGTTTAAATTATCCGTTCAATTTTGGTTGCTACTAGTGGTTGCTAGCGGTTAGTTTTGTCGGTTGATTTTCTCGTTTTTTTAAAAATAATAATTCGCACTCATTTTGTCTGTAACGACGAAGCACTGTTTATAATATTTAGTCTGACGATGTTTGCCGCATTTTGGACTGTACCCTCTTCTTTAAACAGTTTTATTAATTTTTTTTTCAAGAGATATCTTTTGGTAATCTATCAAGGTTGAGAAATATGCTATTAGAAACATAGTAAGCCTAGAAGACGGTCGTGTTTGTTTTTTCTGTCCTAAAATCAAAATATTTAATTTTTTGGATTAATTTTGCGGCTTTCTCCACTGGATTTTGGCTTGTAGGGTTTGTTCAATTGATAAGTATTGCTTCTCTTACATAGTTTTCTGTTACCTGTATTATTTGGCTTCTCTTTATTTGTTTCTTTTTAGATTTTGACAGTTGGAAACAAGGTCACGTTTACCTACCTTTTAAGAGGATTATATTTATGTATTTGAATTTTTTTGCATGTAAGTATTGTTGTTGAAGTGCGCCACAACTCGCGATGCCCACCGAGAGCATTTCTCTGCCCTCGGTTCTTTTAAAATATATGCTTCGGACTAGGTCCAACATGTTTAATGTAGTTAGTTTGAATGTTCAGCTTCTTGCTTTGAATATTGACGAGCTTCGTCATACTTTTATTGTTGTCCCAATTGATGTTATTTGTTTATCGGAAACATTTTTGACATCCAGGATTTCAAATTCTGCGTTGGCCATTAGTGGCTATAATTTGTTCAGGCGGGATAGGGTTATTCCACCGGTTAATTATGGTGTGGTTTGGATATATGTTAACGAGCATATTAAATGTAGTGTTGTATCGGTACCCCTCCTCAATTTCTCAAAGGCTCGTTTCTGACTTTGAGTTTTTTTTTTAAATGTCTTCGAGAATAAGCGGAAATTTCTTTTAGGTGTGGTTTATAATCCTCTTAAAACGAACAAGAGGTCTTATGCTCGATTTAAAAAATCCCTTTTAGACATTGTGTGTCTTTTTATTTATTTTTTCTGTCGGTATGATGAGATTTTCATTTCGGGTGATTTTAATTTTGATATTTCTCAAGAGACTATCTTCTCGTAGCTTTTTGAATTTCTTAAATAGCATTAACCTTTCGGTTTATAATACTGAAGCGCCCACTTACTCTTACGCTACCGCAAGTGGTGGTTCTTATTAGCTCATTGATCACGTTGTTGCTTCTGCTGATAATTCCATTTGTTTTTTCAATCAATTGTCTCTTGGTATTGGCTCTCATCATGATCTTCTTGTTTTTTCTGTTAATTATTACTCTCGACCTAAACCTAAAAGTTTCAGCTTTAGGGATTTTTCTAAAATTGGTGAATCTCACCTTTCATCAACTTGTGACTCTATTTATTGAGACAATATTTTTTCTCTTTCTACTTCTACCGATCAAATTGACTATTTTAATTCCTCTATTAATTATGTATTTTATAATTGCGTTCCTCTCACTACTGTTTATTTTAGACCAAGATCCCTCCTTTGGATGACGCAAGAGATTTTGAGTGCTATTTCTGTTCGTTTTTCCAAATATCGTCTTTGGAAAATTAGCCCTAACTCTTTGTCTTATCTAGCTTATAAGCAATCTCGAAATAGAGAGGTAGGTTTAATTCGTATCGCTATTCCTCTAAGATATTTTGGCGTAACGTACGCAACGGGGCCTTGGTAGTTGCAAAGGGGCTGCTTCTATAGATTTCAAAGCTTATGATTTTAACCTTTATTTAATTAACTGTAGTCCCACCCATGATATTTCCATTATTGATTTAGTGTCCGTCGAACCCCTTAATTTTTTTTCGTTTACAAATATATCTACTGTTGAATTGCATTCTGTAATTTAGGAAGTTAAATCGCAATCCACTGGTCTAATTAATGGTCTAATGTTTCCACTAATATGGTTAGTTTAAAATTGGTTAAGCGCATTTTTCGTATTGTTTCGAGGTACTTCTTACATATTTTCAATTTTATTTTAACGACCTCTTTTTATCCCGCTCAGTGGAAGATGAGTAAAATTATTCCTATTCCTAAAATTAACAATCCTTCTGATATTTCCCATTTCCACCCTATTAGCATTTTAAATCTTCTGTCCAAGGCGTTTGAATTGGTAGTAAAAAGCCAAATTCAATCTCATATCGATAGCTTTAATTTGCTTAGTCTTTTTCAATCGGGCTTTAGAAAGTTCCACGGTACTACCATTGCGCTTTACTGAATATTTGTGATGATATTTGTCGTAGTATGGGTAAAAGAGAAATGACTTGCCTTACTCTGTTAGATTTTTCTAAAGCGTTTGATTCATTTAATGACCAAATTTTGTTTAATAAGCTTATTTCGAACTTTAATTTCTCTCTGCTGTTAAATTGATTTTAGACTATATTTCGGGGCGCTTTCAGGCAGTCTTTTATGACAATTCTTTTTCTGACTTCTTACCTGTCTCTTCTGGGGTTCCTCATGGGTCGGTTATTGGTCCTTTACTATTCTCAATGTATATTAATAACATTGCATGTTCCATTCGTCATTCTTCTTTTCATATATTTGCTGATGATGTCCAAATATATAGAAGTAGTCGCTTAGATAATGATTCCATTCACTCTAATATTTCCATTATTAACGATGATTTGGTAAGAATTTATAATTGGTTTTTATCTAACCGACTCGCTCTTAATGCTAGTAAATCCCAGTCCATTATTATGTATAAAAAATCTATAAATACTTCCAATTTTCCTGGAATTTTTCCCGGTGATTCTTTAATTCCATTTTCTAATACGGTTAGAAATTTAGGGTTAATTTTTAATAAAACTCTTACTTGGGGTGATCATTTGCTTAACATGCTTAGTTGTTTGTATAAAGTTGTAGGGTTCTTTGATAGTAATTTTAAAAAGCGTATGTTCCTCTCGCACCTTCTTCCACATTTTCTTTATGGTGATGTTGTTTTGTTTGGAATGCTTCAGGATAATATGAATGTTCTCCAAAGATGTTTCAATGTTTGTACTCGTTTCATTTTTAGTATTAGGAAATATGATCAAATTTCTCCCTTTTAAAATTTGATCGTTGGTTGTAGTTTGGTTGACTTTTATGAACTTCGTGTATGTCTTTTTATTTTTAAGCTCCTCAGAACGAAGCAACCTCCCTATTTATTTAATAAGTTATTGTTCAGTAGGTCCCATTCTTCAAATTTACGTTTACTTCCCCCTATAAACCTGTGTAGATCTTTAAATACATCCTTTTCTGTTAGTGGTATTTCTCTTTGGAATTCTATTCCATTAGATACTAAGAGATCAGCATCGCTTAAATCATGTTATTTAGCGTGGCGCGCTTGAATGGCAATACATGTACTACTATTTTTGTAATATTATTTTTGTTTAGTCGTAGAAGGCACACCAACCATTAAGGGTTTTTGTTGATAAGAAAATTAATTTAATAAGGAAACACTTGCTCTTTGATAATATTAACTATGTCGAAGTAGCCCGAATTTTTTACTGAATTGTAGTAAGCGTAAATTTAAAATGACACTACATTTTGTTTCGTTATTTGAAGTTTTAATTTTGTTGAGTCAAATTGGCATTCAACTTAAAAAAAAAATGGAGAATGATGATTTAATCGGCACGCCACCTGAAATATGTGAGTTAGTCGAAAATATAACACACCTGCTGCCCCAAAAATCGAGGGATATTTATATAAAAACATATGAAAAATTTATAATTAGGTGTAATAATAAAAGTGTTAATAAAATTTCGGAAAATATACTTTTGGTATATTTTCAAGAGTATTCAGTTAATAAAAAGGCCTCCTCTTTATGGGTCCATTATTCAATGGTTAAATTAACAATATCTCTAAACGAAAATATTAATCTTTCGCAATTTTACAAACTAGTCGCATTTTTAAAACGAAAAAATGTTGACTATCACCCAACAAAATCATTGGTCTTCACTTATGAATTATTTTTAAATTTTTAATTGAAGCGCGTGATGAAGGTTACATTGCAACAAAGGTATATATCTTCTTTATACTACTTAATTAGAGACTGCTGTAGAAGAAAATCGTCTTTAATAATCAAGTCATTATCATTGCAGGCCGTTCTTATAATTGGTGTTGCAGGTGTCTGAAGTACTGACGAACTTTGCAATATGCTTGTGGTCGACATAACAATCAAGGAGGAAATGATTATTATTAAGATTCCTAATACTAAAAATGGTACATCATGAAAGTTTGTAATTATTATTGAAGCACTTTGGATGGAAATTGTTCATAGATATTTAAAATTGAGATCAATTCCGGACATTCCAAAAGTTTTCATTTCTATATAAAATGGCCAACCTATTAGACAAAATATAGGCCTTAATACTGATCGCAAATACCACAAGGTACCTAAATTTAGAAAATCCCTTTTCGTATACACCGCACAGTTTTCGAAGAACTTCTGCTACTTTATTAGCTGCGAGTGAGGGTAATCTACTTCAACTTAAGCAACATGGTGGGTGGAAATCTTCCAATGTTGCCGAATGATATATAAAACATTCTATATCAGGAAAAAAAATATAGCCCACATGGTTTAAAGTCAAAGTGCGTCAAAATCTGAAGAAGCTAATTCAAATATTCAACTTGAAGATCAACAAATGGTCGTTAATAGCAATCAGATGCATGTACCAATATCAATAAATACCGATAGACAAGGCGTAAATTTAACTTGTTATAATTGTACTATAAACAATTATTTTCAAAAATAAATTGGCAAAATGAGCTTGTAGTGCCATCTATTATTATGTTATAATAAATAATTAATAGTGTGTACGTTTTTGATATATATTACATTTTTATACGAGGTATCTTGTAAATTTTATTTGGATTTTTTTATTTTTATGAAAATCTACTTTATCAATATGGGGAATAATCTCCCTATCCATTTAATCGCATTACATCTAGTTTCATTTTTCACTATTAACTAGTGGTCAATAATAAAATATTATTAACCACTAGTCGAGATTTTTTTTTTCTCAGCTACTAACACACATAATATTGATGCCTGCTACAACTAGTAGTGGAAAAAAGTGATTTACATATTATGTTTACGAGTCAAAGTAGATGATATTTATATTATGTATATAATGTTACATTACCCGATGAACTATTGGATTCAGATGAACTCGCATTTTATAACAATTAATTATGACTGATGAACATGAAACAAATGACAAAATGAAATTCTTGAATTTATCTATGCATAATGAATACGTATTTTAAAGAATACGTGATGAAAAGAATAATATGTAAATTTACCATAATCAAATTAAGACTTTATCTTAATCTTTATTTCTTATCATTGAGGAAGGAAAATTCTATGGATTTCAATTTATTTGCAAATTGTTTCATTTAATTTAGTAACAAGTTTCATTCTAACTAGCGGACCTGTGACTGAATAATCAGTCACGTGAATACATTTTGTTGAATTTTTGGTTAAGAAATGATCAAGAAGATTTTTTAAGATGTAAATTTGATGCACTTTTATCAAAAATAAAGTAAATTCATATACGTGGTTAATTTTTAAATCTTAAACGGCAAGCACGCGCTCAAATGTACACAGTATGACTTACGTGTCAAGTCAAATATTCATATCTCAAACAGGAAGCGCGCGCTCGGGATCACATGATCACTTACGCACCCAAACTAAATATTAAAATCTCAAAAGAGAAAAGCACACAATTGCTGAGGCAAACTATAATCTAAATATTTCATAAGAAATGTACAAAAGGATAATAAAATAGTAGTAGAAGGTAGATAATAAAATAGTAAAATACATTACAATTTACATGCACAGAATCTCTTCAAAAAATACATTCTTTGTTGTGATGCGCCCATTCCGATCAGCTGATTGATCGCTTGTCTCAGCGATAAACACTTTGAGTCCGTCAAATGAGCGGCATCGTGAAAAGGCCACATACATCTGATCATTCGTAAATACGGGTCCCTGCAAGTACACTACCTTCTTCAAGCTTTAACCCTGACTCTTGTTGATGGTTATAGCGAACGCGAGCTGAACCAGAAATTGAAGGCGAGACATTTTAAATGAGAAGATGCCTTCCAAGGGTTAGAGCTTAATGCGTGGGATGAGAACGCGCTCGCCTTTTGAGAAGCCAGTCAGCACCTCACATTCCAGAATGTAGCGGTTTATTTTTGCGACGCGCATGCTTGTTTCATTGATTCAACCCTTGCTACTGTTAACCTTTAGTGGGATGGCATGGCGCGCTAATCCCGACCCTTCAATTTTATTGAGAAACTCGACGGGTAGGTGGAGTTTCTCATGCATGTCGTCACTCTCAAGTTTATCAGCACTATGTTTCACTTCTTGTTCGTCGGGCAGGAGGTCAAGCACCTACTGATTGGTAAGCGCGCAATCATCCATATTGGGTGCAAGGATGGTGCGCTCCTCGATGGTTCCCTCGGCTGGTGATGTGTTGTTGCCACTGTACACGAAATCGATCACACTTTGAGGATGTCTGCCGAAAGTGTGATCGAGTCGGTTCGAGCATTGCCGTTCCAACAGAAAGCAAATATTGCGCAAACTCGTCCTCACATTCATCGACGCGCATGTTCTTGGTGAGTGTAAACTTATTTACCAATTTCCAAAGCGGGTTATACTTGATGGTCGATTCGCAAGTTTGCGCGCGTCCCGCCTTCAGGTAGTCACCACACATGAGGATGATTTTCCCAGCTAATGGAACACGCACTACCCGTCTATGATTGTGAGCTCTGCTCCTGGCATGATTAACTTTATTAATTTAAATCGCGCCTTAACCATTAAGCAACTTTGAAATTGATTCGCGCACTGACAGTGTTGCAATTTCGAATCTGAATCGCATACCAACTGTTTTACAACTTTGAATTTGAATCGCGCGCCACTTATTTGATCGGATCATGTTTAGGGGTCATTTTAGGGTTGAGTATGAAAAAATTATGAATATTAATATAATAGATAGATAGAAGATAGATAGAAGCTGACGTTCGACTGAATAATCTGTCACGTGAATACATTTTATTGAATTTTTGGTTAAGAAATAATTAAGAAGATTTTTAAAATGTAAATTTGATACACTTTTATCAAAAATAAAGTAAATTCATATACGCGGTTAATTTTTAAATATGTATTAAATAGAGTGTCATGACAAAATTGTATTTTTACTCTCACAACTATTAACACCAAAATGTATGTAAAATCATTTTATGTTCTCTGTTTTGTTTAATTGAGATTCAATTACAAATTTTCTACTCATTTTGTCATCACAGTGTGTCATCACAAAAACATCGGCAATTTTAATAAATTTTGTCATTGTCACGGTGTAATGCGCATGATCATAGATTCAATATAAACATATTTTGTCATGGCATTCTGGCGTCGTGACAAAATTTTGCTGAAAACACCTCAGGTACCCGTTTCAGGTACTTCCCGGTGGAATTTTTCCGATTTTTCTAGCAAAGGCACACCGCTATATTTATGTCGACCTACCCTGAAAAATTTAAACGGATCGGATCATGTTTAGGGGTCATTTTTGCGTTGAGTTTGAAAAAATTAAGCGTATTAATATAATAGAAGATTGTAAAATGATTCTTAATTTGCAAATACATTCGTTTAATTTCCAAAACGTTGCACTTAATTTGCAAAATGTTTCATTTAATCTGAAAAACCTATATTCGCGCTTCTTTTGACGGAGGTATTTAGTCGGTGTTTTCCTATCGCGGACATACTATGCTAGAGTGCTTCTAGTGTTGCCAACCATTTTTCACGAGGCGTGAAAACCATTTTTTTTGATTATTTTCGACGGTCAGGCGACATTGATTATTAAACCAATCATTGCGGCATCTCGGTGGTCTTCTCCTTTGGATTGTATTATGTTTTGCGATATTGCCTTTTGTGCTTGCCTATTGAATTTAGATAACGGTTTGCACTTATATTTGATTATGACAAGCAAATGATCACTACCGATGTCTGTACCTCTATAAGATCTAACGTCTGATATGCTGGTGGACTGTTCCTTAGAGATCATGACGATTTGGTTTTCTGTTATTCCATCATTTGATCTCCACGTTTCTTTGTCGATTCTCTTAAGTGGAAAACACGTACTCGATACAACTAATTTGTACATGTTATCCAGGTAAGGGACGCATTGGCCATTGTTGTTAGGTGGAAGCGGTTTGTTGTTAGGTGTAAGCGGACCATTGTGCGTTTTATTTTCTTCATTTTTACCGATTTTTCCATTAAAGTCCATTACATTTTTCCATTAAAATAAACGATTATTTTAATATCGTGGTAGTGTATGTATCCTTCAACTCGGCAAAGAATAGTTCTTTTTCGTCATCTGATTTGTCTTCGGTGGGTGCATGTATCTACTATCGTGATGTTAATTTTCTTAGTGTTTAGTCTGCCGTACACATCCGGATATTGATAGGGCAGGCTAGGGCGGAAGTTGATGATATGTTGCTTCACGCGCCGAAGGATACACCAAGTTCCTCTTTATTCTGGTGGCTGCTGTAATGAAGAGTGTAACCCTTGGTGGTGTAATGGTTTTCACTCCCAAACCATCTAAGCTCTAGTAGTGCAAGTACGCTTAAAGTGTAATTCTTTTCGCCTTCGAATGTTTTGGAAATTCTTAGGTCTTCAAAGGTTAAGCACGATCCATATTGCCTTTTTTTAAGCGTATGCGCATGTACAATTTCCGAAATTGATTTTGTGATGATGCCTTTTGTGCCCATAACTTAGTCGTTTTTGTAAGAGAAGGTTGTTAGCCTGCCGCTCCACCCAATAAGTGTTTTTGTGTTCACTGTTTTTTTGCTGCTGTTACCGTGAACACATTCAATTTATTTGTAGTACTTTTTTCATTATTTTCCAATGTATTTTAATTAAATGTAGTAAAATCTTTTTAAATAATTTTATATGACTGAATTTGTAAGTTTTAGTTTCTTTTTTGATTATTATTTTGTGATATAAGGCATATTTTTACGACTATTATAGTTAGGTTTTAACTCTTTAACCCTTGTCATAGACATTTCCACAATGCACTGAGTCCAGGCCTAGCAAATCAATAAATATCAACTTATTGAACAAATTTTTAAGTTGTAATCTTGTATTTGTCTCTTCTAACAAATAATATTTTTACTCTGACCTGTACAATTTTCGTTTGAATACTTCTGTCAGGTATTGCCAAGTGTTCAACTTCAATTTCCAGAAAATTCTTGTGTTTAGTTGAGCCTAGTACAAAGTGAAAATAGTTATCCCCGAAGAAACATTTCATTTATACTTCGATTTTGACCTCTTATAGAACTTTTGAATACTAAATCCAGGGTTTCCCTAGATTTTGAGGAAACACCTTGTCTTTTAGTTATATTACAAAGTAAAGACACTTATCACAAGAGTTGTAACCTTTTAAGAATATCTTAGGCTAAAATATTCTTTTTTTGATTATTGATAACAGTTATACTACGAGTATCGTACTTTATATCATAATTTTAACTAACGCTTGATATACACGTTATGGTTTTATAATTATGGCCGTATTATTTTAGTTGAAATCATCGATCAAATTTTAATTTCAATTTATCTGAATATCAGAGGGAATGTTTTTTGTAAACTTGCCTTAAAAATTATTGTTGTTTTTTTAGCAAGGCCTATCACAGTATTATTCACATTGATGAACTGAATAGATACATAGATAGATAAACTGAACATAGATGCACTGAAGAGAGAATATAGATATAGAGAAGTAGGAATATGTTACAATTTATTCCACTAAATTTACTCACTTTGATGAAATATGTTAAAGGTTAAACCTGTTGAGAACACAAATTTGTTGAAGAAATCGCTCGGTAGACTATGGCCGCTAATGCCCAATGTTTGATCATATTCATATTTCAATTAAGTTATATAAGTACTTGCTTACCATATTTTAAAATTGTACCAACTTTTGTATTTTATATTTCCGTTTCCCACACACCGCCTTCGTTTCGGCTGTTTTAAAACATTTGATTTGCATTTGGGATACCTTATTAAAGTATTCATTGTCATACCCAGTTGTTATTTTTCTAATTAAAATGAAAATTGAGACTGATAACGCTTCCTTCTCAACATCTTAATCACCCAACCGTCCAGTATTGAAAGTAAGGCGATCGCATTAACTTGAAATAACAATACTTAATTAAAAATAAAATGTGCAGCATACAAAATATTTGTCATTTTTATGTTTCGTTCAATATTTAATTAATTTTTTAGTACTTATTGTTTTATAAAATTGTAGTAAACTTTTATTTATGTACATATTTTGCTCTATCTATAATTTGCCATAAAACAGTCGTGATGTTTAATTTATTTAATTTGGGGCAGTAAAAAGAAAATTGACCACCATAGTTTTAATTTTATTTTTGTACGAGCATTGAAAAATTATTTATTGTAAAAAATTTTATTTTTTGGTACATTTTCTCGCAAAAGACGCAATAAAATTGGGTATTATATATTTGTAACATGAACCAGTATGTATGTTTATGCACCGTATAATAATATATAACCCTCCATTTTGTAACCAATAATTACAATGTATGTACGTTATTTAGAAAATAATGTATTTATGAATATGGAACTTGTCGTTTAAACAAAATAATAATTTATAAATTAAATGTATCCTCTCGTATATGACAATGTATGGTTGAATCTTCTGTTGCTCTTCTGTTGTTAGTTGATACATAGTTACATATTCTGCCGTATGTACTCAAAATAATTAGTTTACGAGTATAATGGTTTCCAATTTAATAATCTATGTGCCGTTCAAAATATAAATTTAATTATGTGCAAGTACTGTATACGTACTCGTACATTATTATTATTATTACCATTGAAAATTAATCCTCACGAATATTTTTGATACTGCGTGATTTCCATGAATGTATTTTTGTAACATAATATCTTGAAAAAGCAGAGAATATTACACAAGAATTTAATAATACATAGTTAATTGATGCTCTCTCGATACTGTGAATTCTAAGAAAACCAACCGTTTCATTAAGCTTTATTAATTAAAATTTCTTGATAAACCACAAAAATTAGAAAATAAATCCATACTCGTACATACATACATTTTAAATTATAAACTAGAAAATATGCTAATTAGCATTAGGTAAAAAGGAAGTATTTATTTTTAAGGAACATTTTACAGAAATCATTTTGGCGCGTCATCTCACGGAAGTGAGCATCATGAGTATGATCCAACTGAAGTACTTTTAAATTTTTTTGGAAATATGTTCATTTATTTTTGGGGGTATTTTTGATTTGGGACTTAATTTAATTTTTGATATGAGTTGAGTCCCACTGATATTTTGTAGTCTTTGCTACAAAATGCAAATGTAGCAAAAGTTGCACAAGAATGCAACATTTGCTACAAATATTTGCAAATGTTTTGAAAAGTAGCGGTTTCGAAAAAACGATTAAAAACAACAAGTTTGTAATTTAAATTATAAACAAAATTGGTAACGATAATTTTTTAAGATTTTAGTGGACATGACGAGTTTTGATAAATTACTTTATTTTACAAAAAATCGGCATATCTTCAGCCCAAGTGGATAGACTGATCGAAATGAAACTTCATTTCATAAATTAAACGACCCTCGTGAAACATAGTGGTGTTTCAATTCAATTTTGGGAGGGTTACAAGGTCACAAGAAATATAAAGAATAAATTTTCAACAAGGATTTACCTTGTTGGTTCTAGATAGTTGTTTTCAAAATTCTGGTAAGCTTTGTTTTTCACTTTAGAAATCTAGTGTGGATACGCGCGATCTATATACCTCGTTGTTGGAAAAATTCTGGTATTCAATGTTCTTATGTAATAGCGAATCATAATAAAAGAAGGCGAGAGTTAGAAAGTGGGCGGGGCATTTATCCATTGCGCAACGCATTTTTTTTTCATATTCAATCATACCTCATCTTTTGCACTCCCTTCCCTACCTTTTACAACTTTTAACTGCACGCTATATTGCCGTATCAACTCACGTGCCACTCCTGTTTTATTAGCATTCCCTATATAATTTTCCTTTTCATATTAAAAGTACGGTAAACTAGGCAAGCCCAAACATGTACATATTCACAAACTGGTTGATACATCGAGATTTAAATTTACGGATCTTATAATTTGTGTTGTGTGTTTGCCATGAAACACTGCAAACTATGTTCTGATTTCGCAGTGAAGTTATACAGAACAAACAACAGTACATATTTATTTACATTTAAGAATTATTATTGATAGTAGTTTGATAACTAATATTTTTTGAATAGATAAATTCAAAATTTATTTTTATTCTTTAAAGTATTTCCATATTTACCAAAAATCAAAGAAGCTTCTATTGAAGTACACTGATTTCCAACAAATTTCACTTCGATTTCTCAATTTATAAATAACACTTCTGGCTGAACTTTCTTATTGATAAATCAATCCGCATGGGATATAGATATGCTGAATTTTCAGCGATCATCAGATTTTTCAAAACTCGTCATTTTTTACTTAGATAATTTTGGAATAAAACCGATCTTTTTTCTGGGTTAGCCAATTTGTAAATTTTTATTTTTTTTTTGCAAATTGTTGTAGAAAATATATATACGCCGTGAAGACGAACAGAAATCCTGTTCGAAATGTCGGCATGATTAAATAAATAATTTTTGTATTTAAATATAGGCTAACCCATAAAAAAGATCGGTTTTAAACATAATACAGTCGAATATCCAAACAATGATTTTGGAATAATGATCGTTTATAGTCTTTTCCGTGAATGGTAAAGCACACCTACCTTTCAAAATATTTGCAAGAAAACGAAAAAACTTATACGCAACCGTACTCAAGCATTATAGACCGATTGTTTTTAAAAACACCGAAACCGATTGTATTTAAAAATACGGGAACACAGCAAAACCTGTACTGTTTTCCTTTGTAATGAATTATTATAGAAAAAAAAATTGCGTAAAATGCCCATTGTTACTGAAAAAAAAAATTATTATCGTGATGGAGATTTTGGAGCGGTCTACACTGGCCAGGCTGAGTAGAAGGGGAATGGGTTTACCAAAAGATACCACGATCTTGCTTGACCGCGAGGTTGATCATGAAAACGTGTTTTTTGTAATGCAGTAGTTTCGTTAGAATACATTGTACAAGGTTATCACTGGAGATATGGTACCTTAAAAATTAATTATTTATTATTAGAAAAATTATTTAAGTTTATGAAAGAAAAAACACAAGAAAAATTAATTAATTATATGAAAAACTGTATATAAAGACATGTTTCTCAATATTTATATTAATCAAATACAATTAAAATTAAAAATTTACCAACAAAGCCAGGATTTCTCGTTATTCAAATTTATGACTGTAGAGTAATAACTAATTATTTCGTGTAAATATTTTATTTATAAAATAAAACAAAATACTTACACCCGGAATTCATAAAAAACGTTTTAACTAAAAACAATTTTAAATATTGAATTATTACCCGTAACCTAGCATCCAAGCATTGAAGATATAGCACTGGCCTTGGTGAACTTCAAAAAAATAGCTTCAATGAAGATTTCGTAATTTTATATGAATCATATAACAAGTTTAAATCCAAAGGAAAATTAAATCTAAGTGTTTCAGACAAATCAACTCAAACGCACGTTGAATGTCAGAATATGGAAACCTCAGAATTTGATATCAGTACCATCGACGAATTTTTTATAATCGAAGATCCGCGCAGTACAGCAAATAACGAAATTACAAATATTTCCAATGTCATTTCCACAACACTCCGCAGAATTACCGGTGACATGAATAACTGTTCCTTCGAAAGCCACCATGGCAATTGATGATTTTATATTTTTGCCATGTACTCCCATGAGTAAAGGTTGCAAAACGAATAAAATAAAAAGTCATATGTGGTTACTTCGCCGCTCTGGATCAAAAGGAACAACTTAAAACAAATGTATTAGAAAAAATAAAACAGCAAAATTATACGAATCAAAAATAAGGAGTTAAAAAATGCAGAAAAGCTAAATAAAACGAAACGCCCACGCAAGGAAAAATGTAAAGTCTAAAAAGTCTTCAGTATGGTAACGTCTACAAACGTGCTGGTTGGAACTGAAAATTCAGGGAACACCAGTAGTGAAGGAAATATAGAGATATAAGAATCTGCGAACGGTGAAATATTCATCGCAATAATAAAAGTTTTCTAGTTGAGACTCCAGATTTTAATGTACCCATTGTAGAACCAATTATCAAATTCAATGAAATGGATGAATCTCCTGGAAGGGTTAATCAATCTACTACGAATACGAAGACGTCAAGCAGCGTGAAACCAATGAAAGATACTCTGCAAAAGTTTGAGCAAACCAGTTACTCGCAGATACAGAAACTACCAAGTACCAAAAACGATCAAAAACGATTTCGAGGTAAAACGATACCTCATGAAATCATTATCAAATCATCATTCTAAGAAACAAAGAAATATAAGTCTACAGAGGGTCGATTAATAGTGAGCTACCAAAAGATCATTATGTTCGTAAACCTTTTTGTACTGATATAGTACTGAACATTGGAGATAATTCCCCAGCAGCTGGAAAAATGTGTAATCATTGCACTTATGCCTTTTCTAGAAATTATAGCTCTGAGAATTTCGGCATAAAGTGCCAAAGTTGTACGAGGGAATTTCTTACATGTCATTGTGTACAATCCAAAATTTATTTGCAACGGATGTAAAATATTGTGATTAATATACGAAAATTGATTGTGATAATTACACTAGTTTTTAAAATAAATGAGAACTTATAATTATAGTAGGATTATTTATTTCTATTATAATTTTTAGTAGCTGGCTATTAAATACATCCAATTTTATTTTGAAATACATTGTAGCTAGCTAGCTACTTGTTATATTTTTATTTTGAATGTTTTAAGTTGAATGTTTTATTTTAGAATAAATGTTAAAAATTATCAGTGTGCTAATAAACGCAAATTTTTGGTTTGCCAATTGTGGTATAGACATGTCAATAATTATACTAAAAAAAAGGTGTCAATAATATACGACCATGCCAATTGATATAGTTTTTGGAACAATTTCATATTTTGGTAAATTTAGCATATTTTTAATTTTCATTTTGAAAATTGAGAATTTGGACTTTCAAGTAAACTAAATAACCTGTTACATAATAAAATTTATATTGTAATACAACTGTTTTCAATACAACTAATAACGATTTCCATATGAGAATTACTTAAGAGTGCCAATAGTTGCATCCGTTACGCTATACTTAAAAAAATAATTACAATATAAATGTACCTTAATTAAATTGTGCCAAACTTTAATTAATGTAGATATTAAACATATCTACAGTAATAGTCATGGCATGCCATTTTTAACTTAAATTCACTTATTTTCACATTTCGTCCAATTTTTTCCAATTTTCAGTTCTCCTTCTCTACAATGGAATAAAATGGAATGCACTAAATAAATGACTGTCATTCGTTCGATTTCCATATGTATTATCATCACAAAGTCATTATATTACGTCATATTTTCTATGTTGATTCTTATATGTATATCCCTTTTCCTGCCTGCCATCACAATTATGTGGGTAACGAAAAAAAATCATGTCAAGAATTAATATTTTTTTATGTATTTTGGACCAACATACACATTAGTGCATTGTAGTTAAATCGTTTTCGTCCGAAAAATTACACTATAACTATTATAATAATAGTAAAATAATTAATATCTTATCAAAAACAAATAATTAACATGTTATATTTTTTTTTTTCAAAAATACTTCCGATTGGACTAAGATCCGTTAAAATCCGAAAGACATTACGTGCCATTTTTTACACACACATTTGTGTAGGTTGGAAGAAATTGAAGCAAAAAAGAATTTTGCCTGGCAGGAAAAGGGATATACGGATAATTGAGAATCAATTCCTTGTTTAATTTACACTCACATTTAATTTTACGTCCATATCAATTTGCTTTTCGCACAAGGTATTTATTTCGACCATTATTTGGTTTTTTATTGGCACCATTCATATATTTATGTACAATTTTTTTAAATTTTTGTTTAATAAACTTGAAGCCCAGTAGTATGATTACACAATACAATTTTAGCTTATTTAGCTATACGATTAAATTTTTTTAATTTTTGACTTCAATTTTTATTTGATATTTTAAAAAAAATTATACTACTTTAAATGATTAATGTTAATATAATTTTTTTTTAAACTTCGTCAAACATTAACTTTGCAATTTTTGCAAAAATATTTTTTTTCTGAAATATTTTTTAATTTGCCATTTCAACAATACTTTTACTCCATGATGGGCATTTTGTTAACCACTTGAGTGATTTGCCCGAGCGTGACTCGAGGGCGTAGTTAGATGGTTTTTTTGATTTGCCCGAGTCTTGCTTGTTTTGTGACTTGAAAAAAATTGAAAAAAACATTGAATTCAGATTACTTGGTAATTATTTTCTAAAGACATGTAAAAAAACCTGACAATTTATGGACCCTTTTTCTCGAAAAAAGACGCCACTTAAATGGTTAATTACCATTCATTAAACTCGTTGAATAGTTTCAAATATCGAAAACTACTAACCTTTCCCAATGTTATTATCAACTCTTGGTAGTATAATATATAGCATATAAAGGGTGTTAGTATATTAACCCGTGTGCAAGAATATCGTTATTTTCCAAAGTTATTGACGAACAGTAATAATTCAAATTTTTGAAACAAAGCGAGTGTTCAAGTGGCACTAACCACGTATGTCAACAGTAATCGTCGATAAGTCCAATCATACTCACCCGGAATAACATCTCTACCTGCAACACATAAACCACCTGAAACACATACATTCCAAATTGCATAAACCTAAAACCTAGAATTAACATTAGCAATTAGTTAATACTTACCTTGTTATTATATAGAATCATCTTGAGTACCTAGAATTTAGTTTAAATTATTATTAGTACAAACAAACCAAATCATATGTAAACAATATTCATAACATAATTTGTCCTTGAACTTCAATTGATTGACTTCAATTGATAATCAAACCAAATTATGTTACGCATATTGGAAACACAATACTAACGTAGAATTTCATTTTATAATTATTAACGCATAGAGACCAATAAATCACATTAATTATTATTATAAATATATACATATATATTATTAACAATATTACCAGTAGATAATTTATAATTTATTATTGTTGTTACTACTGACATTTGTTATTTCTATTGACATTTTCTACCACTACTAATGTAATCCCTATACGTATTATAGAATGCGTTTTATACCTAATATTATATAATGTAGTGCCATTTAATGGCAATTAAGATTAGCGATTGATGACTCTCTATATTAAATATTAAATAATTTGGTACTTAATATGTAAAATTGAAAATAAGAGCCCTTCTCATTTTAACCACCAAGACGTCAACACCTAGAAAAATTGTTATCATCCTCCAAGTGTTAAAAAAAAAATTTAAAGAATTTAAAGTTGAATAAAAATAATTTTTTATTTTATTTTTTATTTTAAACATTGTACGAGCAATTTTCCAATTTTGTACAAGCGAGGGTAATTATGGAAAAAATTGTGTATTTGGGAAAAAAAAAAATAAAAGCGTCTATATTTCTTTTTATCTCTAGCGGATTTTTTTAAACTAATTATAATTTGGCGTAGTCGTTGTCTATCCGATGAACGTAAATTTGAAATTGTTCCCATAGTTCGTTCGCTTCCTAACAGTTGTGGCCGTGAACTTATCACATCTGGATTACAAAATGAAAATTTGCACGGCAGTTTGTTTGCTTAAAGAATTGAATACTATACTTAGATGTCGCTTGTGTACAAAATAAAGACTAACTTCATTAGGCTATTTTCATCTGCTTTGCATTCGATTTACTCGAAGCTGAATGGGCGCTTAGCGAACGTTAAAAATTTGAAAAAATCGTGTTCTGCAATTGTATGAGATCGAAGTAATAATGCAGATGGTCGGATTAAGCTGTCGCAAGTGCAGATCTTATCGGATGCTTGGTTGAAATTGAAGCGTTTTCATCCACATGACCCCATGTCAGCTTGAACTGGATCAAAAAGGAAACCAATGATAGGTGCATTTATTGGAGTAGTATCAGTTCTAATGAAATAATAAAACGATAAAGTTATAAGAATAATATGTTATCTGGATGGATACGCCAAGGAATAAAAATAAAATTCTTTATGAAAAAATAAAAAGGAATCCAATACAACACCGAACATGTTTTATTTTAATAAAACTAAAGATGTTTACTAAAAATTACTTATAAAATTAATTAAACTTTAAATGGCTACTTGGCTACCCTTTTTAGCTACTTTGATTTGATTTTATTGAGTTTCGTGCGGGTCTAGTTTTTTAAATTTGAATCGCCTGCTTGTTTAACCCTTTGACGTCTTGTGGTATCTTGTATATACCATAAATTTAAAAATTAATGCTTAACTACCTTATGGTATACTCATAAGATTAAAAAAGGTACAATAATGGTCAGAGATCAAAAAAAAATTCACAACGGTCAAAAAATTCAAGCTTAGAAAATTAAACAAATAAGTTAGCAATGGAACTCTTCCATATGTAGTGTGTTCAATTGCATCATATCCAATCACAAGTAAAATTTTCTTCTTCATATTCAGATTTACATGAGGTTACAGTTCCTCTGACTGAGCGAGGATCCATATATAATAGGGAAAAGGTCGTTATGACACACGTGACATACGTGTACCACAGAATAAGGCGCATTAATCCCTTGAATACGACCAGGTAAGTTATACGATCAGATTGCATCAAAAGATTGAATTGAAGCATGATTGCCTCGCGCATTGCTAAACAATTGTAATGTAAGAGGTAGTAGGTGTAGTAGAGGTAATGATTCATAAACTATATAAAATTTTTCTACAATGTAAAAACACACAAAAACAGAAAAAATATCGAAAACTGTTCTTTTTTCTGAAGTACAGGGCAGAGAAAGTGAAATGGACAATTCTGATTCTAATAAAACTTCAATATTATGCCCTTCATATCATAATTTAAATAATAAGCGTACCAACGAATCATAACACCTAAAAATACTTACATTGATTACACAAGCGTTCAATGATAAATCAGCCAAAATCACAAACAATTTTCCAACATCATTGAGATGTTGACGATCGATAGCGTTGGGACTATTAAAAAAAGAAAACAAACGAAAACCCAAAAATCTTCTCCAATAAATCGAATAAACCATAAAACCATAAACTCAAAAATTAAGTATATAAAATTGTAGTATCAAGTCGTATAACAGTAATTTTTGCTAATTTTTCATCGTTAACTTAACCAGAAAAAAAATTTGATTTTGAAATAGTATCGTATAAGTCTCAGTGGCCTTATTATCACCAATTTATTAAATTAACTTATCCAAAAAATTTACGATTTTGGTATCGAATTCTAAGAAAACTACCTATGGGCCTCCCGCAAATTATCATCATTATACCGTTCTTCATTCACCAATGACTGTTACATTTTGCTTTGTACATGGTTGTATCAGAATGATAAAATAGCAGCGGGATATCATAATCATGTGTTCATGTAGATATGGTCTACAATATGCTGTTTGTGGTTTTTATATGTTGTACAGAAGGAAAATTAATACAATTCATTCTGTAATTTAATTGGATAAACCAATTTGTCTTAATAAATCAATTTTATTTAATTCTATAAAGAAAAGCTCATAATGTAAAATTAAATAAGGGAAATTTTCCTAATTTCCTAATATTCTTTGAATTTTGTATAATCGAATCGATTTAATTATTCGGATGTGGTATTGTTGTGAATTCCTTTTGTATTCAATTAAAATGAGATAATTATTTTGTAAACGATGATAAATTGTGTTAATATATATTTTTTTGGTAGCAGAGCATAAAAGATATAAAATATATTAAGTCGTCTAGGATGTATAAATTCATGTTGCTTTGACCATAAACCATGGTGATTTACCACCTCCATATCATTCCATTTTTTGCTGTACAAGTATATAAAATACTTGTGTTAATTTGCTTAACAAAACATCTATTGTATTTCATCTTAAATTTGTCAAGGATGTATTATTAATTTAAATTCTTAAAATCTCGTTTTAATTCAAATAAATTTAATTTTTATGATTTCTCATCTTATAAAAATTCCGCATCAATTCTATCTTTCATCTCTGTGTGTTTCTATTATATCCTAAGATGTTTACGTATACATAGTGAAGGCAAAACATAAAATGACGAGTATACATACGCAAAGAAAAGTTTTAAGATGAATAAAAGATTTTCTATTTCATTTTTAATTCTTGTCGTAGTCTACGACTATGTACATGTCATTATACGAGTAATACATAAGAAATTTAATTTGTAACATAATTTAATCCTACATTATTTAAATAATTAAGAGATTGTTAGTTTTTTTTTAAATCTTTACATTCGTCTTATTATTTAAGATATACGACTTGACGAAATGTATACAGATCCTCATGATACACTTTGTGAAAAAGTAATTATGTATTATGTAACTATGTAAATCATACAATTTTAATAATTCACGTATTTAATTGATTACGACTGGTAAATCTGTATTTAAGGGTACTACGGCGGCGGGATAAAGATGACAACAAATTTATGATTCCCAGTACATTCGCAAGAATTGTGGATTCGATTTTTATTTATTTATTTATTCATTATTTCTGTGGCAATTTAACATAATCACTTAACTGAAATTCAGTAAATATTCAGAGTGTTTTTTCCAAAATAATAAAGTAACATATAGCAATTCAGTGCAGTTAAGTGGTTTTGTTTTATAGCCACAACATGGTCAAAAATCATACAAAATCGTCCAAAGTTGGCTTGGGTCATAAATGATGCAAAAAGGAACTGATAGAAATAAAATTTGACAAAATCACTTAACCGATATTAAGTGGTTATGTTGAATTGCTACAGATTTAATACATAATAAAGCTTAGAGCTTATACACATTATAAACAGAAATTATTAACAGTACAAAAAACCTTTTTAAAATAGAAGATATAAAAACACATAAAATAGATTTAAAAAAAAATGTAAAAAATAATAATAATATAGTAATATAATAATATTAATAATAACAATAATAATAAATGAAATGATAATGTCTAACATCTGCTAAATCAAGGGAAATAAATAATATTATCTCAGAGATTCTGAAAAAACGATTTCCTTAAACTTGCATAAGACCCGGTTGACTTAACATGCAATGGTAGGCTTTTCCAACAACCAACACCCTTAACATAAAATGATGAATTGAAAAATTTACTATTATTTCGCGGTATAATTAAGGATTTATTACGCGATAGATTGGATTGGACCAATTTCTCAAACAAGCACGATGAAATATGTGTATCTAATAACTTATATATAGCCATGACACATACGATATGTATAATAATCTTTAAGCGAGCACCCAATCACATTATGTAGAAACAAAGAAAGTGACCATATTTGCGCAGACGATTGATGTATCTTGAAGGCCCCATTTAATTTTTCCATATTATATTCATTCATTCCAAAAAGTATCAGATCACTATAGGAAAAATTTGGAAAAACGTAGGCAAAAAATATCTTCCGTCTAAGCTCGGTTGATGCAAAATCAGTAACATTCCATAAGCTTCGAATTTTCATAAAGGTTTTACTGCAAGTCGCATTAACATGCTCATCCCACGATAAGGATTTATTAATTAAGACACCCAAATCATTAACTCAATCAACGAAAGGAACATTTTCATTACATACTGTAATCGATGGGAAGGAGGATATGTCAAGGCCATGCTTATAAATAACAATTAATTGGGTCTTTTTGGGGATTAACTGTAGGTTATTCCACGCAGCCCAATTTTGAATAGCTAAGATGTTATCATTTATATTACTTATTCCATCACTCATACTGCCTAGTGAGCAACTACCGTAAACCTGTACGTCATCGGCAAATAAATGATAGCTGCAACCAATTAATTCTTTTGGTAGATCATTAATATAGAGAGAAAACAGCAACGGACCTAGAACCGAGCCTTGGTACCCGAACGAGGTTGTTACAAAATATGAGAACGTGCCGGAACTAAAGACAGTAAACTTTCTGCCTGATAAATAACTTTCAATAAGTTTATATGCTGGGAGTGAAAACTAGAAATAACTATGGAATTTCTTGATTAAAATTCTATGATCGATAGAATCGAATGCATTCGAAAATTTTAGTAAAACTGAAATAGTTGTCTTTTGAGAATCAGCATACCGCCGAATTACATCCACAATATTTAATATAGCTGTACACGTACTATGTCCTTTCCTATATGCTGATTGATAAGGATGTAAGAGGTTAAAATCATTTAAATACAAAGTAATCTGATCTTTCACAATTTTTAAAAACCTTTGATAAAGAAGGGAGAATACTTACACACAAAAAAATAAGCGGTGCTAATAGATTTTTTATCCTAATAACTAGTTTATTTTTATCCAATCGGATAATTATTTTAGAATCTAACACCGCAACATCGGATAAATATTTAACTTTATCCGATGGGATAACTATTTTTGTAAATAAAACTTGTTACCTCTTTTGGTGTTAAAGAATATTAACCATCTCTGAATATGTTGTATATTACATGGGAAACCCCAAAAACTCAAGGAAACTCTTTTTGGATAAAATTTAATCCTTTTTTGGTGTTTCTTGTTAAAAAGAATTTCAAGGATTTACGATTTTAAATATTACATTTCAGTCTTCATTTGGATTTTGTGGATATCACTTCAAAATTGCATTACATTTTTGTAAATTTAAAGTAAAAAGTTATAGTACTGTGTATTCAATTTATGAATTATGAAAATATTCAAGTGAGTTTTTAATTCTTAAGAATTAATTAAAATGGTAAACAAACAAATTAATGAAAAAAATGATAAACACAATGTAATTAATTTTAATTTGGGTTCTTTTAATTTATTTAGAATTTGATGAGAATATCAGTGTGCAGCTTGCATTGAAACATCTTTGCGGTACTTGCAGAAACAAAATGTATCAACGTCACCAGATATTCCAGTGGCCAATGTTTGGATAAGTAAGTGTACTAGTAATTCACAATTATAAATTAAAACGTTCGTTTTAATAAAACAATAACATATATTTTCAGACTGAAACAACTATGACAGATGTAATTACGCAGCCACATCTTATTGTTCGAACACATCTGATTCTTCGAGCGAGGCTCTCCAAAAATCAAATTTTGTTGTTCAACGTTATTGTCGGTAGTAAGGAAATTCCGCTATCATTAGATTACAAACTTTGATGATTTTACAACGTTGTTCAAGGCATTTTATGTATCCTGTCAATATCCTTTTGTCACGATTCGTTTTATTTATTTATGCAGGAGACATTTCTAAGGATGAATAAAGTTCAGTTCACGGCAAGTTAAATGGAGTTAAAAAATAGTTTAAGTTACAAATTTTTTAAGCTACTTTGAATTTAATTTTAATAATTAATTATACTTTGAACTTAATTTTTATTTTGATTGATTAATTTAACTTTGAGCTTAATTTTGGGTATGTTAATAAAACCAGTTTATTAATAACTAAATTGTAGGTACTCAAAGTAAGAAACAAATAAATTAGAACCAATTTGTAAACCATATTATTTACTAAATAAAATTAAAAAAAAATTATAAAATAAAATTTAGTTATTTCAAAAATACCCAATTTGGGTCTGTAAAAATGCCCAACAGGATATTTGAAAAATATAAGAGAGGTGTTACGAAGTTCATCAATTCGGTGTGATTATATAACTTTGATCGGTGCTGTTATTAGAATAAAATCGGTGTTAAAATATGTAAGCTCCGAAAAATATAAAAATATATTTTGTATTCGGTGTAAAAGTTTTTATCCAATAGTATTTTTTGTCATTTTTATTATAACATACGATAGGATTCAAATTATAAATATCCGATCGGTGGGACACTATGTAACACCGATTCGGTGTTGTGTTAACCTTTTATTTTTTTGTGTGTATAGGCCGGAAGTCAGACACAGTGGCAGGATTTTTGCTTTTTGGAAGTGGAATCAGTTTAGCACTCTTGCACGCCTCAGGAAAAGATGACTTAGCAGTGATATTATCCATGATAAACAAAAGTAAGCACCCGACAGTTGGAAAAACAATTTTAATAAATCTAATTAACGATTTCGCGTACATTGGCAATTCATATGATCTATTTTTATAATTTGATTTTTTGCTTTTACACAATTCAAATATTATTTAAGATGGATAAACTTGTTTTTACTTTATGTTTTTAGTCAAATTTTATTTTGTAAAGTGTTTTTTCTGTAGATATCAATTTTTGTTGCTTTGCTAAAATAAAGAATATATTTCTTCTAGTAGCGAGCGATATCTACAGGAAAATAGCTACGTTTTAGTTAGCCTTGATTTCGATTTTATTTTATTTTGTATAGTATACATACTTTTGTATAGTATACATACATTGTATAGTATACATACTTTTGAGAATGGAACCGAAATGGTCCCGAAAGCTTAAGTAGTAATAAATAAAATATTAAAAGAGCTAAATAACCGTTATTTTAATTTTTTAAACTTATAAGCTCATTAAACAATTTAATTTATTTAATCTCCGGGTTAAATATGGAGACAGTGCAGTTAAACAACGAAAGATATTTTCAAAATATAATTTCGCAATATGGCTATAACGTCGTAAAATTATTAAAAACATTTTTAAATGAAAATATAAAACTGGCCAATTGTATAAACAAACAACATTTTGTGCTGAATTGCCGAAAAGAAAAAGTATTTTCGAAGACCAAGTCATTAAAAAACATGTCCAATATAAATCATGAAGTTTTCCTTCGTCTTCAAAATAAATTCATTTTTGGTGTTATGAACCAGGAAATTAAAGAAACCATTAAAACGGTAGAAGAAACAAAAAATTATTTAAATTTACTCCGTCAACAAATCGAAGATGTTCTTCCTGCGTACGAGTTTGGCGTGTTTTTTATTAAGGCGAATGAATATTTCGTTTACCATTTTAATGAAATCAAGGTAAGGCAAAAAATCAAATTTGATAAAATTTTAGTAGATAGTTTAAATGAATGGTCTGGAAATTTAGCGAACACTGTTGATAAATGGCTAGTGAACATCTCCAATATAGATCTTCCTTTTCATGTCAAAATTATTTTAAGTTTGGGAAACAAATTTTGTCCTCCTTCAATTGGCCAGTTCCTTATTTCAAAATTATTTCTGATGTCGAAAGTGCAATTTTTCATTTGAACGATAATGATCGTTATACTATTCGGAACCGTTTTATAAGTATTTTGACAAATTGTAAATATAAATCTAATTCAAATATATTAACTCCTTTTGAAAATCGTATTTTAAGTTATGTTAAACAATCTAAATCATTTTTGAAAGCTAATCCAAATATTGTGGTAATTCGTGCGGACAAAGGTAACGTAACTGTTATAACATCGCGAATTGAATATGTTACAAAAATGGAAAATTTACTCAACGATAACACAACATATGTATAGAATTACCAAAACATAATACAGTTCCGATACAGAAGTCAATTAACACAATGGTTAAAGATTGGAAAAATTCCGGTAATGTGGATGAAAAAACTAGAAAAATGTTAACCAAATATAATTCGGTGATTCCAAAATTATATGGATTACCAAAAATCCACAAACCTGGTTTTCCATATAGACCAATTATCAGTTCAATTAATGGTCCAACACATAGTTTATCGTCTTTTTTGGGTAATATTTTAAAATTTAGTGTTGGTAATAAAAATTCAAATATTCTAAATTCGGAAGATTTTAAACAAAAAATTCAGAATGTTACTCTTCCTCAAAATTACCTTTTAGTTTCTTTGGATGTTACGTCTTTGTTCACTAATGTTGATAATAGACGTGTGACTAACATTATTAAAGATAAGTGGAGGAGTATTAAACAAAATTCAAAAACTAAATTGACTAAAGTTCAATTTATGTCGGCATTGCAAATAGTTTTGAATAATTCTGATTTTTCTTTTGGCAATAAAATTTATAAACAAACTTTTGGTTCTCCAATGGGTTCTCCTAATAGTCCCATAATAGCAAATTTAATGACGGAATTTTTGGAAAAAATGGGATTAAACTCTTTGGATTTTCAACCGTTATTTTACTTTCGTTATGTAGATGACATTATAACGGCAATCCCTGAAGACAAAATTGAATTTTTATTGGATGTATTTAACTCTTTGGATAATAGAATAAAATTTACTGTTGAAAAACAAATTGACCACAAAATTTCATTTTTAGATTTACTTTTAATTCATGAACCGGATGGTAAAATTTCTTTTGACTGGTACCATAAAAATACCTGGTCCGGTCGTTATCTTAATTTTAATTCTTGGCTTCCTATTTCTTACAAAATTAATACAATCAAAATTTTAACTCAAAAAATTCTAAAATTGTCCGATACTAAATTTTATTACAATAATTTCAAACTTTTGGAAAACACTTTGGTAAATAATCAGTATCCTAAAAAATTAATAAATAAAGTGATTTGGAAACAAAGAAGTTATCAAAATTGTACATTAAATCCTGAAATTGAAAGTCCAAATTATTTATCTTTACCTTACATAAAAAATCTTTTCGAAAAATTAAAACATTTATTTAAAAATTATGATTTCAAAATTATTGGTCGTTCAGCTATCAGTTTAAATGATATTTTGTTTTCAAAATTAAAAGATCCGATACCATTAAAGAAAGAATCTAATCTTGTCTATAGGATTAAATGTAATGATTGTAACCTAATTTACACGGGACAAACTAAACAGTTTTTGCGGGAGCGGTTCTTTCAACATTTACGTGGTGCTTTAGGAAATTCAAATTCAAATCAAATAAATGCACTTTCGGAACATATTAGAGATACCAACCATAATATTATTTTTGAAGATGTAGACATTTTGGAAAAACAATCTAATTACAGAAAATGATCTATTTTGGAAATGTTACATATAAAATCTAGTTCAAATTCTCTTACCAAAATTAACGATTTCGCGTACATTGGCTATTCATATGATCTATTTTTATAATTTGATTTTTTGCTTTTACGCAATTCAAATATTATTTAAGATGGATACAATTGTTTTCAATTTATGTTTTTAGTCAAATTTTATTTTGTAAAGTGTTTTTTCTGTAGATATCAATTTTTGTTGCTTTGCTAAAATAAAGAATATATTTTTTCTAGTAACGAGCGATATCTACAGGAAAATAGCTTCGCATAAAGCAAAATATATATTAGAGGAACCATGTAGAGATTCCGAGATTAATCTATTTTACTTTTGGCAATCTGTATAGGCCTAACAAGAACAATTAACTATAAAATAATTATGCCAATATGTTTATAAGATACGTATATATGGATTAAATATAGAAAAAGATTAAATTTGTGTATATAAATATATTAAAACTATAAAATAAGATTAACCTCGGAAAAACCTCCCCATAAAATTTGCACTATTTGATTTCTTTTATATATTTATTGCTCGATGGTTTTAGTTAGCCGATTTCGATTTTATTTTATTTTGTATAGAAAATATTTTTTTTGTTAAATTGATTTACATACTTTTGAGAATGGAACCGAAATGGTTCCGAAAGCTTAAGTAGTAATAAATAAAATATTAAAAGAGCTAAATAACCGTTATTTTAATTTTTTAATCTAATTAGTTTAAGATCAAGACCAACACTTCCAACGTTCACTATACTAACAGCTTTCTCCAACGAAATAATGTCAACACACTTGAATGAAAATTCAGAACTGCCCGCATTATCACCCATTAATTCCCAAACGTTATCA
The DNA here is from genome assembly GCA_947310385.1 of Nephrotoma appendiculata. NCBI lineage: Eukaryota > Metazoa > Arthropoda > Insecta > Diptera > Tipulidae > Nephrotoma > Nephrotoma appendiculata. The sequence goes on from OX371223.1 coordinate 219,657,048, forward strand.
TGCTGAGAGTGAGATAAATGACTAGAAAATTCCCTAGACAATTCCCTAGCAGAAAGCAGGCAATCCTGATTCTCTTTTTTGTTACCGCAACCTAACTTATTAATTGTATTCCAAAATGTTTTCTGTATGGCAGCTCGAAATTAAATACACTGTTAAGGTAAATAGTGGGTCCTTCTGCGAACGGATATTTGTGATAACCTTATTGCGCATCTAAGTATATATCTTCCTACTTGTCGCCGTTCTATCTTTCCTTCACTTGTTTAATGCACGATCTCTTAAAACGACGAAGTTTTGAATACTCTTCATAAGCCACGGAGGCGTAGCTAGTTTAACTATGAAAGAACGAAGTGGCACGTACTTTATTTGAAACCAAGAAACAACAAACTCGTTAAACAATTCTAGCTGAGCATTAACATCGCTCAAACCACATATGTCTTACCAGCACAAAGCCACGCATTCATTTAATAAGCTAACCACATCAATGTTCTTATAATCCCTATACCTTATAAGTTCACCAGCATTGCCTAAAAAACTATTGACAATATGTCATGATCAAGAAACCCTACACCGATTTGATTAAAAAAATGGATTTTCTGTTTATTAGAAATTACAAGGTCCAGCAAACATACCGAGTTATTATAAAAATATGCAGGTTCATTATTGAACAACTCTTAAGAATATGATTTCAGTAAGCTAAATAACTTCGAAGTATTTTTCCTAGAATCATGCAACTTGTTATAATTTTAAAATCGACACATATAATGATATCGCCATTATCATATAAAGACATATAAAGTATACTTTGTTGAATATTCTTCCAAAACATCATTAAAGCTCAGTAAGAAACTTTCTGTGAGGTGGTTTATATATGAGAACAATTTGTATTTTAGATGAATTGGTTGAAACCTCAACAAGCAGGATTTCTAAGTTTGCTTTAAATGTACTACTTCTATATAAAGTGCTGTGAAAAAAAATTGGGCAAACATATTTTATTGCAAATTGGATTATTTTTTTGCTAAAATTACAAACTTTTGAACGCAATTTGCTTATTTTTTCATTTTAAATACATGTATGACGTATTTTTTTGAAAAAAAAATTACCTGCAATTTAGGAGGAAAACCCCGAAAAATGCCATAATATTCAAAATACGGTGGTTGGAGTTAAAGTAATGGAATAAATTAAACACTTATTTTTTAATTTTTTTTTGTTTTTTATTGATTTATAGAAGTTCTATCTTTAATATTAAAGTTTAAGTGGACCGCCATTTGCTTTTATTACAGCAATACACCTCCGATTCATTGAATTTGATAAATTTTTCAAAGTCTGAAATTCTCAAATCGTCATCAACAAAATTTTTAAAGCTTGAATCGATCTGGGCGTTTTCTTGCTACTTTTAGCTTCATTATAGACTAAATATTTTCAATGGGATTTAAGTCTGGACTATACAGGGGCCAGCTCAACACATCGATACTCCTTTCTTCGGAGTACTTTTTTACCTTTAAATGAAGAGATAAGAAAAAAAATCAAGTTTTTAACAAAATATTTATGTTTATCTGAAAGCTAATTTTTGTATCTACAATTCAAAATTAATAACTCACAACTTTAGCGGTATGGCACGGAGCGTTGTCCTGTTGAAAAATAAATTTGCAAGTCTCGCCAAAAAGCTTTAAAACAGAAGGACCAAATTCGTTGTGTAGGACCTGCAGATGAACAGATGCTGTAATGCTGGAACTAAGGAAACACAATCGACCGGTTTCATTTCCAGAAAAGCATTCCCAGACCATAATTCTTTCCTTTTTCGGTGGAAGTCTTAAAAGACATTCGTTGCCAAGCCTCTCGCCCGGTTTTCTTCTTATCAGAATTCTTCAATCTCCAACATACAGCTTGAATTTTGATTCATTAGGAAAATAGCATCATTCCACATCTCTGGAGTCCAAGAAATATGCTCCTGAGCCCATAGCAAAAATTGTTTTTTCACTAGTAATGTGAACTCAGGCTTCTGGACGGGTTTAAGTGCTCTCAAACCAGCTTTAACAAGTCTTTCTCTCACTAAGCTGGCTGAAATTTCTTTTTCTGTTGCTCGTTTAACATCCCGTCTTATGTCCGATGAAGTTTTAAAACGGTTCCGACGACATTGTAATATTATGAAACGATCTTTCACTGGCGTTGTCCTTCTGGGCCTTCCAGAGCTTTTCTGTCTTTGTGTACTGCCCATCTCTCGCAATTTTTTAATATTCCACGCGACAGTATTTTTAGGAATATTTAATCTTTTTGCTATTTTACGCGTGGTTAAATTTTCACGCGCCCAAACCAACATACTGCTTTTACACTGCTCACTAACTTTTCCCATTTTTTTTAACTAAAATTGCACTTTATTCTTTATTTGACTAGGGTTACTTACAGAATAACTTAATCTTACAAAATATGCACTATTTATACTCAAACAAAAACAAAATACACGCAATAAAACATCTGCACCCTAATGTCGGCCAAGAACGCTAGGCGTAAAATAAAATAATTGCTTGACCAATTTTTTTGCACATCAGTTGCGGGGTTATACCGATGTAAAAAAAACAAAAGGCGGGCAAACAAAATATTAATATTAAAAATAGAGCTTCTATAAATCAATAAAAAACAAAAAAAAAATAAAAAAGAAGTGTTTAATTTATTCCATTACTTTAACTTCAATCACCGTATTTTGAATATTATGGCATTTTTCAGGGTTTTTCCCCTAAATTGCAGGTAATTTTTTTTTTTTCAAAAAATTACGTCATACATGCATTTAAATGAAAAATTAAGCAAATTGCGTTCAAAAGTTTTGTAATTTTAGCAAAAAAACAATCCAATTTGCAATAAAATATGTTTGTCCAATTTTTTTTCACAGCACTGTATATTCCTTTGATTTTAGACCACATCTGATATACATACAAAAACCCCCGCCAATGGTATCAGTAATACGGTCATTACGATACAAATTGAACCCATCTAGATATATAGAAGAATCGAAGTTATGGTCTCTTAACCAAGTTTTGAACACACATATAATATTCAAATTTACGTCATCAAATAATAGTTTAGGTTTCAGTGGTTGACACTTAGGCCATTTTAGACCCATTGTGATACCACGCATTCACGCCACCTCATTAACCCATTCACCTATTTACCAACTCACACAAACTGCACATGTTTATATGTATATCACCTGCACATTGCAAGCTCCGTCAATCTGTACATTAACATGGACGGTGGGTCGGCGCTGAATTCTGCACTCCATCAGAGGGTCCTAGTTATGTTTATTAACATCACCGTTTGTAATCGATGATGAAAATTTGATTTGCATCTAGCCTCTGATGGGATTCGAACCCAGTACCTCCCGGTTCAAGTACCAAAGCTTTAACCACTGCACCACTTGCCCGGTAAATAATAGTTTAAGTTGATTCATTATTCTCACGATGCTCCGAGCATTCAAATAACATAGTTTAAGGCCTGGCCTATTATTTATAGTTCACTTAAGAACAATGTTGGACGTAGTTATGTTAGGGGTTATGGCTATATTAGAATTCATCATCGCTGACACAGCCCATCATATGCAAGTCGAGGAAAAATCTTAATAATAACGTCGTATCTAAAAACTGAAAAATACAGTAAAAATGAAAAATAATAATGATTTGAATAATAAAATTAATAATAATAAGAAGAAGAATCAATAATTAAAACTATTATAAATGTAAATAAAATTAGCTTTAAGATCTTCACACATAAAATAATCAAAAACATTTTGTAAACAATAACTTAATATGAGTTAAGCTGAAGTTATTTTTTAAAACCAAAAAAAATATCTGGAACTGAATTAATTTGTAGAGTTGGTACTACGTAACAATCTTGCAAATGAAGGTTGTACTAGGCCTATTTCATCGGCTGGGCAGCCGGTGGTGACCGTTTTACCACGTTTGGACTTATTGCCTTTATTTATTTTGGTGACTAAAGCAGGTGACGCGCTACTTGTTGCTATTTCGTTCACCAAATTAGCAGGTGGTTCAATGATCTTACTAATCGCTGCATCATTTTTGTAAATTTTATGGTTATTGTCATCAGGAATAACATTGCCATCAGAGACAAGTTGTAATTTAATTAAGTTGTTGGTTAGAACGGAATTGTCATTCCGTTGTACAATGACATATACTAAACCAATCTCGGTGAAGGCCTTATAAATTTTATTGTTGAATTGTAATTGTTTAGCACGATCAAATATAATTAAATTACGTTTTGTCAACCCAACATTGCAATAGATTCTTTTTTCACGTTAAGGCCCAATGTCATTCAATTTATGATCACCGTAACCCTTGTATTTCTTGAAAAATTCGCTTTTGTGTGTCTATTATTTATTCGAACAAATAACGTTGATATTGTGGATATCGCGTCGTTTTCTTTGTTCTCATTAGGGCTACCAAAAATACGTAGTTAAAATTCGGTTTAAAGCGCTTAAATCTGCCATAAAAAAATATGATTTTATGCATTTAAAATATGCTCTAAAAACAAAATAACATGTTTGGAAAATTAGTTTTCTTCAAAAAATTGTAAAACAAAAAAAAAAGACCAAAAATTGCCAAAGTTGAGAAGTAGAAATAAAAAAAAAATTGTTCTCGTTTAAGAATGTAAAATCATATTTAATTTAAATTTTAGTTACAATAAATGACGAAAATTTCACTTAAGTTTTCATACAAGAATCTCTGCCTATTAGATCGGAGAACGCTCTTGTACATGGGGAAGCTTCTCTCGACGTCAACCGAAGTGATTGGTGCTTATTTAAATGATAAAATGTCTTCAACTGTATATGCCATTGGGCAATTTTGTACTGATGTGCTAGTCAAACTCGCCAAAATATTGGATAATAATGTAAATCCCCGATTTTTTTGAATAATATTTGTAATTGGTTGTTTCGAGAAATCCAAAGTTAACAGAAATAAAGATCAAATCTGATATGATTGTGCTGTCACGTAATAACTCCTTCAATATCCTAATTGAGGCAGCTCATCACCGTTCAGTGTATCAAAGATTCTGACTATTTATAATTTCAAAACTACTGGCATAATATTTGACATCTGCAGCTCGATTCTGGTTATTCCTATAGGAAAAGGAATTAGGAAAAATATTTTCATAGTATTTTTGTCAAAAATACCATTTTCTAGCCTACTGAGAAATCATGTTTGATCTAAAATTTTATAATTTAGGAATTATTTTTTCCGTATCGAAATTGGATAGGAAAAATATTTCCAATTTAATTTTGTTTTTGAAAAAATTTACACTAATTCTGTACCATAGTATGCCAGAAAAATAATTTTTGTGACCAAAATACTATGAAAATCTTTTTCCTAATTCCTTTTCCTATAGGAATAACCAGAATCGAGCTGCAGTAAGCTAAGTTCTCCATCGTGTGGTTACCGATTGAGGAGGCAGTGTGAGCCCAGGTGCAATTTCTTTAAAAGTCTCTACTCTAGATGGAGCTTTCAAAAATACTTTTTAATATTAGAAATTAAGCGATCAACCTTTACGTAATAACCGTGGATTTGCTCACATACGCGATGAAGTCCATGGATAAGGCAAGTTGCATGAGTTATTTTATGATAAAATACTTGTATTGCGCCTGCGCCGCTTTTACCATGTATGGGGCAGCGTGTGAAATAAACAATAAAATGGAATCTTTTTGAAAATATGACCTTACGTCTTCATTGATTCATCAGAAAGCTGTGCAAGGGTTGAATGATTCCCTCTCTTCATAGATAACCATAAGTATCGATTTTTAATGTTATCAATGGTCGCTTTGAAGAGACCCTTTACGTGTTACAGTGTTACATCCGTAAAGTGGTTTCCGAAGGCGGTGTACTTTTCCAAAAAAGATTTAATTTTTGTATTATGAAGTTTCAGAATATTGATCTTGTTTAGAGGAATTTGTGGATTCACCAAGATACTAGAGGATTTTTCTATCCGTTTTTACATCTCTTAACTGAAGTGCCTGAGTTTATATAACATATATGAAATAAATTAAAACATTAATTTAATTTAATTTTATATTTTGTTTTATTTAAATTTATTTTAATTGAATACAAAGTTTTAATGAAATGTTGCAGTTTACCAAGGCAGAAAGAACATAAACTTCATTATAATATATTTTAAATCGATCTCGAATTTCAATAGCATTTCTATTTGGATTGTTGGGCCCGACTGCGAATGCTTTCCATCGTTGCAGTTTATTCGTTACGCCATCTTCCTGGTCAATGTGTTTCACCAATGTAACTGTCGATCAAATCGGCACCCATATATTCCCGTGTTCATTTCTCTCTCAGCTAATTGTGTAGTACCACAGTAGCCTTAACTATTGCAAAAACTGGTGGTTTACTAGCCAAAATGGATCTCCTGTAAATCGCCATCTGCTGTAGAGAATTCCAAACGAATTTTTCGAACCTTCGTTTACGAATTAAACACGTTTTTCGCCCTTGACAGTAGTGACGTATTGCGGCCACGATATGGTCTCATTAGGTCCATATCCCGCGACAAATTATGTACATATAATGTTTTGTCTTGAAAAAAACATTTTTATTGTTTTAAAATAAAACAAAAAATATGCACACAAAAACACGTAGAGAAAAACACAAGAAACTATTTATCACTTTACAACACAGCTTACACACAATAACGAACATTCCAAATCAACGTCAAAATGAAACGTCAAAAAATATTGACGAAATTGATTGAGCAAAAAGAATTAGTTACTACCTTCAGCTTGTTAGTGCGGGTAAATTCTAACAGTCGTGGAGCAGGCTTTAAGCAGAAGTTTATTTAAATTCCCTATGAACATATTTGGGCACTTATATCGGAAAAAATTTAAACCTTCAGAAATGGAAACCAGCGCACTTTTATGCTAAATATGCTAACAAATTATGCTAACAAATGGGGCTTAAGAAGTTTACTTTTTTGTGAATCGGATTAATATCTTGTTCTTTTCTCAATAAGTTTCTTTCGAAAATAAATATTTTTTTTTTATTCAATAAGACAACAATTCAACAATTCTCAGTTAATCATGAAGAAACTTCTCAAGATGATTGTTGTAGGTGTTTTCTTGCTTGTTACTTTATTTCCTCGATGACGTACTCCATCTTTAAATCCCGTTATCGTTCGTAATATACCATGGTACATTTAAAATCTCTCACAGAATTTTATTTTGAAAGAATTGTGTCATTTGTACGTTGATCCTCTTGGCACAACCACAAAATTGGATACCATAGGTCCATACTAGCATTTGCCTGTACAGAAGCAATTTGTTATATGTATTGTCAGAATTTCTACCCTTGACCCAGTACATTTTTCTATATTTTATGTTTAATTCTTCTTTCTCCTTCTTGATGTGCTCTTTCCATCGTAGCTTAAAACTGAGAGTCATGCCAAGGTTTGAAGCTGCCTTTTCACATGGAATTTGGTTTGAGTTAAGAGCCATAGTAATCCAGTTCACATTTTGATTTGTAAAGCTACCTGCTTTTGCTTCATTATATAAAATGCGCCATTTTTTAGTCCTGTTACTCACTGTGCTAACTGCATTTAGAAGTATACTTGTTGCTTCCGATATATGATTTTAACCGCTAGGATATTTGCATCGCCTGCAAATATTGCTACTGTAGTACCTTGAATATTCGGCAAAGCTCTCGTATAAAAAATGAACAGAATAGGTAAAAGTACTCTGCCTTGTGCTGTATCTGCTGATATTATTTTTAGTTAAAAGTACCCATTTTTAAGTTTGACATGAAAATGTTGTAGTAGTATTTAGGAATTTAATTAAATGGCTTAGGTATATTTCGATGCAGTTCAAATTCAAGCGCTTGGTAGCAAACTTTGTCAAAAGATTTTTCGAAATACTGGAGCATATTCTCAAGTGTATCCCAAATTAAATCCTGTAGATTTATTATTATTATTTTGTGGATTTGTTCAACAGTAGAGTGATTTTCTCTAAACCCAATTTGGTGCGGTGTAATTAAACATCTTTCTTGTATCTATTATAGGTTTGAATCTCTCCAGCAGCAGTTTTTTAAATATTTTTTAGACGATTGAAAATAGCGATATCGTTTGGTTTACCTAGTATAAGAATCATAATTACTTGAGCAACCTTCCATTGACGCGGACTATATTTCAGTTTCAAGGCTGCGTTAATTATTTGAACTAATTTACGCAAACCTTTCTCGAGAATGGCTCTCAGAATTTTCCTAGTAATTAAGTCATAACTTGGAGCTTTTCTGATACTTAAGTTATTATGATTTCATTTTTTATTTCCAATCCAATTTGTTAAGTCTTATGTTAAGATTATGTATTTTGTTTACGATCATTGTATTTTCATTTGCTCTTTGTCTCAGCAAAGGTTGAAAAGTGGAAGACTTCGGGCAGTAAATAGAGAAATGTTCTGCTAGTCACTTTTGTCCGAGGATCCGTCATCGTTATTCAGGTGGCACATTCATTTTGGGAATGGATCCATTCATTGCTTTCCGAAGTGAGTAACCCACATCCTTTAAATTAGAAAACCCTTTTTTTAAGAAAGGCCTTGGTCTCTTATTTATGCTTTCGTTTTTTATTCCCGTTACAAGTTGTTTTAGCACGGAGCACGAGTCTACTGCCAGATTTTACAACCCCTCCATTTCTCTTTAACTAGTTCTTTGACTTCAAGAATATAGTTATGTTTCCTTATGAACTCGGTATTAGGAATAGGGAAACTTTCCTTTGCTGGTTGTTTGATAGTACAATTGAATATAGTTCATCTTTCAGCTGCAATTCTGTTCTACTGGCTAAGATTTGTTCAGTTTGGTATGGAGATTGAAGATGTTTTATGCTTGATTTATGAAAACACTTGTATTTGAATTAATGGTCAAATAATGTTTGAGTGTCTACCGGTACAGTGGGTTGAAAGAAGTTTTTTAATGTACGCGTACGCGAAAGAAAAAAACCCGCGTATGTGTTGTGAGAATGTTTTTCTGAAATTATCTTAGACTCTGGTCACTATACATGATTTGGATGGTTGCGATGGCTTCCAGAGGTAGGTGCGTTTAAGACAATAATCTTATAGATATGATGGGTAGTTTAGAGAATGTAACTTCGGTTTTGTTGAGTGGATGTTATCTTTTAGTTTATTTTCCTTTTTACTGAGACTGAAATTGGTGGTTTCGCGTGATTCGGAGTTGGAGGTTTGACAATTGAACTAGCTAACTAGTTGTTTTTGTTCGAGATTCGAAATTGTTTTGCCAGGTTTCGGAGTTTAACGTGTGATAATTCGTGTGGTGTTCTTTTCTGATGAAAACTTCATTAATTTTAGATGAGAGCACTTAAGATAACTTTCTAACCTTTTTTTGTGTACTGGAGGTTATTTTTCATTAATACTTTTCTGTTGGCATGGCAATTTGTATTTACTGGAGTTTGAACACTTGGTGAGATATTGTTTGTTTTGTTTGAGAGCTGCAATTTTTTTTTGTGTGGCAATGGGTTTTATTGACTAATTGTTGATTAGTTTGTTATAATTTGGTTCATCGCTGTCAATGTCAAAGAGGATTCTACTACAAAAGAAGAAAACAGCTGAGTCGATAATGTTTTGGTCTTGTTTTTTTAAAAATTAATAGCGTAAGTCGTACAATTATTGACACTCGTAAGGAAATGTTGCAATGCACTTTGAAGCATATTAGAATAGTTAAGTTAATTGTGGTAGGCAATTCTATTAATTTTATGCAAGAATCTCTAAAAGTATAACTATTTTTATTAAATAGCCAATTTACGAAACCCTTCTAAAAAAGTACATTTATTGACACTCTCATATGTTATTGACACCGTAAAAAGTACAATTATTGACACAATTGCAATATTATTGACACTAGAAAAAATCATATAATTATTGACATACTTACCATATCATGAAACTAAATAATATGAATCATTACGTTATTGTAATGAGACTAGATTAATTCAAACACGCGCCGCATACAAATTTCGGAATGTACATTTATAACACATGAAAGTTAACGCAATTATATTCACCCCAATGCAATCGAAATTTTCAGCCTTCTGAAACAATTTTTTTATGTGGTTTTGGGGAGGGTTCGCAGCTCTTTCTCCACTACCATTGTTCTGATGGTCTGTAAAAGTTCGATCATCTAAAATTAATGAAAACTAAATTGACAATTAGAGAAGCGCTATCAACAAGACTACCAATACGAGAATCACCCGAGCCTTGGTAGTCTACATATATTAAATTTAGGAAAGTTAAAATTAATGTTAAGCAAATAAATAATCATAAAATTACCATTGACAAAACCGCTTATTTGTTCTATTTGTATTTTAGTTTGGAAAACAATATGTTGAACATTTCCTAAATTGATTGGCAAGGTGTTATCTATTAGTGTCAGCGCTAAAAATTATATAACAACCTACTTGTATTATTAACGCAACCCTTACGTATATGTTATATGACATGTTTCTGATACTGTCGTAGCACTGTGGCATAATGAAAAGAATTCGGTCTATTTTTATTTATATTTTCTTCGGTATTTTTAATCTTGAGTTTTGCGCTTTCTCTTTAATTTTTTGTTTTCTGTTTTCTAGCTTTTCAGTTTTTTTGCTCCTTATCTGTTAGTTCCTTTTGCTTCGCTTCCTTTTTCGTTTGCTCGGCTTGAATCTACAGTGAATTGACAACAGTAATCACAAATGGTTTTTTCGGTTTCATCGGCATTATTTCCTGCCTATCAGGTATTATCAAGAAATCGTCAATTACTGGTGCTACCTTAAGCGGAGTTATTTGAGGAACAAAGGACTCACCTGGAGTTATTTGCTCAATATTTTCGACAGTCTCTTCTACAATTATTTCCTCATAAACTAATATAAAATCGTGATGTCCGATATTTCCATGTATGTACTTGGTCAAAAGTTAATATGTCACATTACAAAGCTGTGCTGGTGCTGCCTCATTACACGTTATTTGTGATTTCGTAATAAAATTATCAGGTTTAAACAGTTTATACATAGTTTTTTGACACTTGACAAATGTGAAATGTTGCAGACACTATTGTAAGCTTTCTCAAATTTGTTCACTGTTTTTGTACTTACTATTTCTTGGAATTTCTGTTAGGATATTTCTATCTCGGATGTAGCGTCTGAGCTTCAGTTCGATTGTCAGAGGACTTTCCCAAACATCGAGAAATATCAACTGCATAGTATTTAGAAGGAAAGATTCCACATGTCTGAAAACCATGCTGAATAGTTTGTAGTGTAATGCTGGTTGTAACCATCTCTGTAAGCAAGTGTGAAAATTTTTGTTTTGTTAAAAAATCCTTAGACTCTTGATCCACCCATTTTTGAGTGGCTTGAATGCACTTACTCCGCGGGCAGGAATATGCGCATCGCATTTGTATACAGAGCAACCAGAAAAATGCCTATGTAAACGCACACTTTACTTAATTGGAGTGTTTGATAAGTACTATGACCATCTACAAATAACACTATTGGAAATTTTGTTCCCAACTTGACAAGATAGGGGTGGAAAACTTTCGAAATATATTCGTAGTCTACTTCCTTGTTCATCCACATATTGTCACTAAACCCTAAAGCCCAATCCTTTGGCAACTATTTCAGTATATCGTCATGAATTCTTCTATATGGATAAATCACCATAGCGGAACCAAAACTCCTGAAGCAGCAAACAAAAACATAACAGTTAAGTTTGCTTTCGCTAATCCTCGATCGATTTCATATGTATTGCTGGCTCCTCTTGCTGCTAATACTGTTTTGGTTTTAGGACATAATTGGATGCTGGTTTCGTCGCCGTTAAAAATCCTTGAGGAATCGCTAATATTTCGAAAAATTCGTTCTCCTTCAAATACGTTTCAATAAAAGACAACCAGGCTTTAATATCACTTGCATCTACTGTGGCACTAGCTGCTGTTACTGAGTCTGGTGCTCTTAAAGATATTATTCGTAATAAATAGTCTATAATACCTATGCTAATTTTTATGTCGAGGGCATTTCGTAATTATTTTATAACAAACTTTGACAAATTATCACATGTTTGTTTATGTATGACTTGTCATTATTATAGTTCAGTGGATTTTTATTTTTAGTTACATTCTAAACGTGTCGCTTTAATGCAATGTTTCGTTAACTATGTATAACTATCTCTTTGTAACGTTTGTATGACAAACAGTTTTTCTCTGATTAAAAATTACTTTTCACTTATTGTACTTAAATCCTAGCTATAGCAACGGTTATAGTATTTATTGTACTTCGCTGACATATAGTATATTCATATTTTCACACAAGACTGAATTCAAATAAAAACAAGGATTTAGGATTCTCGATTTATGAAGTTTTTACTATTCCAAAATGGTATTTTTTTTTATTTTTTATTTAAATAGTACAATATTATCACATGATAATTTATTACTAATGATGATAACGCACTTATTTGAGACTAATAAGTGGAGCGGGTGCGGGTTTACAAGCAATCAATATTCTGCTTCCAATGATGAATTAGATGACTAGCTCATGCGGCGTAATTCTTTTAAGCCATCTCAGTTCTTGTGTTATGTCAAGAAATTGTATTGCTTCACTGTTGGTGTGTTGCAATAACCTTCTTTCATGTTTGATGGTAACCAAAATGGTTTATGTTATCTTGTAGGCAATCTAAATATTTAAATTAGAGATGACTGTATTTCTGAAGCACTAAAAATATTATGTGACTAAATAATAACTTCTTCAGGTTAGGGCCTGCCGTGGGACGCTTTAAAAATTTGAACATGAAACGCACTTAGTCTTTTAAGACCTGAAGATCTCCAAAAACTGTCGAACCATGCAAAAAGATTTACTTATTGGATGAGTTTGTACGTACCATAAGCTCTTCGATGGTCTGGGGTTGGTATCTATGACACCAACAATGGTTACACTGTCTATTATCGTAGTCTTTATAAAAAATGGGATTGACTTTCTCATTCAACATCGCATGAAGAAACATATCCTGACTGTCAAGAACTATTCTTGCGTCAAAACGGAACCGGAGGTTTGAAAGACCACGTTCACAGGTCCATTACACCAAAAAGGCAACCGTGTAATACGTGAAAACTATCGTAACCGATCAAGCACTGACCTTTGTTTCACCATGAAGGTGATTCTGGAAAAATGTTGGGGTACAATATAGTCCTAACTATACATGACTTTCAGTCTAAATCGCGAGAATAAATGAATCGCGCTCCTTCATCCAACTCGTTTCACTGTAGAAATTAACAATTTCTAGATCTATATGAAGAGACGTAGTCGAAGAAACTGTAACAGACCCGTTTTAAATGACATGTGGTGCTCGACAGAGTGATGCACTCGCACCTGCCTTGTTTAATTTGATGGTATAGTACGTGTAGTAAGGAAAATCAATATTGAAATTTCTTGCTGCATATTTTTTAAGTCGGGCCAAATTGTTGAATATGTAGATAATATCGTGCTTTTTGGCCGAAGTCCTAACTATATCAAGGAGAGTTTCGTACCGCTCGATCGCTACACGAGAAGAATCGGTCTGAAAGTGAACAGTAATATAAAATTTCTAACAACACCCAGAGTCATCTCCATGGCAAATAATACTCGTCGGTCATCATGTTAATAACGTAGAAAACTTTAAATACCATGGGTCAGTGATAACACCTTCATATTGTATGCATGTGGACATAAAAGCCTGAATCGATACCGGACGTCGAGTTTTCTGTAACCTTATTTAAAATTAGCACTTACAAGGGACTGAAGAATTAGCTTCTAATACTAGAATATTATCTACATTTGAAAGGAAGGTCATTCGTTTCATGTTCAGTTAAAGTTACGGAAAACGAATATCGGATTCTTATGAACCATAATGAGACTTTTTAGAGAAACCATATCATTGGATTTGTTAAATGCAACCGAATTAGACGGCTAGACATTGTAAGTTCCGAACAACAACGAGTTTTAAGCATAGGGTTGCAGGAAAAATCGGAAAGCCACTAAGTTTAAACCTTATTTTTTGTAAGTTATATTTAAGCAAGTACATACGTATTTAAAGCTGGAGCAATAAAAACTTCCATTATTTAGGAAACACGCTACATCGCTAGTCGCTGCATTCCAAGAAGATAAATTTGAAATATAAAATAAAAATTTTGAAACAATTTTGTAAAATATTTGAATGTAATCTGGTTAAGCTTATTTGAATGCATTAAACAAAATTAATTGGCGAAATATATTTTGGTTTTTGTACACGGTCTTTGTAAATTTGTAATTACACAGTTTTGTAACGATAACGAACGAGGGTAACATAAAATGGTAAGCTTTTTGTGAAAAGAATACTTAAGCGTTCATCATTTCGCTGAATACTCATTTTTTTATTTTGCAATAGAATTAAGAATTTCGCGATTATTTCTCAACGAAGGCAAACGTTATAATACTCGTATTATTCTTTGAGACATGCTACGAAGGATTTGCTTATTATAAATAAGTTCAAAAGAATTTTGAAAACATTTTCATTGAAATGAAATATGGGGGCTTATAATTATTTCACATCAAATTAGTAATTTTGTATATTATATTGTACATACATATAGTATGTATACCAACATTTAGACATCTCTTGACTCTTGAAGCGATGTGATTTTTTTGTTGTTGATACGATCTCTTCAAATATTTATAGCATTTTTATCATACGTATCCAGCCGTATTGTATTCTTGCCGTTCTTCTTACCAACAACCTTTTTGCTAAAATTCACTTTATCGTACTCGTATTGTATTCTAAAGCACTAAAAAAGGTGTCAAGTTATTTTTTTATACTTTCTAATCCATTTTTAATCGTGACATAATTTTTTTACTCCTGTCTTTGTATTAAAATTGGAAAAGCTCGAATGGTAAAGCTTTCTGGAGATTTTCTGTAGACTTTTGTTACACATAAACTAAATGGATCAAATACAGTTTTACATACAGATACAAAATAACATCTTATATCTACAAGCTATAGAAGAGATTATGGAATATGTAAAGTTCTATGGAAGGAATTGGGAAAGATTTCGCAATAAAACAACAATAATAAAGTACAGATATAATAAAACTTTACAACAATATAACAATCTTTAGAGTGACATTAAAACAAGAAAGCACAAAACGAGAGACACTAACAATAACATTGAAGATTGTCTTTTGAATAATAAAGATAATAATAAACAATAAAGCCAACTGAAGTAGGTAACAGCACAGAAATTTCGGTAGATAGAATCTTTTATTTTTGTGTAATATGTTGAATTTGTTCATCTGCCTATATGCTATGTACGGGCATCCCTGGTACGGGAACGGGAGTAGGCAAATAAAATGAAATTTAATTATGTGAATGAACAAAGTACAAAAAAGATACGAAATGAATAATCTTTATTTTCACCTGAGCATTTTTAAGGTGCTGCTTTTATTATTATTTTTAAGGTAGATAATTGTCTATGTTTAGGTATAAAGACAAGTACAACAATAAATAAGGTAAAAGGCTGATTTGATTAAAATAACTGTAGATAATTTATGTTGTTGTATTAAATTCGAACTACATTAAATTTAGAGAATGGTAATTTGTTTTTGTATACCTTGATTAAGGACTTCGGTAAATTATTTTGATTGGGCAATTGGCTCGAATAAATTTACATAATATTAATAAAAGGAAAACGAAATTAATTTTTTTGTTTCAATTATGAAATTGTCACCGTATTTTCCGAGAAAGATTATTTTTATTTTCAAGCAGCTGAGTCTAGTTTTTGTTACTATTACAAACTATAATTATTTTTAGAACATGTATTTTACAAATTTTCAATATACTGCTAAGATTAGCTTCTCGCTCTCTGGTCAGCTACATCCGTATATTTTACCTTTACAAACACTCTGAAGTACTCAATGATTAACAAAAATTACAATTTAATACAAACATTTTAATAGATTTGTATGTATACACAAGTTTAAGCTTGTGTTCCGGATAACGCTGGTCCTGCTATACTCCTCTTTACACATAACATAAGGAGGATAGGACAAGTTTATTAGTAATAAAGAGATCGACCCGGTTACAGACACATGATTGATCGATTAGCACATAACAATCACATACATATTTAGAATTCTAATATTGGAAAGGTTAAATTTGATTCAAGATGTACCTGATGATGTTCCACTTAAATAAATGAATGTAATTAAAAGCACCGTAATTAAAATTATAACTCTGCAATTGTAAAATATTAATATAGAAATCATAAGTATTTTGTTATTTAATATCATAAAATCTTGCAACAAAAACTGTTAATTATTCGTTTTATAAGTTAGGTAGGTTAGACTGATTAGACAAGAACTAATAAATAATAATTAAATTAATTGAAAAATAATTATTAATATAAATCACCACCAAGAACAAAAATGTCCCATACAATTCCAATGAACAGTTTAATTATTTAGTTCAATCGCCCTCACTTAGATAATAAGACAATTAATTATTTTCAAATTAGTAAACGAAGATTTACTTAAAAATATCTGGGTAAAGTGTTTGTCAGGCGACTTACGAGTGATACTGGCGCGGGACTTTAAAATTTACATAGAGGGAATCCTATCGGCCACCAACCGAATCTGAAATTACGCTCAGAAAATGGAATTTTGAAATACCCGATTTTTCAGCCCAACCCAAACTGCTATGCATTTAGCAATGAAACGCTTCAGCCATTTCGTCGAAAACCAAAGTTTGTCTATATTCACCGTGCATAAACCCATCACAGTAGCTATTGCAACAAAAGCAGAACGAAGTCCTGTTAATTACAAAATCTCACAACGACGAAGACGACGAGTTCTTTGAAACACTTCTCAGAGAACTCGTCCTCTTCTCTTTCGACATGAAGAAATTACTTATGTGCAGCAACCATGCGACGACAAGTTGCAGAAATCTATTCCAGCACACCCTTCGAAATCAAGTGTAAATCAGCATCGACTTACCAGATACACAGTAAAAAATTTTTACATGATTTATGGAAATTTACATACATTTAATGGTAAAATATTTACATCATTTATGTAAAATTTTTGTTTCCATAACAAGTGACGGAATAGTCAGTAAACCAGTATGTAAATTAAAGAACTCCACAGAATATACTGAAAATTTTTTTATTTTATGTAGAGATTAGTAACCTGTCTATGTAATTTTAAGTATCTTATAGAATTTTGTGATGTTTTGTAAGAAAATTACATCCTTTCCTAAAATATTCCATAATTATTATGTAGAATATTGTCGGAGATAAATACGACAGATGAGAAATCTACGAGCAAGAATAAATATGACGCGTAATTATTTTGTTTAATGTGATATATTCGCCAAGTCGATATGTTCTTTTGTTATACTTAGTATAAAGCAAGATTGGATTTTTTGCAGATAGGACGTCGTTGCAAGGGAACCTGATAAGTAGAACAAAACAACCTTTTATCAGTACGAGACCAAACTGACAAGAAAGAACTTGTGGTGGTTCTCATGTTTTGTAAGCAATGAAATTCTTCATAGTTTATGTAATTTTTAGGCAAATTTTTTAAATTTCAATATTTAAATATGGAATATTACCCTTATCCAACCCAGTATACAAGTATACAAAATTACATAATGGTTTATTGAAAATTATATATCAGCATTGTTGAATTTTACATAAATAAGAAAATGAAAATTCCATGTCTTATGTACGGTACATACCATACGTGAAATTTAAATACATTTACGAGGCATTTTGTTTACCCTTAAAAATATGTAATTTTTTTTTACTGTGTAGGCAGCAAATTTGATGTGAGACGGATGGCTTATCACATTCCGGCATCCGTGCCACGCGAAAATTTATTACTTCGAAATACTTCTGGTCTAGAATCCATATTTATTTATTTTTTTTTAATACAACTGAATACAATTCATCTAGTAATTTTGCTTTCTTAATTTAGTCACTTGTGAATGAGAAGAGGCCCATTGGCCAGCTCCATTTATAGGTTGTTTACTAAAGTAGTTTTTGCTCTGGTGTCCTTAATCCATTAAATCAATTGGTTTCGTTCTCTGGAATCGTCTTACTGCATGTGAAGTGTTCAACATACCACGAAGCTCTTCATTTACGTGTTGATAGATACGTTGTCCATGAATTACTGCAAAGTTAATTATTTCTTCTTGAACCGTCGGGATATTTAGGTCCCTATAAGGTCATCATTCCTAATGTACCACGAAGCATTAACTTTACCAAGTAACACGTTGTTTTGAAAAATTTGTATTATTTTGGTGTTGGTTTTCTTTGTACAACCCTAGAGCTGTATTCCGTAAGTCGATACAGGCTTTAACACCTTTTGATATAATGGTAATTTATTTTCGGTGGACAATTCCGAATTTTTCCCGAGCTGCCAATACATTTTTCGATATTTTATATTAAGCCCATCAGTTTTCTTTTAAAGAGCACGTTAATCTTTCCATATGAGCCTGTTATCTAAGGTCATCCCTAGATATTTAGCATTATTTGCATACGGAATCTGCTGACCGTTAATGATTACAGGTTTATAACTGACTTTTAGATTGGTGAAATTCACATGCGTGGATTTCGATTCATTGAGCTTGATACGCCACATTTTTGTCCATTTTATGATTTTGTCACATGCTTCTTGAAGTTTCGTTGTCGATTCCTTGATACTGTCTCCTACTGAGAGAACTGCACTGTCATCAGCAAATGTTGCAACGGTAACATCGTATATCTCTGGTGTAGAGCAGGCAAAGAATAGATCCCAAAACACTACCCCGCGGGACTCCTGCCGAAATATTTTTTAGCTCGGAATATTCATCTTTGTATTTCACCCTAAAGTGGCGATTCTCTACGTATGATTTTAAAATCATATAATATTATTTTGGTAAATCTCTATGTAGTTTGAGGAGTAAACCTCTGTGCCACACCTTATCGAAGAAGATACTAGAACTAGCGCCACATCTAAGAAGATAGTAGATCAAACGTTTTTCTTCTCTAATATATTCTCAATGACATCTGTAAGCCTATGAACATGCTCAATAGTTGAGTGTTTTTCTCTGAAACCAAACTGATATTCTGGGATAAGGTTTCTTTGTTCTATGGTTCTTTCCAATCTTTTGAGCAACAGTCTCTCAAACAATTTCGCTATTGTTGGTGGAAGTGAAATTGGCCGGTAAGATTTTCTATCATTCGGTGGCTTGCCCGGTTTCGGAGTCATTATTACTTATGTTACTTTCCACTGCATTGGCACATGCTTTTTCCTGAGGATCGCATTGAATATGGGCAGTAATTTACGGGTACCCTTTTCAGACAGCTCCTTTATTATTTGCCCTGTTATCAGATCGTAACCAGGAGCTGTATTTGCTTTTATGTTATTAATTTCAGCTTTTAGTTCTTTCAGCGTTACAGGCCTGATCTCTTCGAAATCAGATATTCTGGGCGTATCAGCAGTGTTTTCATAACTAGTCTGCCGACCTAGAGGTTGAAATGTTTCTTCAAGATGTTCAGCAAATAGGTCAGCTTTATCTTTCGCACTTCTAGCCCATTTCCTATCGTTTGTTTTGATTGGAGAGACCTGCGTTTTTGGTCGTTTTAACCCTTTCCCTTGTTTCTGCGTTCCAGAGGGAGTAGTCGGTATCTTAAGTTGCAGCTAGGGAACAAAGGTATTTTCCAATTGTTTCATTTTTCATTTTTTATGAGTGCCTAAAGTTTGATGCATAGGTTGTTTAAGGTGGTTTTATCTTGCGGCCCATGCATTGTCTGCCATTTCTTTCAGGCTTTTCGTTTTTCCTGCATTAGTTTTCTTAGTTCTATTGGGTAAATAATGGAGTTTTCGTTCCTCGATGATAATTTAGTTGTGCATCCCCAAGCCGACCATTGTATGACATCAAGGAGCTTGTCTAGTTCCTCTTCTATTTCATTTTTACTTTTGATTGGCACTTGAAGTTCTATTTTCTTCTCTACCAACTGCTTAAACAGTTCCCAATTTATTTTGTTGTTTGTGAGTTGTGGTGAATTGGTTTTTTCTATTACATTTTCACTAACCGTCATAATAACAGGATAATGATCACATGTTAGACTTTCACCATTTTCTAACAAAATTTAGCGTTGCGATCTGCCTTTAGTGATGTAGAAATCTATTAGATCTGGGATTTTGTTAGGATCAGTTGGCCAGTACGTTGGTTTCCCTCCTGAGTAAAATTCACAGTTTGAGTATTGGCCAGCTGCAAGTAATTCTTTGCCTTTTGGAGAGGTTAATCTTGAACCCCAGAAGGTATTTTTGCATTAAAATCACCTGCATTGATGAAATACTTCCTAATTTCTGGAACAAGTTAATGTAGTCTTCTTTCTTTAGGTTATACCGGGAGGAGGGGGGGGGGGTCAATATATCGCAGATATATTACAGGTGTTGTGATAACCAAATTTAACCGTCACGGTGGTTACTTGCATGGATTCTTTTTCTATTTTAAATTCTTCATGATGTTTGATATTATCCCTAATAAATATAGGCGACCCTCCTCTTGCTCGTTCTGCAGGATGAGTGGTATGGTAACAAGTATATCTCCCGATTGATACATAGGAGCTGCTGGTAAAATGTGTTTCTGATATTAAGCATATATCAATTTTCTCGGTTTTTTTTAAAATAATGCTAATCCTTCTAGGTGTTGTGTTAATCCGTTTGCATTCCATATGGCTATTCTTAATGAGTAGTTTTGATGTCTGTTTTCTACTCCGGAATTATGAATTGAACTATGTATTGCGCATACATTATTTATTTTTAACTATTTTGGAACTTGATATTTCCAGCAAATTAAGTCGATCCAGAGTTAAACTATTTAGTGTATTCCGTTCCTCAAGGCTATTTAAAATTAAATGGACAGTGTTGTTGAAATTTTCGGTACCGTTGGTCTCATTTTCTTTCGAATTTGAAGAGGCGTGTGCATATGTGTAATTCTCCCTACGCCTATAGATGCTTCATTTCTTCGATCCTTGTTTGGATGACTTAGAGGGCGTTTGCGTGCCTGATCCCTCATTTTCTGTAGCTACTTGGCAACCTCACATCCTCGGAAGGTTGCTGGATGTAACCCATAACAATTTATACATTTTGCTGGTTCTTCTTTAGATAGTTTGCAAGTTTGTGTTGGGTGCTTTTCAGCACATTTCACACGTCTTGGATCGCGCGCGCAATATCGATGCGTATGGTTATAGCCTTGGCAATTTTTACATTATACTATTCTTGTACTGCCTCTTTTAATAGCTTCGATCTTTACTCGCATGTTGAGTATGCCAGTTATATAGTAAATTTTTTCTATTTGCTCGGATTTATCAAACGTTAGCATGAACAGGGGAAGCCCTCTTTTTGAAACGGGTTCTAGTCGGTTCTCCTCGCTACATCTCTCTCTCTCTTTTTTAATAATGTTCACGGCATCAAGGATTTTAAATCCTTTATTTTCTAGATCCTCCATTATTGAATTAATTTCAGATGTTGAATGAAGCCCTCTTGCCATGACCTTGATGGGACGATCGATTTTATTTTCGTACGTGTAGACTGATATTTTTCCGCTTCACTAGCTGACCTGTGACTGAATAATCAGTCACGTAAATACATTTTATTGAATTTTTGGTTAAGAAATGATTTAGAAGATTTGTTAAGATGTATATTTGATGCATTTTCATCAAAAATGTAAATTCATTAACGCGGATCCCATGAGGCCACTCCATTAATACGGAGTAATCCAATACTCGCTAATTCAAATTCTCCCTTTGTGATAGACGAGTTTGTGCAGTGAAAAGAAGTACGGTTCGCCAGGGCGCTGCTCTTCGAGCTCCATTCTGGTGCTGCCCATGGAGAGGGCGGAGTTAAGCTTCCGGATGTTAGTCTTATAGAACCGCGAGGGGGAGTTAGTTCCGAGAATCAGCTGATTGAGGTAGGGGAGATTGTGCAGTGCGGGGAGGGACACCTTTCCTTTACCACAGCAGCGAGTGAAGCCGAGACTAACCCCTCCTTCTCTGCCCGGAAAAATAGCGCGTCAAAGAACTCGCAAGCTACTTCCATCGAACCTAAATAGTGGATATAAATTTCCCGAGAGCACTTTGGGATGATGCCGTGCGCTTCTCATTGCCCGCCAGGTTTAAACCTTCGAGTGCACTCACAGGAACAAAAAGGCTCCTAAAAAGAAAAAAATTTCCGAGTTTTCAAAAATAAAAACAAAATGGCGAGAAACTTATATTAAAATCGAATTGATCTTGCTCCGCCTCTTTGTCTGGAACCTAATCCTCAAATGTGAGGAAGGCGTCTGCTGGAGATTCACTTGGAATATTGAGCGCGTCTTGAGAGATCCATGGAAGGGTGGCTCCTAATGGCCCTGGGACCGGGTTGGCTTCTTGGGAGATCCATGGGGTGGTGTCACGTGATAATGATGAGACTGGTTCATGGCTTGAATTTGTGGATTGTGAATTTCGATTTTGATCGTATATTTTTCGTTTTCGAGGGTCTCTTGATTTCCAAGGCATTTTGAAGAAAAATGAAAAGAGTTTTGTTCAAGAATCGTTGAGGTGAGAAATGTTAATGACTTACTCGCTGGACCGCTCGTTCAAAGTGGTTTGATTCATACTCGAGGCTTGACTTGATGATTAACGGCTTTATATTTTGAATTTCTTTGACATTTCAGTATTAAAATCAGCAAAATAAAAATATTTTGATTTTTATTCGATTTAGTATGGATTTGAAAATCGCAAAATTGGTCACTCGCGTCGTTTTTTACATTTCAATGCATTTTTATTACTATGTATTTGAAAATCGTTATTTTTGTTTTTTTTTACTTTAAAAAGTTAGTAGCTTGCTTTTTTAAAACAATTTCAATCCAGTTTTATTTGTATCCGCAACTTTAAATTTGAATCGCACGCCAACAATTTAACAACTTTTAATTTAAACCGCGCGTCAACCATTAAGCAACTTTGAAATTGAATCGCGCGAAAAATGTTTTGAACTTTGAATCTAACTCGCGTGCAAACTGTTTTGCAATTTTTGATTTGAATCGCACACCACCAATTTGAACAAAAAAATTTCTTTTCAGTCGTCCCATAAAATTCTCTAATGTGGCAAGATTTCACGCGCACAAAATCTTGGAAATTTTCTGAAACCACCTGAGGTACCCGTTTCGAGTACTTTCCGGTGGAATTTTTCCAATTTTTCCGATTTTTTTACCCTACGCACAGCGCAATATTTATGTAAACCTACCCTTGAAATAATCTAACGGATTGGATCATATTTAGGGGTCATTTAGGGTTGAATATGAAAAAATTAAGAGTTTAATATAATAGATAGATAGAAGATAGATAGAAGCTGACCTGTGGCTGAATAATCAGTCACGTGAATACATTTTATTGAATTTTTGGTTAAGAAATAATTAAGAAGATTTTTTAAGATGTAAATTTGATGCACTTTTATCAAAAATAAAGTAAATTCATATACGCGGTTAATTTTTAAATCTTAAATAGATAGAGTGTCATGACAACATTGTATTTTTACACTCACAACTATTAACACCAAAATGTATGTAAAAATGTATTTTATGTACTCTGTTTTGTTTAATTGAGAGTCAGATACAAATTTTCTACTGATTTTGTCATCACAGTGGTTTGACAAAAACATCGGCAATTTTAATAAATTTTGTCATTGTCACGGTGTAATGCGCATGATCATAGATTCAATATAAACATATTTTGTCATGGCATTCTGGCTTCTCTCTCTCTCTCTCTGGCCTTCACATCCCATGAAGGGATTTCGCCGCCTGCACTAAGGCCCTCCATCCATATCGATCCACCGCTCTCGTCCTCCAGTTTCGACATCCTAATGTTCGTAGATCTTGTTCGATGTCGTCGCGCCAGCGTAGTCGGGGTCTTCCTCTACGACGTACTCCGGCTGGTTGTTGGTGGAACACTTTATTTATCATCCGTCTCCCCAACACCTTGTAACGTGGCCGAGCCATCTCACTCGATTGGATTTGATGAATCCGATAATATCGCTGCCTCCGAGGAGTTGCTTTATTTCGTGATTCATACGAATCCGATATTCGTTGTTCGCAACTTTAATTGGACCAAAGATTGAACGGACAACCTTCCTTTCGAAGGTAGATAATAATCTACAATTGTTAGTGGTCATGGTCCAGCTGTCGCTTCCGAAAACCAGCACAGGTCTTATAAGTGCTTTATAAAGTGCGAGCTTGCACGACTGCGATAGATGTTTCGATCGCAATAATTTTGATTTGGCGTAGAAAACTCGTTGTCCGGCAGCGATTCGGGCTTCTATTTCTGCCTGCATATCATTCGACAATGTTATAACTGACCTGAGGTATTTAAAGTTTTCGACGCTATCAAAGTTGTGGTCGCCAATTCCGAGATTTACCGTAGAGATGTTCCTAGGTGTTACTAAATATTTGGTTTTACTGCTGTTCACCTCCAAACCAAGTCTTCTTGCGCAGCGATCGAGCGGTATGAAACTGTCTTTGATATCGCTAGGTCTTCGGCCAAGAAGCACGATATCATCTGCATATCCAAGAATTTGGCCTGACTTATTAAATATACAGCGCGAGGTTTCGATGTTGCTTTTCCTCACTACGTACTCAAGCGCCAGATTGAACAGCAAAGGCGCGAGTGCATCGCCCTGTCGAACACCAGATGTTATTTCAAAGGGGTCTGACACAGATCCTTCAATTACGATTCTACATACAGACCCGGATGTTGTTAATTTACACAGAGAAACGAGTTTCTCTGGGATTCCCAGGCATATGAGCGCGGCCCATAGGTTGTCGCGGTTTATACTGTCATACGCCTGTCTGAAGTCTATATATAGCTGATGTATGGTTATGTTGTACTCCCAACATTTTTCCAAGATCATCCTCATGGTGAAACACTGGTCAGTGGTTGATCGGTTGGGACGAAAACCACACTGATAGTCGCCAATGATGTTTTCGGCGAAAGGGATGAGTCTGGCAAGTACAACATTAGCTAACACTTTGTAAGCAGTGTTCAATAGAGCTATGCCACGAAAGTTTTCACATTTAAGACGGTCGCCTTTTTTATGCAACGGACATATGAGTGCGGTCTTCCAATTCTCCGGCAACTCTTCTTGGTCCCAAATACAAACGACGAGATCGTATAAACTTGTTGCAAAAGTAGCGCCTCCGAGTTTAATTAGTTCTGCGGGGATTCCATCGAGACCGGGTGCCTTGCCGTTTTTCAATCGAATAATAGCTGCGTCTACTTCCTCTACTGTGGGATATTCGACAAAGACCTCTTCACCTGGTGGAGCTATTGCTCTAATGGGGTTAACTTCGTCATTCCGATTTAGCAGATTTTGAAAGTAGGTTTGCCATACTGAGAGAACATCAGCCACGTTTGTTCTCAGCTCTCCATTCCCGTCTTCGATGGCTGTACTTCTTGGGTGGAAATCTTTAGTGAGATTCCTGGCGTTAGCAAAACAGTCCCTTGAGTTTCCTAGTTCCGCTTGGAAGCTGATGTTTTCGATGCATAATCTCATATGTTCGCGCTTCTTTTGTCGAAGGAATTTAGTCGTGGCTTTCCTAGCGCGGAGATATTCTGCTAGAGTGCTTCTGGTGTTACGAGCCAACCATTTTTCACGAAGCGTTCGTTTATTTTCGACGACCCTTCGGTATTGATCATCGAACCAATCGTTGCGGGGCCTCGGAGGTCTTCTTCCGATGGTATTTTGCGCCGCGGTTGTTATGGCTGACTGTATAGCGTGCCACTGCTGCTGGATGTTAGGAGGAGCTTCTTCATTGTTATGAGGCCGGTCTAAATAATTAGTGACAGCTGATTGGTAACTCTGCAGTAACGCTTGGTCTTTTAGAGCATCGATATTCCATCGAACGGTCTTTTGTGCTTGTCTGTTAAACGTAGATGACAGTTTGCACTTATACATAAATATGACAAGCATGAGATCGCTGTCCATGTCTGCACCTCTGTAGGATCTAACGTCAGATATGCTGGTGGAGTGTCTCTTGGACACCATGACGTGATCGATTTGGTTTTCAGTTCTTCCATCATTCGATCTCCACGTTACTTTGTGGATTCTCTTATGTGGGAAAAACGTACTTGATACGTGACGCGTTGGTCGTTGTTGTTACTAGTTAGATGCAGGCTGTTGGGACCGATGTGCGATGTATTTTCTGCACTCCTACCGATTTTTGCATTAAAGTCGCCCACGATGATTTTAATGTCGTGGTGCGGTATGTTGTTGATGACTTCCTCGAGCTCGACAAAGAAGAGATCTTTGATGTCATCTGATTTATCTTCGGTGGGTGCATGCACATTAACGATCGTGATGTTAAATTTCTTAGTGCGAAGTCTGACCGTGCATATCCGCATATTGATAGGGCGGAAATCGATGATATGGTGCTTCACGCGCCGATGGATGAGGAAGCCAACTCCAAATTCTCCTCCGTTCTGATGGCGGCTGTAGTGAAGAGTGTAACCATTGGTGGTGTCATGGATCCCACTCCCAGACCATCTAAGCTCTTGTAATGCAAGTACGTCTAATGTGTAACTCTTTGCTTGGTTCGAAAGGTTCCGGAGATCTCCAGGTCTTAAGAGGCTAAGCACGTTCCATGTTCCCATTTTTAAAGCGTTGTCCGTGTACAATTTCCGAGGTCGAGTTTGTGATGAATCCGATATGGTAATCCGAGGCCTTTGTTTAGGGTTTATAACTTAAATGTTTTTATGAGAGAAGGTTGTTGGCCTGCCGCTCAACCCGCTTATTACGTGTGTGGGTCACGTACTGGTGAGAATCTTAAGGCATCCAGTCCTACCTTGAAACACATTTATATAGCGAGCCGCTTGATACAAGACAGACGCCCGCTTCAGCCGCACCTAACCTGGAGAACAGACGCTGATTTGGTATTGGTTTTAAGGCGCCAATAACCCGCCCTGACATGTAGTGTCCATGACTATAAACAGGATTTAGTCTGCTCGTCTCCACTACACCGCCTGATTCATTTAGCGTTACCCAGGGAGCACCGGCGAGGAGGTATGAATCTAGGACTTTGCCCCCCCATTCTGGCTTCGTCGTGACAAAATTTTGCTGAAAACACCTGAGGTACCCGTTTCAAGTACTTCCCGGTGGAATTTTTCCGATTTTTCTAGCAAAGGCACACCGCTATATTTATGTCAACCTACCCTGAAAAATTTAAACGGATCGGATCATGTTTAGGGGTCATTTTAGGGTTGAGTTTGACAAAATGAAGCGTATTAATATAATATATTCCTTTATTTCTCTTTAGTTGTTCACGGAGTTCGGCATTTTCCTTCTTGTACTGAAATATATTTTCAGTTGAAGATCTTGGTGATCTTGGTAATTTGGAACTTCGTCCAAATGAACTAAAGAATGATTGGCCCACCCCAGAATCTATTGAGCCTGCCTCCGAAGAGCGTGTATTTGTCAGCATATCTGCTGCTGCATCACCTCGGGTATTACTTTCCATATTTGTTGTACTCATTGTTTGTTTTATCCAATTTATACCACTGGCATTTGGTCCCCGGTAGCACTTTGCTACTGCCGAAGCAGTACTCGCCCCCGCGACGAGGACGCGGCTACCTTGGTGCTACCTAGGTGTACACAGAGACAGCCGAAACCTTCTGAATACGATAGGCTGAGGGGCCGAATACATAAAGATACAAGTAACTTGGCGAAATCTTGCATCCCATCCAAAGTTCACCGTCACACGAGCTATCAATTGGAAAACTTGAACACATCCTTATGGTCCAGATAGGTTCACGGCCTCAATCGAATGGCTATCATTTTAATTATTTTAACTTTCAATAGAGAAATGTTCGCAAAATCCTTAAGCAAGATCTTCTATTATATATCAGAAGAAATGTTGTCTCACTTTATCATGACAGACCAAGTAACACAATTCGAATCAACGTTGTTCACCAATTTCACGAAGCTTCTGGTAGCAAATGGTCGAAAGCAAATGGTCTTGTTGAACGGCTTCACATGCAACTAAACAAGGCATTAACAGCTCGAAGTAACACTTCCTCTTGAAGTTTAAAATGTCCAATAATTCTATTCGAACCTCAGTCAAGGAAGCTTTCAACTGCACTCCAGCAGAGCTTTTGTATGTTCAAAACATTAGGGTTCCTGGTGAATCCTTCATCAACGATAAAAATTCGAACCCAGACACACACACTTTGGATTTCCTGAAGCAGCTTCATACAACCATGAAAGCGTTAGGTTCGACTGACGCAAGACATTTGACCGTCAGAGGAACTTACATTCTCGAAAATCTGGAAAATTTCACACCTATTTGTGTGCGTGGATAAAATACGCCCTGGACCACATCCAGTGACCCGTAAATTCTTTGTTGTGAACGTCGACGGAAAATCAGCAACATTTGGCATTGGCAGTCGTGAACCCAATTAAAATAAATTTGTGTATAATAATTATATTAATATTTGAATAATTAAACTACAATAAATTGTTAGAATAATAAAATAGTAAGTGAGTAACTTAATTAATAAACACAATACCTTCGCTACAAGCTCTTTTAAAGATACGAGAGGTCATTTCTTTAGGTATCAAACTTCAGATTATCCTTAAAGCAAACTGCAACCCCCTACTGTAGAACATAAAATAATAACACATCCCATTAAGTCTGATCCCATACTTGCGTGGCTCATTAAATTCTCGTATAAAGAAATAACGATCCAATTTAAGAAATTGAATCGTTGACAAATCAATTCATGGAAAGCATAAACAAACCAAATATATGCACTCTAATTGAATACCATTGTCTGACAAAACCAAATTAACAAGCATTCATGCAATAAAAATATCTTATAAGTCAATCTCCCGACATAAACAAGTATTTCCTTTAAGATATTCACCCTATATTATTCACCACACATCGAACTAATACAATATACATAAATTACGTATACTAACGTCTAACGCACAAATGCATCAAAATATTCCAAAAAACAGCATAAAATTTACATAAAAATCAATAATTTCATTATTGCTGTGTGATTATATGCGAGTATTATGTTAGGCAAAAATTTCGTGCAGACATAATAAACAAACATGACAAAATCGCGGAGGGAATTGTTTGAGCCAACATAATATTCAACATGTATTGTTTATACACTATGTGTAGAAAGCAACAACAAAAATTACCAACTGAAATCATTCACTGTGCGCTAATTCGAACAAAAAACGTATGCAGAATACGAGTATCTCTCTTGTGGGCTTCCGCGTATATTTTTTTATGTAGTTTTAAGTTTTAATTGATCAATATTCAATAAATTTTATGAAAATTCAAAATAAAACTACGCCTAGCCGCGAACACAGAAATGCGTGTGGTTCGGGGAAAACATCATGGGGTTAAATGATTTTGTTCAAAAACATAAATTTACGTTTTTCTACCGGAATTTTTCTATTTTATGTTTGAAGTTGCAACTAGCTACTACAAGTAGCGATTAAATATGTCGAATGTTTATACATAATTTTGTTTGTAATGTTTTAATGTTGAATTGTGCTTCCATGTGGTTTGGGGGTATTCATACGTATAGAATTACAGTGGTGTGGTAAATATTTTGTTATTGAGGCCAAACATTTATTTTTATTTTTTAAATTGAAAAAGCTTACGTTTATTTGTTTACCTATTTGTGTTCTTTTATTATAAATACATAATTATTGTAATTCGATTACAACTGTTTTGGTTTTTAACTCAACAAGGATCGACTGTACTTGTCTAGATAAATAATAAATTGGTATCATTTTCAGTACATAAGCTTTATATACATTTTTTAAAATTTTTCGTTGTGGTCCTCTTCAAATCTCCTTATATCTCTGGAGTGCTTAATTTTACCATTATAGAAAAAATATTACAATACTTTGTACATAATATTTTTTCAATAATAGTAAAAGGTTGGTTAATGGTTAAGTCAAGTAAGTATTAATAAGTATTTAACATTTTACATTTAATTTATGTCTGTTCATAACTGTAGTTTATTTATTTTTACTTTCTTTTACCAAATATAATATTGCCGATCTCATATACATTTTTTCGCCAAATTTTTTTTTAAAAGATGGAACCAATGCACACTAACCCACCATACGGACACTTTTTTCATTAAAAAGTTTAGCTAAGACAACAATTTTTGTGAGACATCTAACGTTACATGAACAAAATTTTACGAACTTTAAATTTTTTTATCGATCTTTATTTTCGACGATTTGCACATGCTGGATGCACATGTTGAAGTATGTGCATATACTTGTTGAATAAAAACGTAAACAAGAAGCAAGATCAAGTTTGAATTTCTTCAATGGTTTTTGTTTTTCGTAAAATATTTTTTTTTCTATTTTGTGTCCTTTTAAAACAAAATTATGTTTTGTGTCCTATATTACCTACGAGTATGTACATTATGAATGAACTGTGAAAATATTTTATGATACGAGAGACTCCATTAAAAAGAAGTTATTGTAAATAAGACTTATTATTATTGTGCAAACATTGATATTCATATTATTAAGCGATAATTTGTTAATCCGTGGATAATTGATAGTAGGGATAATAAATATGTAGATTATATTTTTTTAATATTAAATCTAAGGAAGCATGCACGTGTTAATTTTATCTTGTCTTTATGAGTGTGTATTTTAAAAACGCATATGAACAAAATCGACCTTGAACTAGTGTATGAACTAGACATTTTTTTTTATAAACTTATTCTTAGTGTGGAATACCGTCGATGAGGTAAACTAGTTCAGCGTTGCACTTTTTTATTTATTTATTCTTGCATCGATTGGTTTTGATATCGAAAAAATCTGAGAATGATAAAATTTTATAAAAGGGCCCCAATTTATAAATATAGTCTAGGAAGTAAAAATATTATTAAATTATAGGAGCCTATTATAATGTAAAATATTATTTCGTTAAAGAAACAGCAGCAGATAATTTTTTTTTATGAAAGCTGATGTTCGATAGGAACTAGAAGAAACTCGCGTTTATAGTTGATAAATTTGAATTTAGTTTGATTTCGGTTTGTTATTTATTTAGTAGAAATGTGGAAATGGGAATTGAAGGAAGACGAACAAATATGAATATTTATACAAAAAAAAATTTTATTTTTTCCTGTGATGTATGTGCAATAAACTTTTATTTAAAAAAGTCGAATATTATAAATGTATTGTTTCTCCAAAATTATTTTTCCGAGGAATTAAATTATTTTTCCTTTAAATATTATAAACAGAAAAACGAAATTATTTAAATTCCTATTTTGTTTCTTCTTATTTTTTACGTTGATCGTGTACTCTCGACTGCAATTTATTCTAATGCTAATATATAAACGATAGTTATTAATATAACATACAAATTACAAGATGTAATATACATTAATAATATTAAAAAGCAGGTAGCCAATTTTTTTAACGATTTAAGTATGAAATATGGACAAATTAAATAAACCTTAAATTTTTTAATATTTCTTAGCGGTTGAACAGATGATTGACTTATGTAATGATATCTGGATATTTTTTATTTTTTTATTTATTTATATTACGACTGAGTCTTGTACCCATTTAGTAATTTACATTGCATAATAAAGTATTTTGATAACTCGGCGTAATCAAGTGATTATCCCCAGTTTCGTGTAACTCCTCCTCAGATTTTTTGCCAAAGTAAGTCTACTGACCTCCTGGTCGCGAAAAGTCCAGTGGTTTGGTAAAAATAAAAATTAAAATTATTGCTGATTACGAAAAATTTATCGAATGAGTAATTTCAACTAGTTGGTTTGTGGGATTGTTTCACTTATTTAAGCGATTTCCTGGAACATGGAAATAGTTCACTAATATTAATTCAAAATGAAAAATCTAATTTGATTGGCAGGAAATAGAATCAGATTTTAGATTTAGATTTCTATATATATATATAGAGTTTTTGTTTTAAAATAATAAGTTGCAACTGGTTGCATAACCAAATTTAATAAATGATTACATTTGGATTTTTTAACGATTGTTATTTAACTTTTTAAAATATCGTCACACAATTAAATGTAAATTAATTTTATGAATTTTTAAAATTGGAGCAATAAAAGAAGCATGGGGATGAAAATTAAAATTTATTATTTTATTTCCAGTAAAATTCCATAGTACAAGTTACTTATAGTATCATGTTACTAACCTTTACGAGTATATTATATAAAGGAAACTTTTGTTGACATTTTTTGTAAACATTACGCATGAACGCCAGCATCTCCGTGGCAAATATTATTGGCACAAAGTGCATTGATGCAGAAAAACTTGTAAACAATTGGATTGGTGAATATGTTGTGGCCAACACCACACTTTTTTTACCACGAATGTATACATAGATCTCGAATACATCAAACTTGATTTCTAAAGCGAAAAATTAAAGTTACTTGTCTTTTGGTAAAACTGTTTTGCACAATCAAAAATCATAATTCCCGCGTAAACTTCAGAAAACCAACAAAATCAACCCTTGTTGTAAATTTAATCTTTAAATTTATTTAAAACTTTAATCTTTAAATCTATAACTTTTTAACATCAGTGAAAAAATTGAAAAAGCTTCCGGGGAAGCTGCCACTTCTGGAACACAGATTCCCACTAAACCTCGCAAGAATCTCGCAATTAATACAAATTGATACAGATTAGTCAATCCGACTGGGCTATATAGATGTCGAACTTTTGTGAAATAAAGTTTTATTTTAGAAAAAGTCATCATTTCCGATAAAAATTAAAAATTAACCAAACTAATGTATTTGGAAAATATTTTATGAGTAAATAATAGTGAATATAAGGTTTTTTTGGTATATGGCTCAGATTTTAAATTTATAATAATTAATTTCTAAGCTTTCGATGTCAATTTAACATCATTATCAAAGCTAAACTTCAAACTAATGTGTTTGAAATTAAATTTACGAGGATGCTCGATTTTTAATTGTAAATAAAACATGTTGTGTGAAATTTTTTGTTTGTAATAATATTTTATGGTATTTAAGCTTGGAATATAACGTCATTCAAATGTCCGTTGGGGTTTTGCTTGGTGGGACGTATTAAGGAGGTACAATTTTCAATGAATCGAATAAATCTCGCTGAATTTGCTGGATGGCGTTCGTTATGTTTACTTTGAGGGCATCAATTGTTTGCGATTTACTCGCATAGATCTGCAATTTAAGGTAGCCCCAAAGGAAGAAGTCGATAAAGATGATTTTTTAGCGAAATTTGGGTTAACTTCTAACTGCTCCAGAGTTAAACGAGCTAGCTTACGGCGTTGTCTATGGTCGTTTACCTTAAGTTCTTAGGTCAGTTGGATTTTATACGGGTGTAGACCCAAGCCTCTACACTAAATTTGCCAAGCTGAAGTTGCAGGGCAAGATCTTATGAATGACGAGAAATTAACTGCCAAGGAGTTTCCCGTACACTCTCGCACAGCAGCAATGTGTTCATCAGACCTTGCTTTTCTGTGATTAAATAACAAAAATCGCAAGATCAACATGTTTCATGGTTACTTTACTTTATTTTAATACGTAAAATAAATTAAAATGATCTGAACAAATTTTTTTTCAAATTTAATTTACAATCTTTTGGTTTTTAATGATTTTTCGTGAATGTTATATAAAAGTATGTATATAATATTGCTGCCACTTCTAAAATTAACGCGGTCTCTTAATTTATAGTAAAGTCTGGCTGTACAAAGGCTGAATTTTGTTGATAAACAGTTTTCTGTTAAAATTACGATTTCCATTGAAACACTGATTTTGGCCAATATTATTGTGAATTTAATTTAGAATCTTTTAGTTCATAATGTATTTTCTAATTATAATAATACACTTTGCAAAATATTTGCACAAACCGAAAAGGCTCCTACACCACTTCCGGACTTTCGGCTAAAAATAACTGGGATCTCCTAATTTATGAGAAAAGCTTAAGTATGAAGTTTCACTCCAATACAATGTAACAACTTCAATAACAACTAATTTAAGAATCCAATTCCCGCAGATCATAGCAAATTTCATTTAATCTCTTTAAGCAATATTCAAGTTTCTGGTTAATTTGGAATCGTATTCCAGAACTTAAAAAATACAAGAAACTCAAACTCAAAATTTATTAAGAAATATTAAAAATTTAAGTAAATAAATCTTAAATTTTTATTATTTAAATATTTGCCCATATTTATATTAATTATCATCTATACATACAGGGTGTCCCTAAAGTAGCTAACACGAATGGTACCGTTAGATTCCTTGATCAAAACGAAGGTAAGGTTACTTCTGTCACTTTGCACGTTAAAGCCCCCCTTTCAAGTTATACATGTTTAAAGAGCAGCCTTCAAACGCAGCACCTTGTATTAAAGAAACTTCAATATCTTAAGAAATAACTATTTTTATTTCCAAGTATTAATTTCTTTAAAAAGCTGATACTATTCTCTTTTAAATAAGGTATAATAATTATTAATATTTAGTTAAAAAGTATTTCAAATTTAAACAAAGCTTTTAGAATTCTATTTTTTTAAAGAAATTATTTTCTTTCTGCATCATTTAACTCTTAACATTACTTTACGTCAGTAAATATTTTTTGATGAAAATTTCAGAATCTCAGAAAAGCTAATTGTTAATCATATTTGCTATTTTATGTTACCTAAAAAATTAAAAGTTCACAATGAAAATGTTGTAGTTTCTTTATTAGACACTGCTGCGCAAAACCAAAAATGTAACAGTAAAATTTAAAAAAAAAATCAGCACCTCGTTCTTTGTCGAGTGTAAGGATTTCAGTGTGACACAAGCTGAAACTCTCGTAGTGACCTTTCTCGGTGCCAAGCCCCATATTGCGAAGTTTTCCTTTGATCTTGTGCCTTTGATCTTTGAATAACGCTTGAGATCCCAAGTCCAGCAACATTCTGCATATATTTGTAGATTTCCAGATTGGAAGTCGAACTACTGCTGTTGGTAATAATGATTGGAAACTTGATATGGTTGCTGCATTTGACAACGACATGAGTCATAGCCTCTTCTATGTTTTTTCTAGTAGCCGTGTTCGCTGTTGGCCTGACTGCATCTTCGGTGTGTAGCATAAGATGGTGTTTTCTGTGGCATTTACCGCATGTATAACTCGAGCTGCATACGATTGACTGATGGCTTAGAGTGAAACAGTTTAAGCACAGCTTTCTCTCAGGCACAAAACCTACCTGTCTATCATTAACGCTTAGGGAAAGAAACTGGTCACATTTACTGAGGTAATGGCCTTGCGAGCATTTAAGGCACAAAGGCTCTGCAGTTGATTGGAAGGATTTAACTCGATTGCTGGGCGACACTTTATTGACTTCTATAGCATCCAATAAATCACTTCGTTTGCTTAAAAATCGGAAAAATCTTCTCATCGTAGGGAAATCCGCTACAGTTATCTCATTTGCCCTTGTCACACTATCCAATTTGTTTACCAAAATATGAATGAGCCATGGGTCCCTTTTTCCGCTTCGGCTAACACCTTCAATCCTCTCAGAACTTCATCCGATACGTCAGCTATTTGATGAAGCGCCTTAGCCGAAACCTTTGATATATCTGGCTTATCAACAAACGGCTTTATGAGATTTGTCATCACAAGCCTTTTTTTATCGTATCTCTATTTAATCTTCTCCGTAGCCGCACCATGTTTGCCTCAGTTACTGCGATATGACGAACTAATGTGGCAGCTTCTCCTGTTAAAAGTTTATAATATTTAAAGGAAAAATAATTTAATTCCTCGGAAAAATAATTTTGGAGAAACAATACATTTATAATATTCGACTTTTTTAAATAAAAGTTTATTGCACATACATCACAGGAAAAAATAAATTTTTTTTTTGTATAAATATTCATATTTGTTCGTCTTCCTTCAATTCCCATTTCCACATTTCTACTAAATAAATAACAAACCGAAATCAAACTAAATTCAAATTTATCAACTATAAACGCGAGTTTCTTCTAGTTCCTATCGAACATCAGCTTTCATAAATAAAAATTATCTGCTGCTGTTTCTTTAACGAAATAATATTTTACATTATAATAGGCTCCTATAATTTAATAATATTTTTACTTCCTAGACTATATTTATAAATTGGGGCCCTTTTATAAAATTTTATCATTCTCAGATTTTTTCGATATCAAAACCAATCGATGCAAGAATAAATAAATAAAAAAGTGCAACGCTGAACTAGTTTACCTCATCGACGGTATTCCACACTAAGAATAAGTTTATAAAAA
The DNA here is from genome assembly GCA_947310385.1 of Nephrotoma appendiculata. NCBI lineage: Eukaryota > Metazoa > Arthropoda > Insecta > Diptera > Tipulidae > Nephrotoma > Nephrotoma appendiculata. The sequence goes on from OX371223.1 coordinate 219,693,395, forward strand.
AAAATGTCTAGTTCATACACTAGTTCAAGGTCGATTTTGTTCATATGCGTTTTTAAAATACACACTCATAAAGACAAGATAAAATTAAAACGTGTATGCTTCCTTAGATTTAATATTAAAAAAATATAATCTACATATTTATTATCCCTACTATCAATTATCTACGGATAACAAATTATCGCTTAATAATACGAATAACAATGTTACATATACATAACTCGAAAAAAATTATTTTGATTAAATTTAAAACAATAATAATAAGTCTTATTTACAATAACTTCTTTTTAATGGAGTCTCTCGTATCATAAAATATTTTCACAGTTCATTCATAAGGTACATACTCGTAGGTAATATAGGACACAAAACATAATTTTGTTTTAAAAGGACACAAAAAAACTAATAATATTTTACGAAAAACAAAAACCATTGTAGAAATTCAAACTTGATCTTGCTTCTTGTTTACGTTTTTATTCAACAAGTATATGCACATACTTCAACATGTGCATCCAGCATGTGCAAATCGTCGAAAATAAAGATCGATAAAAAAATTTAAAGTTCGTAAAATTTTGTTCATGTAACGTAAGATGTCTCTCAAAAATTGTTGTCTTAGCTAAACTTTTTAATGAAAAAAGTGTCCATATGGTGGGTTAGTGTGCATTGGTTCCATCTTTTAAAAAAAAATTTGGCGAAAAAATGTATATGAGATCGGCAATATTATATTTGCTTTTACGTAGTTTGAAAAATAATGACCTCGAGGTTTTTGCAAATTTACCATTCGCTACATCGCCGAAGTAAAAAAAGGAGTATGTAAAAATCTGTGTGCGTGCGTGAATATGTGTGTGGCCTAAATAGATTGACACATTTCTCATTCACACTTTAGCATTTTTCATTAATTGGGTGATCAGTTATTTTGGCCCAAATCGGTAAACCGAAAGTGTCAGCTTCCATATGAGCTTTTTCATGCAAATATATTGAGAATTATATCATTTACGAAAAACATGACTTAGAGCTAAAAGATTCTTAATTTAATTTACATCAATATCGATCAAGTTCAGTTTTCCAAAATTTAAGCGGAAATGACGTTTTTTGGCCAAAGGCTGTTTTTGAACGAAAATTTTGTATCCTGTACCTACAGCACAAGCGTTTCGACTGACAGTGGTCAAACTTCAATGTATGTGAAGTTAGCGCAGAAAGCAGCCGGAAAAAATAAATTATTGCATCAGGAAACACTAAAGTTATATGTTTATACGAGCCCAGGATTTCATTAAAACTGTTTAGATTGACATTAATTCAGCCTAAGAAATATTTAAACCTGGTAACAAAACTACATTCACAACCTAGACATATTTACTTGAATGAAATTTTTTAAAATAGTTACATTAAACTAAATATGTACATGTGAATTAAATAGTACAGGGGTAGGATTGGCTTGAAGTTTTTATGGTCGTTTTCTATGTATTAGGATTGGCTTCCGGAACTCTTTGTTTCCAGGAGTTATTAAAGCAAATCCCTGTCAAATGTATTGGCCCATCAAATATGAGCCAATAGCACCAATCACAGCAGTATAAACCATCGTGCTTGCTATATCTGGCTGATGAAATTTGACGTAAGTGCAATTGAAATTATTTAGGCATACCTCTGGGCTAACTTCATATACATGAAGCTTCATACTTAAACGTCTTTCATAATTCGGAAAATTTCACTGATGTTTGTCCATCGGAAGTGATAGCTTCCATAAGACCTTTTACGTTTTTTGCAAACTTTTCGAAAAGTACAGGAATCACTCGCACTGTTCGATCTCGTTTCAAAAAATCAGCGTGTGGCGTGAATTTGCACAGGTCAAAACTAAATTTGAAAAAAACCGAGTTTTTAACGGGGAATAACCTAATATTAATCAGAAAAGTACTTTTAATGAACTAGATAAGTCAAACAACATAGAAAACATAAAAAAAAATTAAAATTATTTCAATAGCGACATTTATATTTGAATTTCGTATATAATTTTAGAAAACAATTTTATTTGGCAAAATAAAATAATTACAAAAATAAATTCCTAAATTATTTCTCGCTTTTCCATAGATTTATTTTTGTATTTCCATCAGATGGGAATCCGTTGTAACTGAGTCCTATTGAAAAAAAGAAGCTGGTATTCACAAACAATTTTGAGTGGTATTTTCGAATCGCTCTATTGAAAAATAATATATTTTAGATTGCGTCACTGTTGCAGCAAATGGGCGATGTGGATTTAGTTCTGATAAGTATTATGACTGAAATGGTGCATTGCCGAATATTAATAATGCTTTGGTTGTGAAATTTGTTTAGTGGCAATATCTTTTTGCTTCGACACCAAAACGTTTAAGAAACTATTCCTCCAACAATTGCAAGGTCATACAAGCGTTTCGATTTGACGGCGAACTGGTAATTTCGATTTAAGAGCTCGAAATGGTGGCTTTTGGAATGGTATAAAATAAGAGGGTTGCACTTAACATGTCCAGCAGCATTACCGCAGATCAGAAATGTGTATCGGTCTTTTGCAGCCTTAAATCCTGGAGTGATATTTTCCTCTTTTAAAATAAATGCACAAGTGAGCATTATTTTCCACCATAGTCCGGTGTCAGCTGCATAAAATAGTTGACAAGGAAAGTAACCTTCCTTGTCAATTATGCTTTAGGTCCGTTGCACATTTCAGCTAAGCTAAGCTAAGCGATGTGAGCGATGTTCATCGCCCTTGGATGTAAATAAAGAGTTTTAATGGAACGATACACACTTGAGCTAAACTATGCGAACTATGTTTTTCTCTTTTGAGCGATGCAAACTAACTTAGCTCGGGTTGTCTTTGGATTGCAAAAGTCAACTATATCGCTCACGCATACATTGTTATAGTGTGTACATATTTATAACATATCGAAATTTGGACGACATTTGAGTATTGTTGTTCCCGCCTATGTGATTCTAATAATATTTTGGCAAGCACAGCATTTTATTTGTATTGAAATGTATGTGTGAGCGATGTAAAGCGATGTAATTAGTTCAAATGTGCAGCGGAATGAACTGTGCGAGCTAAACTATGCTAATAGAAACTACGTTTCTCGCTTAGCTTAGCTGAAATGTGCAACGGGCTTTATTGTAAGCACCCTCCTGGTTCTTCCGTTAGTTTGATATAACGGAGATTTATAATAGAAAGTCGAATATGTAACGCCTTATTGCAAATTATATTAAATTTTAGAGGTATTCGTTTTGTTTATTTTGTCAGTATTTAGCGTCTCAAGAAAAATCAATTTCAAAAAATAAAATGTTGGTCGTTTTACATCAACGTTTTTAATACAACTAATGCATACTATTATATTTGATACTATTCAACGACACCCTTATATTTTACATATTCTACAAAACGAAAGAACTCTACAATCAATTTGGTGGAATAATGTGCGCTGGAACTGGCAGCTTTCACGAGAGGTTTAAAATATTCAAATAAATTTAAAATTTATATTTTCAACAATTGTTGACTTTCTTGGTTTTCTGAAATTTAAGCATGAATAATGATTTTTGATGCAGTTTCACCAAAAGTGAAATAAGTAAAATTTTTTGTTTTGTTAAGTTCGGTTGGCCATACCATATTCGCTTCTCCATTTTTTCTGTTTGAGGAGGGCAAGGCATTACACTGAACCATCTTACTCTAATAAGGATTATTGTTAGTATAGGAAACTAAATCCCTTATGTTTTTGATGAGGTTATTGGGCTGCAACTATCGTTTCCCCACTCTTCAGTGTGAATTTTATTCATCTTTACTTCTTCGTATTTTTTAATGTCAAATTCAATCTGAAAATAGCTTATTTACCGCCGAAATTCTTCGTTCATGGTTTTGTTTGAGAGAGGTATCTTAATAAAGAAGCATCTACAGCTATATGACCGTATGGATTTTGGAGGAATTCGATGTTCGTACAACTGTTGCTGAATTCGCTGTTTAATTTGTAGGTTACGGTTATTAGTCAAAATTATAATTTAAAGTGGGAAAGTTTTGCTCGACGCTTACTTCTAATTACTTCATTTTGTTTTAATATATTTTAGAACATCAGTGTTTCGAGATTCTCGAGAAGGATCAAGAATTTTAATTTTATACCCACGTTCTAAACTAATTTTTTTAAAATATGAATCGAAAAACATGTTTTTGAATTTAGGTTCAGGTTCCAGGTATTATGAACTTACAAAAATCCTCAATGGTTTGGTTAATGTGTTAATATCCGTATTTAGCCTCTTAGCTTTTGTCTTATGAATATTAATTTTAGACCCGATTACTATAATTTTCTACTCCATATCTGCGTTTTTATACTGTAGTACACATACGAGTACTATTTGCGTATAATTTAGATCATTGAGTCTATTTGTTGGGTGCCTCTAGATAACTTTTCTAGTTTGTGCCGATAACTAGTAGTTACAATAGTATAAGTATAGTCACATCTTTGTTTGTTGCCTCGTATGTTATAATATGTGTTACTGTGGTTCTCCTTGTATTGAATTCACTCTATCTACCTTGCTAACGCCTTTTAGATAGGCATTCGTAGGATAGTACAACATAAACTTGAAGTATAGCATTTTCATAATGAACACAACATTGACATCATGATCATCTGGGAAGTAAATTCCTTGAAATGACACTATTCTGGCTTTCCCAGAAGGAATAAGGAATTTGGTAAAATATTTGCATAGCGGATTTGTCAAAACTATTTATTACTGGCCTCTAGGGTACGTCGCTCGATAGAATATAGGTAGTTTTGAAGCGAAATATTCATCGAGCCATTTTTGCACATTTCAACTTTCGTGAACCACTCATTTTTCAAGCATATGATGTCATCGATCTGAATAAGTGGTAAACAGAGGGAAGCAAGCCTGGAGAATACGCTGCATGCTAAGGAGAACATGAGCTCTTGGGTTGATTTTGCTGTATGTGGCCGAGCGTTGTAATGCAGCGATATAATCTTCCGTCTTCCTTCATCCATAAATGGTCTTTTTTACTCCAGATATTCATTTCAATCGGCCCTGGTAACGTTTAGCTGTAACAGTTTGACCAGGCTGCAGAAACTCGTAGTAAATGACTCCTTTCCACTCCCACCAGTAACACTTTCTTGGCATGAATATGGATTTTTGCAACTGATGTTGATTATCCGACAAAATACATTTATTGTCACCCATGATGATTTTGCGCAAAGAATTCTTTCTTTTGTACCGAGAACGCCAATTTATGCAGATGTCAACTCTTCAGTTTTTGTTTTCTTCTGTCAGCTTATGAGGAACTCATTTTTCTTACTTTTTCATTTTTCCCATTGCATGCAATCGAAGCGATATTGCTTTGTGAGTAGCTCTAAACTTTTCTGTTAGCTCCTTTTGAGTTTGACTGGGATTTTCATCGAGTAAAACTTTAGGTTCATTTAAGTCTTCAAGACTAAAATTGCCATCACGAAATATTGCAAACCACTTTTTTTACTGTTGAATAACTCACAGAGTGTTCACTCCAAGTCGAATTAATTAATTCCATAGCTTGAGCAGAATTTTCTTTCCTTTTGAAAACATAGAATAGAATGCAATGCCGTACAGTAGCGAGCAAAAATGGATACATAATGAAAACATTTTAAGTTTTTAATTTCTATAGTTATAATTTTATTATTTAGACAATAAAAATAAGTTGAGGTTCCAAATTTGTAATATTTTATTTATTTATTTATTTATTTATTTATTTATTTATTTATTATAAATGTAATTAAGCTAGGAAGCTTTTATTTACAAAATAACCCAAAACATTAAAATACATACAAAATTAAGAATATAATACAAATATTTACAATACATACATTGAAAATAATATAAAAATAATAATTTAAATTTAAAAATTAAATAATGATAATATTGTAATAATAAACATAAGGTATTTTTTTTTTTTTTTTTTTTTTTTTTTTTTTTTTTTTTTTTTTTTTTTTTGGTAGGAAAATACAACAAAAATTAGATTACGGAAAACAATAAATGCAATGCAAAAACTTCAAAAGTGGATTTCAAATCCTAAAAACTTTTTATAATTATTTATAAATTTTTGCTGCGTATCACTTAAGCGAACCGACAAGGGTAATTTATTAAACATACTCATTCCGAGAACAGAAAATGAAGAATGAAATATACGATGGTTATTATGCGGTAATATAATATGCTGTGTGCGATCAGAATTAGAAAACTTTATTTTATTATACAAATAAGAAGGTTTCTTAATAAGCAAAAGTTTATGAATATAGACGCAGGTTCGAAAATCGAAATAATTTTTAATATCACAACCAAGTAGTAGATGGCTAACCATAGAAATATGGTCAAATTTTCGAAGTGAGAAAACATATCTAACGCATGCATTGAACAGAGATTTTATTCTATCCATACAGTAGCCATACATACCGAACAATACAACATCACAGTACAATAAATGTGGTAAAACATAAGCCATAAACAATTTATGTCGCAGTCTAGAATTTGCAAAATCAGTCAATTTCCAAAAAGAGCGCAAAATACTATACACTTGACTACACATTTTATCAATATGTTCGTCCCAAGTCAAAGTTGAATTCATAATGAGTCCTAAGTTCCTAACTGTATCCGAGTAAGTTATTAACTCATTACCCAGAATCAAATTTTGGAAATCATTCTTGTTCAACTTTCGTTTATAAATTATAATAGCTTGAGTTTTCTTTGCATTAAGTAATAAATTATTTTGTATCGACCATTCTACAATTCTTAATAAATCACTGTTTAAGTTTGTTATACAAACATCTTTATTCGATATTTCACTATAATTATAAACCTGCAAGTCATCAGCATAGAGATGAAATTTTGAAAATCTAAAGCAAGTAGAAATATCATTAATGTACAACGAAAACAGTAACGGACCAAGAACTGAACCTTGTGGAACTCCACAACTTAGCTCCATAATATCAGAAAATATTCCATTAATTTCAACAAGCTGTGATCTACAACTTAAGTATGAATAAATAAATCTACATGCAGATCCTGAGAAGTTAAAAAACGACGACAATTTAACACAAAGTTTATAATGATTTATTGAGTCAAACGCTTTAGAAAAATCCAAGAGTGCTAATGCGGTAAATTTATTAGAATCAATATTACGCCGAATATCGTCAGTAATGTTGAGCAAAGCAGAGGTGGTGCTATGCATTGGTCTGTATGCTGATTGATAATCCGAAAGTAAGTCATTTTCCAGCAAAAAACTTGTGATTTGATTTTTAATAATAATTTCTAAAATTTTAGAGATAGAAGATAACGCACTAATTGGTCTTAAATCAGACATCATGTTAACATTCTTAGTTTTTGGCAATGGAGTAATTTTAGCTAACTTCCAACAACTAGGAAAATAAGATTTAGTAATAATATTATTAAAAATATAGAGCAGATATTGAGAAATATAAGGAAAAAGTAATTTAATAAATCTAATGGAAATATTATCCATTCCAGAAGCTTGAGATTTAACAGAATAAATTGCTTTAAAAAGTTGGTCTTCAGAGATTACACTAAACGAGAATTTTGAAGAACTAAAATTAGGTTGAAAAATAGAACAATCAATTGTGTTAGCTCCAGATGATTGACATTTAACAGATTCACAATAAAACTTATTAAGATCATTAGGAGTAAATGGAATCTGTGCCTGCTCAATAAATTTTCCAACACCAAGACTTTTTAAATTATTCCAAAAGATTTTAGGTGGAAGTTTAGGATCTAATTTGTTCATTAAAAAATCATGTTTTGATTTACGCTTAAGTGAAGTTACCTTATTTCTAAGAAATTTATATTCATTCCAACTGTTGTCAGTTCGAAGCACTGTCCATCTACCATAAGCCCTGTTCCTCTTTCTCATGAAATCCGAAATTTGAGGAGTAAACCATTTCGGCTTCGATATATCAATTATAAAAGATTTTACAGGGACAAATCTATTATACATTTCAATAACCATACCATTAAAAAAAGCAACTTGATCATCAATCTCTACTAAATTGCGTAATAGGTCCCATTGAAGAGAATTACAAAACGTCGATAAACGATCTATATTAATGTTATTAAAGTCTCTATACACAAAGAAATTTTTCTCAAGTTTAGGAGCAACATCATAAGAAAAAAATATTAGATCATGATGAGAAATTCCAGGTATCGAAATTTGATTAATAAAATTAATTTTATTTGAGTTACAAAGAACTAAGTCCAACAGTGATGATGAGTTTTGAACAAAATGAGTTGGTTCATTATTGCAAATACTAACATTGAATCTACTAACAATATTTTTAAATTGGACTGTTGAAGAATTAGAAGAAAGGATATCATAATTGAAATCCCCAACAAGGATAAAGTCAGAGTAGCAAATAGAAAAATTTCCTAAAATTGTTTCTAAGTCATCTATAAAATCAGATCCAGGAGGATTATAGACAACGCCTAGTATAATTTTACTATTTGCTACAATCATTTCGATTAATAAGACCTCATAAGCTGAGTTCGAAGATTTATATATAATTTTAATAGGAATAGACTTTCTTACGAAAATACATACTCCACCTCCACGTTTACGAGGCCTATCGTTTCGTAAAACTCTAAACCCATCAAGTAAGATAGCATTATCCAATATATATGATTTGAACCAAGTCTCAGATATACAAATGGCATGAATATTAACATTTGAAAAGATACATTGAATTTCATCTTTTTTAGGTAAAAAACTTTGTGAATTGAAGTGACAAATATTAAATGTACATTTATTATTTAAGGCTGATTTAAGAATTACGTTAGGCATATTAAAATCGTTCACGAAATGAGTATTTTCAAAATCATGGCTAGACAAATTATTTTGCATTAGCATTTAACTTAATGGAATAATCAGTAAAATGTTGTATTTTCCTTACCTGAGTTAAATAAACAAAACAACTTGAACTATCAGCCCTATGATTAGTACAAAAAGTAGATTTTAATTTAAGGTTACTTTCTTCACAATTACTGCATCTTAATAAATTAATAGTGCAATCCTTAAGATGATGATTACCAGCACATCTGACACAGCTAACTTCATTTTCACATTTATTAGAGATATGATGATACCGCTGGCACTTGAAACATCTCGGAACATAAACATCTTCATAAAATATTATTCGTGAGATTTACTTTAAATAATAACAATAATTGAATTAATTAAAAAGATATACTAAAATTCATTGTTTAGGTCATATGTATCCATATATGCACGTTTTTGACATCTTTAATATTTGGCCCAAAGTCCCTTATTGTCAATAACTGATTTTATACGTCGGGCATGCTTTCGGCACTCTCTTGTATGGAGTCATGTGGAATTTTATTCCATTCCGTTCCAACTTACCGCCATAATTCGTCTACGTTTTTTAGGTGCCTCTAGGTGAAACATCCCCAGGCCATTACCGATCCCCCAACATGCTTTTCGTTTCCGTAACATGTTGATTCGTTATTTATTCATGTGGCCGTTTGCAGTAGTAGCTCATCCCATCTGACTGATATTGATTTATTTTCGTGTCGTCGGACTAAAACACCCGTTTCCAATCGTCAATAGAACAATTTTTATGATATTTTTCGAATTGGAGGCGCGCTTTGATATTTTTGCTGGATAATGCTGGTTTTTTTCTTCTTTACGTATGATTGCAAACCTATTTTTTGCATCGCCCGCCTAGCTGTCGACTCACTAACATTCTTACCCAACTCCTTAGCAGCTTTGTGGGGTGAATTTATAAGTTGGTTGTTGTGGTTTCTCTTTTTTCTTTTATAAGTCGCTCAATTGCATGATAATCCCTATAATTTAATAGTTGTGGACATCCTTTACAACTATTTAATTTGCCCAACTTGTTCCGGTTTTTTACATTGCGTAGCGTTCTATGACAGACATGTACTTGCACGACAATTTCCTCAGAGTTCCAACTCAGTTGATATTTTTTAATTTTTTTAATTAAAATACAACAACAATTCAAATTTTGAATAAAACGTGAAAATAGAACAGGGTCACGTTGAAACGCAATTTTACTTTACGAATAGTTGAGTAAATATAAAAACAAAACAAAAAACAACTGTATTTAAATGGTACGCTAAAACGTGCATTTTTGGATACATAGTATGACTTAAACAATGAATTTTAATATATGTTTTTGATTAATTAAATTATTGTTATTTTCTTAATTAAATCTTATGGGTAATATTACAAACTTGTAACCTCAAGTTATTTTTATTGTCTAAATAATAAAATTATAACTATAGAAATTAAAAATTTAAAATATTTTCATTATGTATCAATTTTTGCTCGCCACTGTATATGTTGCTTATCGACATCCATCTCCTATAGGAGGAGTTTTATAAAACTGATGAAAACGGACCGACAGCTTGTAAATGACTGAAACTTATTTGTACAAAAACAGCAATGGCTAAACTACATACATAATATGTGTATCAACTTGGATACGTTCAAATATATTTTAATAGAACCAACTTCAGAGCCTAGTTTCTACCATAGACACATACATATCTGGTTTTGTAATTAGGATTATGAAACTATGGTTTGCGAAATGAGAATGAGGACTCATTACAGTTCTCACCATATTTGACAGTTCGCCATGTTTCTTAAAATTCTATAATTCGGAGGTTGCGTTTGTGATAAATATAAATAAAAATGCCAAATAAAAAACTGTATAAATTACAAATATGCAACAAATGTCAGCATATAATATGAAAACTTAATCACAAAAAATATATTTTGATTTAAAAGCTGGAATATAAAAAAATGATTACATGTTTAAAAGCAATATTTATAGTTTTCGTTATTCACTAATTGAGCAATTTAGCGCTGTCATCACTAAAATGCTACGGGAGGAGAAAAATTATAAAAACATGGTGACACATTACAACGAAACCATGGTTAACTGGAAACCATAGTTATGAAACCAGTAATGTGTCTATAGCATTCTACTTGCACAAACTAATACTATGGCTGCGGGCCAATAGTCGGGTAAAAGTCAATTTTTCGGTAAATTCATTTATTTTTCAAAAACTCTGTGGCAAACTGATCGAAAAATCTGTTCTAAATCCGATTTTTGTCATAGTAAACGATTTACCCGACTATTAGTCCGCAGCTTATATAAAATAATATGAAAGTACTTCTGTTTTAATTCGAAAGTACCTAAACAACATTTCGGGCATGATTCCTTCTTTCGTAGAATAGGAAAAAATAAAATCCAATAGCAAAAATAAAAATTAATTAATTAAATGTTATATTTCAACCCAAATTGTGATTTGTGATGTGACAAAATTAAACAAAATGTTTGTTTTATTTTTTTCATTTCAGGTGGATATCGTAAATAAATGATTAAAAGGAAATATACGCTACACCGTCAGTTGTAATGTAAGTCAATGAAAACTTTTTTATAGAATGAATTTACACTTTTTTTGATTAAATGGAAATAACAGCAACCTAAATTCCTGGAAATGTTGCTACTAAATTTTAACTTATAATGAATTAAAATATTTGGGACATCACTTATGTAATTTGAATGCTTTGTGTGAAATCGAAAATTAAAAAAGTTGAAATTTTCATATTAATTTACTTAAAAACGAAGCATACTTGCATTATAGGTAGATGGAAATTGAAAACAAAGCAAAAATAATTGTTAAATTATACTCTAGCTAGACGACTCAACGCGTACATCTCTACTCGTATTTTGATACGCGCTGTACCAACCCATAAAATTATGTTATGATGATGAATCTACACAATTCATAAACACAAAAAATCTAATTTAACTTTACCCGCAAACTCAAATGATAAATTGAAAATTAATGGTAATTTATGTAACACTGGTTGTTTCGATCCATGACCCCGAGCACGAATTCATTTGCTGGCTTCTTCTTTGCATCGCACTTGGTGCTTTATTATTACTTTACTGATTGTATGTTTTTTTGTTGTATGCATAAGATCTTTTGTACCAGTAGATAGCTTTTTTGCTAAAATTTATTTATAGTTTAAGTTTAGGTTTACTTTGATATACCTGCAGATCTACAGATAATAATTCTTAGGCCAGGTATACATGAACAAATGTGTAGTCAAGAATAAATTACCTTTAGATAGGGGTTTTATCTTGATCTGCAGCGAGCCCATCCATGAACTGAGAAGATTGCATTCTATATTGCCCAATACATTTTAAAATGACTCTTTTCATTAAACTGAATACAATTCTGTTCTTTAAAATATTTTACATGGCACATACTCTAAAGTACACCGTAACACGTTATCCATTCGGCGGGGAGAGGTATAATATGGTTTGCCCGTTTCACGCCCCTCCACATCATTGTTTGACTAACAGTAACTCCTCGCGCGCCTCGAGCGTGCAATCTAGCCTTGACAATTAATAGTTTCATGTGGTATTAAAAAATACGAACTTTTTATAAAATTAAACACCAAAGCCTAACCTTACTTCTTTTTCTTCTTCTTTTTTTTATCAATAATTGCTTGCAGAGAATAGCTTTCACTTGCAGCACTTGAGTTGGGTTTCGTCCCACTTTTTTCCTTATATGTTTCTATGTATTCATATGAAAGAAAGAAGAATCAAATTGTTTAGGAATAACATTGAGAACACAAAAAATTCCTCGGGCCCATTAATTTGTTTTCAATTTTTTGTAATTTTGAACATGTGTTTATCTTGCTGTAACAAATTATGACGGTTTAATATATAAATGAACTCATATGTGTTTGATTAGCCTTTTGAGAAAATGTTGTAATTAGCATAAACTCAACAGTACTTTCAAGACGCCTAATGGTATTCTAATTAAACATTAAAAATTCCATTGTCTAAAAAGCTCTGTTCTTCTCCAATGTTATTATATGCATATACACAGGGTGACTCTTAAGTAAGTATAATAAATTTGGAGGGTGATGAAGGACACTAAACTGAACAAAAAATTATATTTGAATTTTGCTTTATAGATCGAAAATGTCAGTTTCGAATGGATGAGATTACAAATTTGAAAAAATCAGCCTTCTCATCAGGTCACGACGACTGAAGTTGAAATATTTACACTGGAATATTGTCTATATATAAAGCAATAACCATGTAGTGGTACTACTAGCGTATTACTGCTTAGCGTACGAAACTCGATTCTTTTTACATTTATCATCTATACTCTATTCTTGCAACTAAGTTTTTCATGTTTGCGAATTTCAAAAGAATCGACGCAGTAATTCGCTAGTAGTACATGTAGTGGTTATTGCTTTATATGTGTCGATTTTGTACCAAAAATGACAGCACGAGGTGAGCGCAAACCAGAAAACATAGTTGTGGTTATTTTATTGATATTGGTTTGCTTGAGCGCTTGCGCATCATTTTGTTTATATATTTTTTTTAATTGATGTGTCAAATTCAGTTTCGTATTGTTTAAACATTTGAAAATGAAAAATCAAATCACATAGCAAACAATCGGTTCCACTGCTTAAAAGCAAGCGAATAGAAGAGGTGAGGTATAATACGTCAACATCATAAATATTCAACCAGTTCAACCGGAACTTTTTATTTTGCTACTTGCCTTATAGGCTAGTTATATAGACGAAAATGAAACGGACTGAAACGAAATGAAACGGAAAGACGAAGGAGGTGTGGTTATATAAACGAATTGGTGAAACGGTTTTGACATTTTCATATTTGTTTTTAATTTTATATTATTTGAAGTATATTTCTCCGTGTGTATGAAAACTAACTTGGAAAATCCATTTTATATTTGGCGAACTAAATAGAAATATACAAAATATGTAAATTTATACAAAATATAAAATATTTTGATAATTTGACATAAGTGCTACTAAGGATAACAAAAAAAAACATAACCGATAGTGTATAACCGCAAAGACGAAACGAAAGCAAATTGAATTGAATCAATTTCTCCGTTCGTTTCTTCTATATAATTGGTTTAGTATGTTTTTATGTATTCAATTCGTTCGTTTCGGTCCGTTTCATTTTCGGCTATATAACTAGCCCATAAGTGTCGACTATCCTAGTCGTTGTCATACAGATTGACGCTAAATGGAAGAATTTCCTACGGTTGTGTATTTAATTCGAGAGTACTGAAAATAGACCATTATATGGAGCAACCACAAACACCATTACTATCGAAAAACCTAAAGTAAAATGTAAATAAAAATTATATGACCGCACATATACAATCTTTAATCGTTATAGAGATATTCAAAGTTCTACTGTAAATGTAGTCACTTTGAATTTCATCCATAACTAAAACAAATATTACTCACAAATGTATCAAATGGACGTTTTCTTTTCGCAAATTAATTAGTTTCTCAAATAGAGGGCCAATAATAAGGTAAATTGATAAGTCACACTAAAAAAAGCTTGAACATTTCTTTAAACATTGCATTATTAACATAATCGTTTTTGCTTCTTTGCATCAAATGCAATTATAACATCAAAATCGTAAAATCCGCCCTATTATGAACCCAACAAAAAAAATCAAAATCGAATTTTACGAAAATCAAATGTCAAAACGCGACTGATCGTGGCGAATATCATATTTACGAAAACAATAATGTACATATACGTATTATTTATTTGTTAAAATAAAATATAGATTATCGTTATTTACTGTCCGACTAACATAAATTTGTTTTATAAAAGAATCGGTTCTTCTATATATAATCTATGTACCAATAACAGTACATCAAAAAGAATGCCCAAAATGTCAGCATATAGAGATATCTAATATGGACCTGGCCTATCGAACGAGAAACGAAACAGTACGATTTTTTGAGTACTTGAGAACTCTCATTGACTCCTTTTATTGTTTACGTCAATCCTTCTAAGCTCCAAAATGTCGCCGTTTAGAACTATCTTCTATTGGTTTAGTCTATATCAAACTACTTGTTCAATACGATTTTTTGAGTAAAACTATCATCGCTTCTTTATATTTGTGAATTCTATTATGGCCAATAACAAATTATTATTAATTATTGAACATGCTCTATAGGCACCTTTTCATTTATGAGTGAATCCTGGTATGGACAATAACAAGACATCTCAGAGAATGCTACCATTTAGGGATTATTCCTTTGGGTCTAGTCTATCAAGCAGCGTTTGCTTCCTTTCAATATAAACTTGCTGAGTACATTTTTTGAGTAAAACTCTCATTAGCTCTTTCCATTTTTAAGTGAATTCTATTACAACAAACAAACACATTACAGATATTGCAGTATCTGTTGGAGCTGCACCTATGATGTTATTTTAGAGTGAATACACGTTTTTTTAGAGCGAACGAGATGAGTGAAAAAGATACAGTTTTGTGTAGAAACATTTTATATACATTTTTGATTAAAACCGTGTTGTTCAAGACTACAAAAAAAAGTAATAAAAAAAACGTTACGTTTTATTTTTTGTTATGATATACAAAAAATAAAATAAAAGAGAATAACGAAAATCTTGTTGTTTGAAACCGTGTAATTTGAAAAAACGGGTATCCGTGTTATTTGAAACCGTGTTCTTCAAATATCGTGTTCTTGGAGGGTTACCTGTATACAAATTTTGACATTTTGCTACAACATAACCATCAAAATGATATTTTTATTTTATCTTGCCGTTTTAATTTGTTTTGTTTGTAATTAAAGTTTAATTATAAGGAAATCAACTATCGTTTACATTGATTTCATGCATCAAGAATCAACTTTTGGGTGGTTTAAAAAAATATGTCCTTAAAACTATTTTATTTAATTTTGTTTGAAATACTAAGTGAAATAACGAGAATCATACAAATGTCGCCCCAAAACAAAATCATGTTCTGTGGGTAAAGGCGAAAATCACACGTCGTGAAATCACACGTAAACAAGACGGATTTAGATCGTTCCTATATATACTATGTGAGTACATGGTGAACAGTCATATAGATTAAATAAAGTCATTTTTTTATTTTTTACTTTGGTTTTTATCAATTGTAATGGTGTATTGTGATTGTTCCGTATATTGGTCTATTTCAGCACTCTCGAATTAATTACACAACCGTAGGAAATTCTTTCATTTGCGTCAATCTGTATGACAACGACCATGATAATCGACACCTACTTATACACAATCAACTTCCCAACCACCCCATACATTTTTCTTTCCTTTAACGCTGGATCGCGGATAAATTTGAATTTTTTTGACTTATAGATGGCTAATGTGTAAGAATCACAACAATCAGTTTCGAACAGACGAGATTAATGATTTGAAAAAATCAGTCTTCTCATCAGGTCGCGACGACTGATGTTGTTTATTATATTGAAATATTTTCTATATATATAGAGCAATACCATGCAGTTGTACTACTAGCGAATTACTGCGTAGCGTACGAAATTTTGATTCTTTCACATTTCCATCTATATTCTATTTTAACAATTAACTTTTCGAATTCACGATTTTTTTTTATATTTTACTTTGGTTTTTATCGATTGTAATGGTGTATTGTGATTGTTCCGTATATTGGTCTATTTCAGCACTCTCGAATTAATTACACAACCGTAGGAAATTCTTCCATTTGCGTCAATCTGTATGACAACGACCATGATAATCGACACCTACTTATACACAATCAACTTGTTAAAATAGAATATAGATGGAAATGTGAAAGAATCAAAATTTCGTACGCTACGCAGTAATTCGCTAGTAGTACAACTACATGGTATTGCTCTATACATATAGAAAATATTTCAATGTAATAAACAACATCAGTCGTCGACTCGTCGCGACCTGATGAGAAGACTGATTTTTTCAAATCATTAATCTCGTCTGTTCGAAACTGATTGTTGTGATTCTTACACATTAGCCATCTATAAGTCAAAAAAATTCAAATTTATCCGCGATCCAGCGTTAAAGGAAAGAAAAATGTATGGGGTGGTGTAACGAATGTCGCTGGTTCTCATGTAATATCAACTGTGTTTTGGTACTACCCATCATTGGTTGAATGATGACGCGCGTGAGCTTTAGAATGGTATTTGTTATTTGTACTTGTTTGCTTGTATAATAAGTATATATACGTGAGTAATAATGTTTTTAGAATAAATAACATCAATGTATCGAGAGATGTTATCGTATTTGATAGCAATTACTGATAATTATTTGAGAATAAAGCATTGAGTTAAAGGTATGTGTGAGAGTCTATGTATGACCGCAGCTTTCATAAACCAATTAAATATTGTGGTAATCAGTTGATGTTTGAGGTCAGTCAACCTAAGCCAATAATCATATTGTGAAAATAAAATAAAGAAAAATTTAACTAATTAATAATTAATAAAACTAGTGAGCCGAGCCGGTTAAGTTAAAATATAAAAATTATATGCATAGTATATGAAATTTCCAAATAGTTCGGTAACAAGGGTGTGGTTGAAACTGTAACAATTACGTGTCAGAATTACCGGAATATCTGCTGTGATAATTACGCAATAAGCCTACGCTTTTATCGCAAGCTATTGGAGCGGGTAGACGGGCCCCATTAATTTACTAATAACCATTTCATTAATTGAACGGAATGCATAATTTGGCGGTTAAAATCAAAAAAATATAAATTGTACGGATATTTGGATGAACAGGACGAATGCTATACAAGGCCAACCGGAGTTGACGTTTACGAAAAAATCGCGCGTTATTAATTTTTCTAGTCTTTACTCAGTTTAGTATTATTTAGTGATAATTTAGTGAATAATTCATATTTCCCTATTTCGAATAGTAGTGCTCTTGGTTTAACTTAATTAACTTAAATTCAGTTTTTTTTCTTAATTGTACAGTGAGTGAATTAGTGTGTATGAAAAAAAAAATATTTTTGCATGTTAAGCTCCGTTTAGCACAAATATAAAACAACCACGCAGAAGAAGAGCTCTTTGGACGCACAGGTGAGTTTTTCCCTCTTATTTTTTTCTATATATTTTTTTTTTGATTATAGCATTGATTCACAATCTAAATTTTAAATCAGAAAATGTGTCTTATTATTTCTTTCGGCGATAATTATTTCACTTCGTTCGATTAGCCTATTCATAGGGAAATATTCTTAATTAGTTTTTTTATTTAACATAAAAGAAGAACGATACATTTACATTTACATATATTTTTATTAACATATATCATAGCATTAATGATTTATAAATATAGTTTGTTCGATTGATTTAAAAAGAAAAATGCTAAGATAAGTCTTTTTGTTATTTGGGTGATGATGAGAGTCGTGATATGCAGAACTATTGCATCCCGCTTATGATTTTGATATTTTTTTTATTAACACGTAAGTTTGTTTTGTTGGATCCTCAAAAACCTAGCGACAAATGAACCTCCCACTTTCTGGCGAAGCTACCCAACCAAGACGTGTTAGTCGCAAGGTGATCCGTAACAGTGGTTGGGAAGTTGATTGTGTATAAGTAGGTGTCGATTATCATGGTCGTTGTCATACAGATTGACGCAAATGGAAGAATTTCCTACGGTTGTGTAATTAATTCGAGAGTGCTGAAATAGACCAATATACGGGAACAATCACAATACACCATTACAATTGATAAAAACCAAAGTAAAATATAAAAAAAAATCGTGAATTCGAAAAGTTAATTGTTAAAATAGAATATAGATGGAAATGTGAAAGAATCAAAATTTCGTACGCTACGCAGTAATTCGCTAGTAGTACAACTACATGGTATTGCTCTATATACGAGGGCAAATCAAAAAGTCTTGCAATATCATATGAAAAAAAAGAGTGAGTGAAACAGCAATATTTTTATTTTTCGACATAATCTCCTTTAAGGTTTATACATTTGTCACATCGATCAATTAACTTGCCTAAACCCTCTAAAAAAATGATTTCTTTTGCTCCATAAAATATTCATTTACAACAGACTGTACTTCATAGTCACTGGAAAATTTCCGCCCCTTAGTGTTTTTTCAAATTGGGAAACAGAAAGTAGTCACTGGGTGCCAAGTCTGGATTTTACGGTGGATGCGGAATTTCCACGAAGCCGCAGTCCTTGAATGCAGCTTGAGCAATATTAACCTTGTGCACGGGTGCATTGTCGTGAAGAAGCAAGATTTTTTTCCTAACTTTCCTTGGCCGTTTTTCCCGGATCGCTTTTTTCAATTTTTGCAACATCTCTGCGTAATATATGCCTGTGATTGTGGTTTTCGTTGGCATATAATCGATTATCAAAATTCCTTCAGCATCCCAAAAAATTGTTGCCAAAACCTTACCAGCAGACGGTTGAGTTTTGAATTTCTTTGGTGGTGGTTCACTACGTTTAATCCATTGCATCGATTCTTGTTTGGATTCCGGATCCCAGTGATGAAGCCATGTTTCATCGCCTGTTATTATGTTATCCAAGAAATTTTCTGGATCTTCTTTGTATATATCTAAAATCGCCTTTGAAGTTTGAACACGCTTTTTTTTTTGTTCTGCATTCAACAAACGGGGAACCCATCGCGCACTTACTTTCGACATGTGAAGGTGGTCATGTAATATAGTATATGTGGTACCGTATGAAAGAGAAAGTCTCCACGCTAACTGCGGAACAGAAATACGCCAGTCCTCCAATACAATAGAATAGGCCAAAATTACGTTTTCATGGCTAATGGCATCTGCTGGCTGACCCGAGCGGTTGTCGTCTTCTAATGACTCCCGACCACTTTTGAATAATTTTACCCACCTTGTTACTGTGGCATATGATGGTGCAGATTCGCCGTAAACTTTTGATATATAGTTGAATATATAAATTGCATTTCGTCCATCTTTACAGAAAAATTTAATAGCGGCGCGATATTCAATTTCATTCATTTTAAGAAAAATTCAAAACACATGTTCTAAATTGACAAAAACAAACGAACTGTAAAATTAACATCGAAATGTTCTTCTAGAAGTTTCATCGCGATAAAAAATGGTTTTGAAAAATATATTGTTGTCTCACTCACTCTATTTTTTCATATGATATTGCAAGACTTTTTGATATACCCTCGTATATAGAAAATATTTCAATGTAATAAACAACATCAGTCGTCGCGACCTGATGAGAAGACTGATTTTTTCAAATCATTAATCTCGTCTGTTCGAAACTGATTGTTGTGATTCTTACACATTAGCCATCTATAAGTCAAAAAAATTCATTTTTTTACTCTCTATTGTTAGTGCATGGCTGTTAAATTTATAAGCTGATGTGGAAATAAAACAGGAAATTTTTTTAAAAATATAAACTGGTAAGTTAATGATAATAATTTGTAGTGTCTGATTGACATGAGCTTACCTTTCTTGAATTTGTGCTTCTGATGTTGCCATTTCGATCTTTTTCTAGCATGATAAGGCCCAGATGTTAAGATTCTCAAATCTCTCGCTGATCATTAGGATTAATGATCGCGAATTAACTATTGCTTCTATCTGGATAATAAGTGTTTGCAATTCGTCAAACGTTGGTACTGATTCACACTCAATACTCGACGATAAGCATCCAAAATGTGGAGCAGAAGGATGGTTTGATACTCTAATTTAGGGGTACCAAGATAAGCAGATACCTTCTCATTCTGTGATTTGGAAGCAATATTCGCAAACAACTCGTTAAATTAGTTGCCTTGTCATTGTATATGGTCTTTCGTAGACCCCGTCCGATAAATCGGTTTAACGTTGCTATAAACCTAATTTATCTACATCGCTGATCTGATTTCAAATGTAACGCCTTAGTAACTATACAAACAAATAAATGTATGCCTTTCTTTTTGACCCTCTTCCCATTTTTGAAGTTATAGGACATGAAAAACGTAGTCAACTCCAACTAAAAGAATTTAGCGTGATCCTTGTTGTACATAGATAAGTTACACATTATCTGTTCAGCTATGTAGCTGCTGGAATTTGATTTTTTAACAGTTTTTGTCTCGATTATCCAATATCTTGTCCTTGATATGAATAATAGTTTTGCTGGATTTGTATGTACATATTTCAAATAAAAATGACATCACTCTGTCAATTGATGTTGTTTTGAAATAATTTTTTAATGCTTTGTAAAATATCACACGAATATCGAATTGTGGAGGCAATTATTTACTCTAAATGAACCGAGCTCAGAAATAATTGGGTAAAGAGATAGTACTGACAGTAATTTACAGATTTTCTATTGTCTTCACTTGTTGATGGGCGATCTATAGTGTTTCCTGTTTACGATATAAATCAGCAAAACGATAGCAATTACTGAGTACTTACTCTTATCATCAAGTTAAATGGAGCCAACAATTTCAACAGCATATTTTACTGGCGAATCGTCTCTGATGGAAAGAATAGTATTTGTTGAAATCAATAGTGTTTTTTTTCTTTCGATATTAATAGATCCAAATGTATCAACCAAATTCTCTGCATACGGTAGTGACACATTTTTATATATCTTTGAGACGACTCGCACTAGATGGCCCAAATTTTTTATATGGTACATTTACAGCTTAATCTTCATGAGTGCCCATAAATTTCGATCGGAATTGCATCAAGTGGCTGAGATGGCCAATCCAATGTAGTGATGCCCTTTTTGAGCTTAAATTCCGAACAGAGGAGGATGCTACGGTGTTTTTTTTTATTTTTTTATTTTATTTATTTAAAGAAATCTATTTTGTAATATACATGTATGATTTCAGATTATTTACAGTTATAGTTAAAATAAAACAACAAAAAACTTTAAAACAGAAAAAAAAGTATAAACCAAATTTTGGTTTAAACAATTAAAAATTTACTTAATAAAGACATTTTTATTAATCACTTGTTTTTTGTTTCGCAGTTATTTTGAATAATTTTCAAAAAGTTTAAAAAATCACTGGATCGATTTCGACTTGTTAGGTCGTTTGTTATTTTTGTTGTTGTTAGGAATTTTGTTACTCAGCCTATGACTCATCGTACACCTGCGCGATCCGTAGATTAATTTTTATTGCTTATTTTTTATTTTTTTTGCCCTCCTTCTTTTATTTATATTTTGCTTTTATTGCTTATTTTTTATTTTTTTGCCCTCCTTCTTTTATTTATATTTTGCTTTTTTCTACTATATAACAAAATTTTTTACTAACACAAACAAATCAGTAGATACTCCTGATGATGACCTAACAAGTCGAAATCGATCGAGTGATTTTTTAAACTTTTTGAAAATTATTCAAAATAACTGCGAAACAAAAAACAAGTGATTAATAAAAATGTCTTTATTAAGTATTAGTGTGTTTCGCCAAGTGCCTACGGCCAATAGCGTAAAAAGAATTAAAAATTTAGAAAAAGTCTTTAAGGTTATTTTTAAAGTTGTCCTTTGATAAGTTGAAGTCAAATAGGTCGTCGATTAAGTTGAAAGATTTAGACATCCTATTAATGGGGTTGTTTTCTCCATAGTTGGTGGAATGGTGTTCAAGTGCTAAAAATTCATGGTTTCGAAATGTTCTGCATGACACGTGAATTGATATGTTTTCCAAGATGTAAGCTGAATCTACGTGACCAAGCAAAACGTTACCAATAAAAGCTGCGCCCAAGAGAAGTCGTCTATTTTCAAGCGTGCATATTTTGTAATCCGTGCATCTTGTTGTGTATGGAGGTAAGCGAGCCACATTTTCATGGAATGGTAAGTTGTGGTCGTAATCCCAGTCACTTTTCTTTAACAAAAAAATCAGGAACTTCTTTTGAATGCTTTCAATTCTTTTTATGTGTACAGCATAGTATGGATTCCAGACCGTTATAGCGTATTCCAGTTGAGATCGAACATAAGCGAAATAGAGTGAACATAAGGTTTAAATATCCTTAAATTCACTTGTCCATCTTTTAACAAATCCGAACATGGCATTCGCATTCGCAATACAATTTTCAATATGCCTATTGAAACTGGCGTTTTCGAAAAATGTAACACTTAAGTCTATAACCTCATTGACTCTTTGCAGTACTTCGTTGTTGACTTTGTATGAAGTAATTACCGGATTTCTTTTACGATGGAAGA
This sequence comes from Nephrotoma appendiculata, assembly GCA_947310385.1. Lineage (NCBI taxonomy): Eukaryota > Metazoa > Arthropoda > Insecta > Diptera > Tipulidae > Nephrotoma > Nephrotoma appendiculata. Next base: position 219,716,424 of record OX371223.1, read on the forward strand.
ACATGATTTTGCATTTCTTAATATTTAAGTATAGTGAGTTCCGATCACACCACTTACTTAATCTATCTAAGTCTTCTTGAAGTTTCTCCGTATCTAACAATCCATTAATAGTACGAAAAATTTTCACATCATCTGCAAATATGAGCACGTCTGAGTTTTTGATTATCTCGGTTATTCGGTCTATGAAAACAATAAAAATCCAAGGCCCGAGGTGTGATCCTTGGGGAACACCAGATGTAACTTTAATAACGTTTGATTTCTCATTTCCGATTATTACAAATTGGCACCGGTTTGATAGATATGATTTAAATCAATTTATGTAATCGAGAGAAAACCCAAAATTGAATAAACTCTGGAGTGCTTTATGATGACAGATAGAATCAAATGCTTTACTAAGACAGATAGAATCAAATGCTTTACTTTAGTTTTCGACCGTTGTCTCCTTGCAAGATCCAATTAGAGTTCCCCGCTCCAAACCATTTACGTATAGATAGTAACAAACCTTTTCAATAAATTTTATTTATGTTAAATGCATTTGGGTTCTGTGTGGAAACGATTAATTTACTAAACCATTTACCAAGCATCCCCATTCATGGAGCTGCGAGTGCTTCAGTTTAAACAATCCTTTTTTTGCTTAGTTGGCTAAACACGCCTTTTTACACGATTACTCCAACATGATGACTCATCGGTAAACACAATATTTGTTTTTAAGTTCATTCGCCCACTGTAGTCGCTTTTCAATGCGTTTTTGTGTTAGAAGTGGTTTGACCAAAGTATTTCGTTATGCGTAGGCAAGTTCCATAATTATATTTCGTATGGTTGTTTTTGAAAAAAAAAATCATTTACCGACCAAGTGGCAGAGTGCTTAAAGCTTGGGCGTTTGGATCGAGAGGTACCGGGTTCGAATCCCGATATAGGGGCAGAATGCAAAATGGATTTTTTATCATCTGATTACGATCGGTAATGAAAATGAACACAACCATGACCCCCTGTCAGTGTGCACAACTCATGGGCCGACCCATCTTCTTCCATGCCAGCACTATCAGCTGACATGTAGCTAGAAAACTAGTTTAAGCCCCGCCCATATTTGTTCCTATAGTTTTAAGTACAGTTAAGCCGTACACGCTCTTGTTACACCTACTGTATTAAATGTTATCTATACTGACTAAAAGCGCTTTAAAGTTCAATACTAGATTATGTTAATTGAGAAACTCTGAGAGACACATTGTATTAATTAAACTATACTACTATAGTGGTACAAACTAATTATATTATACGACAAATTTTTATCAATTTTCAACTATTTTCTATCTACCTACTTTTGACAAATTTTTAGTTACATTTTTCGAGTATGATCTATCTACAACACCAAACATTTTTCCTCTCAAGTGGATCAAACTATGTTGTATGTGATAGTAGATAGCAAATACATAGCACCAAACTATACTTATAAAAATAAATAAAGCACATTACACCATCACGTAGTTTTTATAAAAATTTATATAAAACTTACAAATAATATATTTTTAAAAATTTATTAGAAAGTTTCAAAAACTATGTAACTTGAGTCAAAAACCAATTTCTTTTGGTACGTTCGTTGTTTAATTTTTTAAATTACTTGTGAAAAGTTTTTTGATTATTTTATCTTTGTGTGTGTGTGTTGTGTATTCTGTGCTTCGTGCGCTTTCATCAAATACAAATAATCTCAGGAAAAGCGACCTAAATAAAAATCATAATAAAATAAAGAATACAGTATAAAAAAATCTTCAGATGTTTACAAAAATGTGGAGCACGTTTTAAATTTTCTTCTCGTCATGTGCAAAACTAAAACACACACACACACACACACACACACACTCAAAACCGAAACGAGATGGATGGGAAAAAGTTTTCCATGTGGACTTTCAACTTATTTTATTTCCTGTTTAATAATCACAAGCTGTTTGGAAAATGTTGCTATTGTCATCGTTTTACGACGACTGTAGTTGTTTTGTACAATAGATACACAAACGTGTACATATTAAAATTTCTTGTAAGTTACGTACTATAGATCTTTGGTACAATACATTTAATTTTTTTAAATGTAACTCATTAACGTGATATGTACGTGACGTGACTGTAAAGTAGGCAAAATATAATAGAACACAAATAACAAAAGAAGTAAAATGTATTTCCCGAGTTTATTTTTCATTTAAACGATTTTTTTTAAAGAAGAATGAAAATGTTTACTGTTGAAATTTTTCATTTTTTTTTATCAATTTTAAAATGAAATTTAGGCCATGTGATTATGATAAGTAGCAAAGATGCAGAACAATTTTTAAGACAGATATATAGGTACTTATTTCAAATTATGTAATATGGTTCCATATATTATGTGTAATCATTTATGGGTGTTCTTTGATAAATATTTCTAAATACTACCTTCATAGAAAGAATGCTCTATAGAAGATTTAATTTTCACATTAACATCTTGGAATTCAATCATTAATCAATATTTGAATAAAAAAGTAATACCCTCGTCGTTGACTCGAAGTCATGCATGCCATGGCGTTACTAACATGAATCTTTACCATTCTAGCCTGTGAGATCTCATTAAAAACTCAATCGCGCATTTCGGATAATCATAATAATACGTTTCAATTAGAGATCGAATAAATGAATTATTACATGTAACAAACTATTGTAAATATTTTTTTACCAATTTTATTTTTATCTTGTATTTCAGACCAACAAGTTGTCAAATCTTAATCACTAAGGTAATTATGTAAATTTGCGGGAGCAAAACCTCCTTATCAATCGTTTGCTTCTTTAATCGTGAAGACATAGATGATCTTTTAAGTTTCGCGCCAGCAAATTCAGATGAGATGCTAGTTTCCCACCATAGCTGATCCGCATCTTTTACAATTCATCTTTCATAGTTAGGATGCTAAGGTGCTCCTGTAATCATTCTGAAAATTGTTAACTGTGTTCGTTGGACAATGTGAATATTCGGATTTGAGGTTGATTGCCATAATTGACACCTATAAGACCAATTTGATTTAATCTTTGTATTATACAGAATAAGTTAGTATACTAGGTCAATAGTTGAATATTTTCCCATCAACCAGTGCATTTTATCAATTTTTAATTTGATATGGTCTCGTTTCATTTCAAAATGTTTTCGCCAAGTTAACCGTCGTTTGATTGAGGAATTTGTATTCCGTCCATTGTGTCAGTAGGACAAGTAAGCTCATTTAAAGTGATTGTTACATTATCTTCCATTTCCTTAGCAACATTTCGATGTCATAAATATGTTGTTGTCGGACGCCGTTTGTGGTTTTTTATGGCTACATACGATTGCCGTATCATCTGCAAAAGTAGACGTCATAATTGAAGTTGGTATAGATATGGAGTGAAAACAAAATATATCGTTGGGCCAAGCACACCACCTTGAGGTACTCCAGCCAGAATGTTTTTCTCGTTCGATTTAGAGGTATTGTATTTGACATAATATCTGTGATTTGACAAATACGACTTCATAAGTTGGTAAATTTCTGGCAATTTAAGATTAATGTTATGAAAGAGATGTTCGTGCCAAACTGTATCGAATGCTTGGGCAACATCCAAGAAGACGGTGGAGCAGTATATTTTCTCTTCGTATGCTGACTTTATTTCTGTAGCTACTCGGTACACTTGCTCAATGGTTCCGCATTCGGCTCTGAAACCAAATTGATGATTATTAGGGATGATACTTCGTAGTTCCGGTGTAATATTTTCGATAATAGTTTTTCGAATACTTTCGAGACGATGAGTAAGTCTTATTGGTCTATATGACGAGACTTTGGTAGGATCCTTGCCAGGCTTCAGGATCATTTTTATATTTGACAATTTTCAGCATTCAGGGGTATACTAGCTGACCTGTGACTGAATAATCAGTCACGTGAATTAATTTTGTTGAATTTTTGGTTAAGAAATGATTAAGAAGATTTTTTAAGATGTAAATTTGACGCACTTTTATCAAAAATAAAGTAAATTCATATACGTGGTTAATTTTTAAATCTTAAACGGCAAGCATGCGCTCAAATGTACACAGTATGACTTACGTGTCAAGTCAAATATTCATATCTCAAACCGGAAGCGCGCGATCACATGATCACTTACGCACCCAAACTAAATATTAAAATCTCAAAAGGGAAAAGCACACAATTGCTGAGGTAAACTTTAATCTAAATATTTCATAAGAAATGTACAAAAAGATAATAAAATAGTAGTAGAAGGTAGGGATAATAAAATAGTAGAATATATTACAATTTACATGCACAGAATCTCTTCAAAAAATACATTCTTTGTTGTGATGCGCCCATCCCGACCAGCTGATTGATAGCTTGTCTCAACGATAAACACCTTGAGTCCGTCAAATGAGCGGCATCGTGAAATGGCCATATACATCTGATCATGCGTATATACGGGGGCCGGAAAGTACACTTCCACCTTTTTCGAGCTTTAACCCTGACTTTTGTTGATGGTTATGGCGAACGCGAGCTGAACCGGAAATTGAAGGCGAGACATTTTAAATGAGAAGATGCCTTCCGAGGGTGAACGCTTAATGCGTGGGATGAGAACGTGCTCGCCTTTTGAGAAGCCAGTCAGCACCTCACATTCCAGAATGTAGCAGTTTATTTTTGCGACGCGCATGCGTGTTTCATTGATTCGACCCTTGCAAGTGTTTAGATTCCTCATCAAACGAACGATCGCGTTTACCTTTAGCGGGATGGCATGGCGCGGCAAGCCAGACCCTTCAATCTCGTTGAGAAACTCAACGGGTAGGCGGAGTTCCTCATGCATGTCGTCACTCTCAAGTTTATCAGCGCTATGTTTGACTTCTTGTTCGTCGGGCAGGAGGTCAAGCACCTGCTGATTGGTTAGCGCGCAATCATCATTCTTGGGTGCAAGGATGGTGCGCTGCTCGATGGTTCCCTCGGCTGGTGTTGTGTTGATGTCACCATACACGAAATCGATCACACTTTGAGGAAGTCTGCCGGAAGTGTGATCGAGTTGGTTCGAGCATTGCCGTTTCCAACAGAAAGCAAATATTGCGCAAACTCGTCCTCACCTTCATCGACGCGCATGTTCTTGGTGAGTGTAAACTTGTTTATCAATTTCCAAAGTGGGTTCAACTTGATGGTCGATTCGCAAGTTCGCGCGCGTCCCGCCTTCAAGTAGTTACCACACATGAGGATGATTTTCCCAGCTAATGGAACACCCACTACCCGTCTATGATTGTGAGCTCTGCTTCTGGCATGATTAACTTTGAATTTAAATCGCGCGTCAACCATTAAGCAACTTTGAAATTGATTCGCGCGCCGACACTGTTGCAACTTCGAATCCGAATCGCGTACCAACTGTTTTACAACTTTGAATTTGAATCGCGCGCCACTAATTTGAACAAAAATATTTGCTTTTTGGTCGTCCCATAAAATTCTCAAATGTTGCAAGATTTCACGCGCACAAAAACTTGGAAATTTTCTGAAACCACCTGAGGTACCCATTTCGGGTACTTTCCGGTAGAATTTTTCCGATTTTTCTAGCCCACGCACAGCGCAATATTTATGGCGACCTACCCTGAAAAAATCTAAGGGATCGGATCATGTTTAGGGGTCATTTTAGGGATGAGTATGAAAAAATTAAGAATGTTAATATAATAGATAGATAGAAGATAGATAGAAGCTGACCTTCGATTGAATAATCAGTCACGTGTAAATTTGATGCACTTTTATCAAAAATAAAGTAAATTCATATAGAGAACTGTTTGTAGATCTGTGGCCCTATTCTGGCTTTCCCTGGGAATAAGGAATTGGGAAAAATATTTTCATAGCATTTTTGTTAAAATTATACTTTTCTGGCCTACTGAAAGAATAAGTTTAGTGCAAAAAATTTCAAAACAAAGTGATTTGGGAAACTTTTGTTCCACAAAATTTTTGTAGGGAAAAATATTTTCCCATTTAACTTTGTTTCGAAAATTTTAACAACATTCATGTTCCCTCAGTAGGCCAGAAAAATGCAATTTAGACAAAAGTGCTATGAAAATATTTTTCCCAATTCCCTATTCCCAGGGAAAGCCAGAATAGGGCCACTGACGGCAAAAAAATTAACCTGATTGGGTCTATTTTTGTATGTTAATTTTTATTTTCATAAAGTATGCCGTGCTAAAATTTCATGTAAAAATGACCCAATCAGCTTATATTTAATGCGCTAGATGTCACTACCTCGGACATTTATAGTTCTCAATTGAGACTAGGGAAAGTACAGAAAACGCTACCAGTGGAAAAAAAGGAAGCTTCCTTCAGATGCACCCGAGACACTTTTTCCATTTTTAAATTGATAATTTTAATATTAATTGTAGATACATTTATAGTTTTTATATTTTAATGTAATATACAAATAATATTAAACTTTCCAAGATCACTTTTCATAAATAATTCATAGAAAAAGCCGCATAAACTCTTTTTCGTAGTAATAAATTTTCCCGCGAGAGCACAGGGGTACAAGTCTCAATACGCGGTTAATTTTTAAATCTTAAATAGATATAGAGTGTCATGACAAAATTGTATTTTTTACACTCACAACTATTAACACCAAAATGTATGTAAAATCATTTTGTGTTCTCTGTTTTGTTTAACACTTTCACGACGGCGCTGTAACTCTTGCTCCTCGCCCATGGGCGGCTGCGCTTAAAGCTTTTCGCTCTATCGGACGGGAGCTAATCCAGCCGCCCTATTCCTAAAAACGATTTTTTTTGTATTTTTCTTTTTTTTATCTAAATATTTGGTGTTACATACCGTCTAATAGCACAATCAAATGCGTACCACCGGTGGTACGCACCGCCCGATGAGGCAGTCTAGTGCCGACAACCGGTGGTACGCGCCGCCCGATGAGACAGTTTAGTGCGGGCCACCGGTGGTACGCGCCGGCGTGAACGTGTTAATTGAGATTCAATTACAAATTTTCTACTCATTTTGTCATCACAGTGTGTCATCACAAAAACATCGGCAATTTTAATAAATTTTGTCATTGTCACGGTGTAATGCGCATGATCATAGATTCAATATAAACATATTTTGTCATGGCATTCTGGCTTCGTCGTGATAAAATTTTGTTGAAAACACCTGAGGTACCCGTTTCAAGTACTTCCCGGTGGAATTTTTCCGATTTTTGCAGCAAAGGCACACCGCTTTATTTATATCGACCTACCCTGAAAAATTTAAATGGATCGGATCATGTTTAGGGGTCATTTTAGGGTTGAGTTTGGTAAAATTAAGCGTATTAATATAATAGATAGATAGATAGATAGATCCTGATTCATAAATTGAATTGAATATATGAGCCAGTCGTCCAAAGGCACACTCAGGCAGTTGTTTGAGTATTTCACCTGTAATTCAATCATACCCAGAGGCTTTCTTTAATTGAGTTTGATGTGCAATAATAAATTTTACCAGTAGTTTCTTTATCTTAAATTTCCTCACGGGTCTGATTCCTACATTTTCTGTTTTCGTCATTTCTAGCCCATTCACCGTTAGAAAGATGGATTGGCGGGTTTGGTTGCTGATAACGTTTAAGGTATTTAATGGCCTTCAATAATGTATAGTTTCTGTCCGAATGGCTAGATAATTGCTTAAGATAGGTTTGCATAATCTAGTTTTTTTGTAGTAAGCTTTGTAGTTGTCTTTTTGAATGATTAAAGTTATGTTTAACATCTGGCGGCGATCGATTAATTTGCCAGATGCACCTTAAGCGACGTTCCTTTGTTAAGATTTTTTCTATTTCAGCGGATGTTATGGTGCGTCTTGTATGTTTGCTCTTTGGCGTAATAAAGGCTGAAATAGCTGCGTTGACCAGTAAATCATTAAAGTTTTCCATAACAACGTTTATATCGTTAGCCGTCTGCAGTGTAAACGTTAGGTTGATATGTGAACTGATGTACATCTTCAATTTCAACCAGTTAGTGCAGGTGTTTGTAGAACATGGCTTTTGCTCGGTCCAGTAATGTCGTAAAACCGGAGAGTGTCAGAAGATAATTCTAAAGGTTTTTCAGCTTGGAGTATTTCCTTGTTTGTTTTACTTGTGACTGCAAAATCTAGGCCAATAGCAGGCCAATAAATTGGAAGGCCACACGACGCGACATCGTACAGGTTTTCATGAATAACACTCATTGATTGACGTTCCCTTATCTGCCGAAACGTTAGTATTCGAAGGGCAATATATTGAAGCGGTGATTATGTGTTCTTTGACATGTCTGTTGACAACATACAGAGGTTGCTTGAACTTCCTCAGTGCTATATATTTATTTAGAACATAGTAATTGCAGTTCCTCCTCCACTTCTGCACATAGGACGTTTTGCGTCATAAACTTTGTAACCATTTATTCTGAATTCGTGTTTATCGGTTAAATGGGTTTCAGAAACTAACATAAGATCAATTTCGTGTTTTGCTTGGAAATGTTTATTTAATTCGAGTTTGTGTTGGCTTATACCGTTTGCGTTCCAGTGGCATATCTTCAGATAATTTATCGGACTTATCTAATTTTATGTTTTATATTATTTATTTTTTATTATTTAATTTAATAAGAGCAAGAATTACACTATTACTACATACAAAGTTAAAAATGAATTTGATTTTAGAGTGGATATAATATATTTATGTTACAAGAGTTTCCATGGAATTGCTGTGTGGTGTATTCTTCTGCGTTATAGTTCATCATTCTGGTGGTGTAACTCCTCCTAGGGCCAAAGTCGCTAAATAGAACTTTGGGCCAGTTTGGCAATTTCTCGTTCTACCTTAGGTTGTTTAGTTTAGGTTGATGCTGCTCTGCGTTTTCTGCTCTGCGTACACAACCACCGGAGTATGCACATAGTAGTGAGGATTGTAAATAAAAATATATGTCCAGTGAGTGAATATGTCCAGTGAATACTGGAAGTTTTTTAATCCTACATTTTGTAGGTCTGCTATTTTTACGTTTGGATACATTTTCTATATGGTAATATGATTTGTGTCTCTTCCTCGATGACATAATTTTTGTGGTATAATTTTGATTTTGGATTTGAATAGTTCAGTTTGTGAATTTTAATATATTTTGTCCTTTAATATCTTTTGATTTTTGATTACAATCCGATACGTTATTGGTTCTGATGATCGAGTATATAATTGGATTTCTTATATTATGCATCCGTTTCTAACGAGAATGAAGAGTTGAGAACAAGCGTGACTGATGTTCTCTCAGTATGGCAGACCTACTTTCAAAACCTGCTAAATCGGAATTGTGACGTGACCCCCATTAGAACAATAGCCCCTCCAGGTGAAGAGATCTTTGTAGAGGAAGAAGACGCTGCTTTGATTAGTCGATTGAAAAATGGTAAGGCATCTGGTCTCGATGGAACCCCCGCAGAATTAATTAAGATCGGAGACTCTACTCTTGCAACAAATCTATACGATCTCATGTTTGTATTTGGGACCAAGAAGAGTTGCCGGAGAATTGACAGACCGCGCTCATATGTCCGTTGTATGAAATGGTGACCGTCTTAAATGTGGAAACTATCGTGGTATAGCACTATTAAACACTGCTAACAAAGTGTTGGCTAATGTTGTACTTGCCAGAATAAACTATCTCGCCGAAAACACATTGGGTGAGGTTTTCGTCCTAACCGATCGACCACTGACCAGTGTTTCACCATGAGGTTGATCTTGGAGAAATGTTTGGAGTACAACATAACCATACATCAACTATATATATTGACTATAATATATATAATATAACTATATATATTGAGTAGTAAACAGAAGATAAAAGTGGTCAAACCTAAAAAAAACACATCCCAAATTATCAATTGTAGATATTTCCTATTTTTAAGAATAGAGGCAGTATAAACAAAACTGTCTTTTGTTTTAGGAAATAAAATGTAAAGGAAAAAATAGAATGTTTATTATTATCTCGAACAACACATTATTTTGGACATCAAATATTAAAAGAGTTATATTTAAAAAAAACTAAAACCGGGGAAATTGTTAAAAATGAATCCAATTTTTACAAATGATCACCCATAGTAATGAAGAAAAAATGAAATCACCTTTTTTTACTACCTATAGGTAAGAAAATGTAAGAAAATAAATAATTTGGAGCATCAAACTGTGTGAAATCATTGTGTTTTAACTACGAATATTTAAAAAAAATCTAAATAATTTTATTACGAAAATGAAATAAGGAACGAAAAAACCATTACGAAAATTTTAGTAACGTTCCGTTACGAAAATTTTCGGAATCCAATTTCAAGAATACCATTTTAAGATTTTCGTTATACTTTGACAATAACTCGGCACCAACAATTTTCGTAATAGTTCAAGAATAGAGCCCTAGAAGGTGGAAATTTATCTTCGTAAAAATAAATTCTGTTTGATTATTTTTTCTTTTCTCTAGGATACAATTTTGGGTTAACTTTACAGAGTGTATGCTATTGTATGCGTCAAAACATAGTAAGATTAATTGTAATGAAGTTTTAGACTTTTGATATGCTTAGGTTTCTATACTAATTGTAAGTGAATGCCTTGTATCCGCTAGATGCTACCTGTAACAAGACATGTGGAGTCGCCGAAGATCCATAGTAACACCTCTCAATTAAATAATGATTTTTGCAATTTGTAAAACATAATGTGACAAGACGGGTTTCTCTCAATTTGGTTTTACATAACTGAAGTACATACACAAATGGCAAGTATATAATACACACAGACGATCGAATGTAAAATGCCTTACTACTGCCTACATTTTATTGCTAAACAGGTACTAGTATACAATAAATATACAGATAAGTATATAACTACCAAATGCCGCTTATGTATCAATCAGATTTTATTTAATACTAGCTGTACTCTGTCCGCTTTGCCGGTCGTGTGATTTTAGATGAAACATTATTTTTATAATGAAATTAAAAATATTTTAATTATATAAAAATTGATTGATTTATTCCCATGCTCTGTGGTATACAACATTTAATATTGTTCCTTCATGTGCGAACACATATAATGTTGATGGTTTTCCTACTCGCGACCATTGGAAATGGAATGTAGTTTCAGTAGAAAATTGCCATTTAGCGCCGGATAGTGCTCGAATAATAATACACGGCTATTATATTTTTGAATGTTTGATAAAAAGTTCTTTGTTTGTGGTGTTGTTCCCGAAATTAATGTTAGCAATGGCTCCGGTGGATCATTTTCAACTGGCAAACTTTAGCATTTGCACAATATAAGCCATGAGTTTCATTTTTGAATATTATAGGTTTACAGTGTACACAAATGTTAGTCATACCGCTTAAATAACAATTTTATTTAAGTTAACCAATTGTATGATCATAACGAAAAGCCATTTTATTAAATATTAATCTATTTGAATTTGATGTGCTTGTTCTTGCTTGTCTATATCCAAATCGATTTGATTCACTTCTTCATTAACATTGTGCAGCAGGGTCATGTGCATGTGACTGTGATATTTGTAATATAACTCCGAAAATAACCCCCATATCGGCGTTATTGGTAGATTGAAAAACAAAAGTTCGAAATTAACACCCACAATGGCGTTGTAGTATAGTAGGTTACCAAAAAGGACACCATCTCCAATTCAGAAAACAAAAGGCGGGAACGTAATCCGTACCTTGGAAACCCCGAAAATGATACGCATATCGGGATTATAGGCATAGATATTACTAGGTACTAAAAATGACACCGCCCCATAAAACAAAATATCGCCATTTCGGATCTTAAAACGGATACTATATTCCTATTTAGCACTTCCTAAAACCAAAACCGCGAAAAGGACATCATTAAAGCATTCGAAAATCACGGGTAGAGTTTTTGTTAAAATACTTTCTTGTTAAAAATCGTATGTTTCCGCTTAAATTTTGAAAAACCGATCTGGAGTGGTATCGTTGCGAAATTAATTTAGAATCTTTTTGTTCTTAGTAGTTTCTTTTGTAAACATATTATGTATAAATTTTATTGAAATCGGTGCAGTAGTTTCAAAAACTATCGATCGAAAATGGTCCTATGGAAGCTGCAACTTCCGGTGGGCCATTTTCAGCTATAAACCATTCTCATCACTCGTAGAACATAGACATTAATTTTTCGCAAACTCGGTAAAGCAGTTCTTGACGCAAAAAATATTCGTACACATAATTATTAAAAGTATGCATACAAACTTCAACTTATATGTGAAATTATTAGCCCTCCTACCATTTTATGGAAAGAAAACAAAACTGCTGTAACAATTCTTTAATAATCAAATTACCCGCTACAATAAACATTTTTATTTTTTTGAAAGACGTTGATACATTTGCTCATCGATAATTGTGTTTTTTTATCAGTTCAAATTTTCCGGTGGGTTAACCAAATTACATCTTTTACATGTGGTGATGCTCTGTAAGCTTTTTCTTAACGAGTGTTTTTTACATTAATTTTCCTTTACCTTCATGTTTTGAAGGTAAAGCAAAATTAATGTAGATTCTTTAATGAATATTATCCTTTGTGTGATTACTATTATCTATTGATTTGATGTCCTCAATAAATTTAATGTTGTTTTAACCAGGATTTCGAGTACGGAAAATCCCACAATTGTCTGAACTAAAACTTTTCTAAAATCTTAATAATATTCGCGAGAGGTATATTTAATGTCCAATAAAGTCGATAATCTTAAATCGAATTTACAAAATGAAAAAAATCTAATTATAAAAATTAAGTTCGAATCATTACACATCATCAATTTAAGTGTATGATTGCAGGTCAAACAAAATTTAATAAATGTCGTATTACACGCTGAAACGCTATCAATTTATGTCCATCGGCAGCAAGAAGCGTTGAAATTGGATATGTTTTCATTTTATCACGATCAAAATCTTATTTAATCTAATTTCTCATTTAACCAACAACAACAACAAAAAATGTTGCTATCTAATAAATCTCTGTCGAATAATCAATATCATTCCGATGTAGGTTCGAGAACATATTAGATACACGACAATAAAATATGAGACGATGCGATGATGATGATGTATAAGTAGAAGAGATTCCGATCGATTTTTCACTTTGAACGAGAAATATAAATATTCATCATACATTTTTCTAATATTTATGATGCTGGGTGGTTTCTGTATCAAGATGAATAGAAACGCAAATAACAAAAATTTTCCTTTTTTCGACGATTTTTTTTCGTGCTGTTGTATTGGAATGGATAAATTATTATTCATGTATTATTAATGTCATCACCATGTATAGACTTGGCACAGAAAAAAAATTATAAATGGAAAATTATTATTATTGTCTTATGCTTTAAGTATATTGTGTGTGTATAACCATAATTTTTAATGCTGATAGCAGCAGATAGATTTATACGTGTGTGAGATGATTGAACGTATAGTATGCTTATTACGTTAAACTCATATTCATACCGTTGCTGTATAGCACCATATATGAGAGTGCTGGGTAGATTATCTATTTATCTTTATGGAATCCAAAATCAAGTTATCATTTTTGATTAAGAACAAGATGCACAATCTTTTAGATTAAGTCATGTGTGACATAATCTACTATGACAAGACAATGAATTGTTATTAAAGATGACATATTTATTATACGTGCACATGAACAATTGCTTAAATTACTTGTACATTTTAAAGCGAGAACTTGATTAATGTACGTACCTCTTTATTAACGTATTCTTAAGGGTTGATGGTCGAATATAGTATGTACACACTCATATATTGTAACTCGGTTGAATTCTTACAAACATCGTTATGGACATCATAAATAATGCATGTTATATATTCATACATAGAGGAACGAGCGTAACACAAGAGTATTACTGGGAAAACACAAGTGGAAATCCAAACTGTATATGATATATGAAAACAATAGAAGAAAATTGTATATGTTCTTTTGTTTTTCTTGAGTACATAGACATGAAATATGTTTGAAAAGTTAAATGGTACGAAGAAAATAAAGCTATCGTGTTAAAAGTTCTATAGACATAGGTTTTTTTGAACTACATATTTACATCCACATATGCTTTATGTGGAAATATGTTCGTATAATATAATTTTAATAAAAGCTTTTCAATATTTAAACTAAAAGTTTTAAAAACAATGTTTTTTTGAGGTAAAACTTTTTATTTTTGTCTACTTTTAAATGGATACGTAGAAAATATTGGTACAAAGGTTGTGTTTGGAGCAAATATTATGTGCGTCTTTATTTAAAATACAAAAACCATTTTATTTGTACTTGCTATAGAACCGAACCTATTATGATAATTGAGTGGGATTCTTACAAAATGAGACAATTTTACGCTTTGGAAGAATTTACTGAATCTTACTACTTTTTCTGTTTGATTAATTGTGTGGTAAATTGAATGATAATGATCAATTGATAAAAAATAAAAACAAAAATATTATAATTTTATTTTACACATTCATGTAATTTAAAATGCAACAATTTAAGTTATAATTTAAGCAAGCAATAAAATAATGATAAAAAAAAAAAGAATATTTATATTTAACTTCGAGTATCATAAAAGTAAGTTTACCGAACTAACCAAACTAATTGACAAGTTTGAGAAAGTTCTCATACTTGTGGATTAATATAGAGGGGTGGTATTGATTGATGCTAAAAATGTTTAGACTTGAACTATTTAATCGCTTACTAAATTACTATAAACTACCCCGTCCAATTTTGATGAGAGCGATGGTAAATTATAATTTCGATACCGAGGGAACTTCGTAGTGCCTCAGAACCAATAAATTTTGTGTTAACTTATTAGCTGAATTAAACTCAGTTTTCTATTAAGTGAAAATCAATACTCAAATGAATTAAGTTCAGCCCATGAGTTTTCTCACCTCCAAACGCGCTTCGTTACACAGTTTTGGTTGGTTCCGACTTCGAAGCATGAAATAATATCTATAATATCTTCGCCGAACTCAGAATAATTTCATAATTCACCATTCCCGAGTTTATTCACAAATAATTGACAAATTAAATTGATTCCAGCTAACCGTACAATTTTCAATCAAAGTAGAGCGTGTCCCGTGTGGAACAACTGGTAAAATTTGTCTAAAATCTCCACTCAATAAAATGGCTTTACTACCAAATAGTGTATTTTTTTAATTGGATCGTTTACTAAATCCCATAAAAATGAATCAATAATTTTAAGTACATTCTTTGGACACATAGATATTTCATCTATTAAAATCAAATCTACTGAATTAATATAACGTCCTCTTGAACGATTTGGCTTAATATTTGGAACTGAATTCTCTAATACTGGAATTGGCAATTTTTTCGTATCATGTTCTACCACCAATCAATACTGTTGCAGCAATACCACTAAAAGTAGTTACTATACAACGAAGGTTCAACGAATTTTATTTATGTATACAATTTAGATCTTAAATTTCGTTGATTTTGTTTAATGAAATGCAAACATGAGCCCTCAATACGAACACTGCAAAAATAATTGTTGGAAATGATGCAGATAACTAAAATCATTTCTAACAGCAAGTCGATATGCAACATAATTGTAGCATTGTAACTCGATTTCTGGGCGCAACAGAATTACATGTTCTTGCTTTGTTATGATTTATATTATTATACCATCCAGTATCACCATTGGGAAATAAAGATTATACGCCAAAGGATCTAAAGAACTATCTAAAACAAAAATGTTGCGGGCGGTAGAATTAACTTTATTAAATGAAACAATATTCCTTTCAAAAGGTGGTTCTCCATCTGTGGTACTAAAAATAATCGCAACATCTGTTTGAATAGCGTCATTAAATCTTCTAATATCTAAACCTCTGTTAACCTTAATAACCATAGACACCTCCTTACAAATATTAACAGCTCTATTGTAAAATTCATGCATCGATTTAAAAGATCGTACAAATGGTTTGACACTATCTAATTCAATCGAAATTTTCCGCATTTATTGATTACTATAATGCATATTTGCATTTTCACGTAACCTCAAATTAATCGCAGTATCAACATCGAAAAAGTACAACTGCGCATAGCACTGACTCCTATCATAATCAGTTACCAAAGCATCTCCACGATGACAAAACACATCATGAATTTTGAAATGATAGACCCCTGCGGAGAATTTGTGTCAATTTTTGCTTCTGAACTAACCATTGCGGATGCTCCAAAAATCTCTGTTTTAAATTGTTACACAAATCAATTATAAATTTCAAATTCAATTACATTTCAATTATTATGAGCTGCACGTCTCATACAAATGACCTCTTATGCTAACAATTCGGTGTGTGGTTCACAAATTTGCTGTTGTTGTTATATAATACAACACATCGGCTGAAAAGTCCCGGGCCTAACAAAGAAAACACATTTTTTTTTGTAAAAAATTGGCTTTATTCATCAACGTAATCTCCATCAAGAGCAACATAATCATTCCAGCGTCGCTCTAACATTTCAATACCACTTTTGTAGAACGATTTATCTTTTGCCTTAAAATAGGCTTCAGTTTCAGCGATAACCTCTTCATTCGAGCAAAATTTCTTACGGGAGAGCATTTTTTTAGGTCTGCGATTAGCCAGTAGTCGCTGGGAGCCAAATCTGGCGAATACGGTGGATGTGGGAGCAATTCGAAGTTCAATTCATGTAGTTTTGTCATGGTTTTGATTGATTTGTGACTCGGTGCGTTGTCTTAATGAAAAAAAATTTTTTTCTTTGCCATATGCGGTTGTTTTTTTTGTAATTTCGGCCTTCAAACGCTCCAATAACGCTATATAATATTCACTGTTGATGGTTTTTCCTTTCTCAAGATAGTCAGTGAATATTACACTACGCACATCCCAAAATATCGAGGCCATAACCTTTCCAGCCAATTGTGCTGTCGGCCGTTTTGGAAGAGGTTCACCAGTTGCTGTCCACTCAGATGACGATCGTTTTGATTCCGGAGTGAAGTGATGGATCCATGTTTCATCCATTGTCATATATTGACGCAAAAATTCCGGTTTGTTCCATTTAAACATGGCCAAACACTGCTCAGAATCATCAACACGATGTTGTTTTTGGTCAACAGTGAGTAAACGCGGCACCCACTTTGAACAGAGCTTTCTCATAGTGAAATGCTCATGCAATATAAAGCCAACACGTTTTTTTGATAACTTTACGATGTCAGCTAACTCACGCAACTTTACTTTTCGATCATTCAAAACGATTTTGTGGATTTTTTTTGTGTTTTCTGGTGACCACCTCATTTGGACGTCCACTGCGTTCTCCATCATTGATGTCTCTACGACCACGTTTGAAGTCAGCAAACCAACGTTTTATTGTTGTTACCGATGGAGCGAAGTCCCTAAAACACTTTTCAAGCCATTGCTTTGCTTGAACGGTATTTTTTCCCATCAAGAAGCAATGTAAAATTAAAACACGAAATTGTTTTTGGTCCATTGTTTTGAAACTAACAAAAGTAGTGTTACTCTTAGCACAATAACTCACAAACTAATGACTAGAATATAATGAAATTTTGACAGCGGTCTTTTGAAGGTTATTACCAACTGAACAAAAAAAAAATTGAACAAAAAAACCGGGTTTTCTTTGTCAGGCCCGGGACTTTTCAGCCCATGTGTTATGTTGTTATATTATGTTAAAAAAAATAAATGAGTAAACTAATGCAAATCAACAAATTTTGATTCGAAGCACATGCAACTCACGCAACTCACTTTATATTATATTGGACATTGAAAAGACTCAAATAAAAGGTTACTAAAATTTTATTTGGAACTCTGGAATGTATGTTTTTTAATCGATAAAACTTGCACTTGTTTCCTACCGTTTCTAAATTTTTTTTATTGATAACACTAAAGCTCGTCAGTATCTACCAAACAAAAGAAAAAAAAGAAAATCGGTTAACAAACAGAGAAGAAAAAGGTACTGAACTGTTTTGTTTTTGCCTATTTATATATAAATATAAATAAACACATTTTAAGCACTTAAATTTTTGAATATTTAAATAAAAAATTTTTTTTCCAATGATGATACCGTCAGCCCATAAACCGCACCAAACAGTCACTCTTTGTGGGAGCATTGGTTTTTCGACAATCACTCTTGGATTATGATTCGCCCAAATGCGGCAATTCTGCTTATTGACGAATCCACTGAGGTGAAAATGTGTCTCATCACTGAAGATGATTTTCTTCGAAAATTGATCATCCACTGTTGCCATTTCTTGCCACCATTCTGACCATTGACGACGTTTGGAATGGTCAAGAGGCTTTAGTTTTTGAGTCAATTGCACCTTATAAGAGTGTAAATGCAAGTCTTTATGCATAATGTTCATCAACGACGAGCGTGAGAGGTGCAATTGTTGGGCACGACGACGAGTTAAGGTGGACGGCTCTTCAGCCACACTATCGCGAAAAGCAGCAATATTTTCTGCAGTACGAGCATGCACTGTTTTAAAATCTCCTACAGACCCGGTTTGCTCAAATTTTTGCACGCTTTTTCGGATTGTACGCACATTTGGACGATTAAATTGACCGAAAAAATCACGAAGTGCACGATATGCATTTTGATTTGAACGCCCATTTTCATAATATGCCTGAATAACTTTAACGCGTTGCTCGATTGTGTATCTTTCCATGGTTCAAATTGAGTTAGTCTGAAATTGAGAAATGTCAAATTAAATACAGAAAAAAACTTGACGTTTAGGTGTGGTTCATTCAACGTCGGCCTTTAAAATTTAACCACCCTTTATATTGGAGTAACATCTAGTAAGTTTACAATTGACTTTACTAAAGTTTTAATGCTTTTCCAAAAATCATATAGATGGGAGTGTGGTAGTTTAAATGAAACACGAAATGTAATAGCAAAATAAAATATCTAATAACTAACCATTTTCCAAATCAGGATCTCATAAACATAACATAATCGAAATGTTGATAAAAGTGAATGCGATAGTAGCAAATAGAAACAAATAAAAGAGAAAAATTCAATCTCGCTATAAATTACAGTTAATAGCGAAACTGAGTTGATGTATTATAAGAATTGGACGAATTCGGAGAACACTATTATCTGCCTCTATATGTGTACTCGTTTATACTATGTGTGTGTATATACTATACTTGCTACATGTACTTCATATAGCAATATAATACAATGTTGCAAAGACCAAAATAATATATAATATGTACTAAATCCCAAAAAACAACAACAAATAATACGAAATTTACCCCTAAGGAATTGAGGATTATTATTAGAGAATATAGGAAAGCGGATATAAAATACAACAACGAAAATGAAACAAGAAATTTATATAAGTTTTTCCTCATTTTGTCTTTTCACCTGAGCACAATATTTATTTTTATGACTTTCAATCAATCGAAAATTATTTTGTCAAAAAAAAAAAATAATGAAACCACATAGATACGAGTACGCATCCCGTACGTATATTCCAGCATACCACCCCTCACAACATTATCCTTATTTCCAAAAATGTATAAATAAAGCATTTACTAGTTTGGTTTTCATTCTACCAGGAACGAAGTAAATCTAAAAATAATGAAAACTTCTATCTATCCTACATGTACGAGTACATATGTAAGGGTTTTATATAAGGATGTAATATTTTTGATTAAAATATTAATTCAAACATGAAGAATCCCTTTTACCGACCAACGACGTTTGTGGTTTTGTTGGGACATAAACGACTATGTTCATGTACCAAAGTTTCGAATCCTTTGTATCTTATTGTCACCGTAAAATTTAAGATAATTTTTGGCCTTTACTAAGGATAAATATCATATACGTATACTAGAAAATAAAAGTTGTAGTAAGAAAGATAGTTTTTGTCTATTAGTCCCCAGACGGTTGTTTGGCTTACAATTTTATATTCGAATAGGTGCAGTTTTTTTAAGTACAAACACACAACAGGATATTTTATTGTTCTAAATCACAATAATAAAAAAAAACTACCAAATGACCATATTAAATTATTAAAGAGGCGAACCCCAAAACACCGAAGCTAAAAGAAAGGTGAAAGCTTGAAAGAATGAATATACATAGTTTTTATTGCGCTATTTCATGTATATAAGGTAATTGATCTTACTGTTAAAATACAGTGTTTTAACATGTACATGGACATGATATAACAAAGGAAGACCTACGTACATATGTCTAAACGGGATAATTAAAAATGATTATATTCAATTTCCCTTTTGCAAACGAGTTGGGGACAGACAAACACTGAGATACGCCAATTACCCTGTCCTTTTTACTTATTCGGCCTGCGACAGCTAATTGAAAGGCAAAATCCAACAAAGCGACACCAAAGTACAACACCAACGAAAATAAAACTTCAATTACTTTGAGTGTTAAATTAAATTTTAATTGAAACTGATAATGAAACTTTTTTTTTACAAATATTATTTTGTTAATTTGGCTTCATTTAATCATTTTACAGTCTATTTTTTGTCTACTTAATTTAAATAATTCATTTCCATTTATTTACTGTAGGACTTAATTTGAATTGAAAATATTATAAAAAAACTGTGTTGGATTTTATCCAAAAAAAATTTAAGTATTTAATGCGATATATCGAAAGAAGGATGGAGAAAGAAAATTTTATATTTTATCGTTGAAATGATATATCTACAAACAGTAGCTGGAGGTAAATTAATCCTCTTTAATGTACATGTATTACGAGCGGATAGCGAAAGGTTATTTTTATGAAAATAATCGGAATCCATAACATGACGACCCGAAATTATACTGTTTAATGCCAGAAAGCTCTGAATGGTGCCCGCAATTTGTGTATAGGATGCTATCAAGATTATGATATATTACATTCATTTGTAACAAGTGGACCATTTAATCCCTATCGCAATTTTCCAAAAACTAAGTCCAAGAACTGTTAGCAACGGTTGGGCTTGAAACGAGACAGTTTTTGGGCAAGGAGGTTAAAAAGTTACGATTGAAATATGTTCAATATTAGGTGTGCAAGTGGAAACTCTGTTTTTTTTTTGTCAAATTCAACTTTATTCAAAAAATAATTGTTACAAAGATTAATTATCGAAATATTCGCATTCGCGATATATACTTGGTGGTTTCGAGGCAAAATATGAATATGACTAGAGTCATTTTTGCACATATTCAATTTCGTGAACCGTTAGTCTTTCAAATATCATAACATCGATCTGAATAAATAATAATCAGAGCAAGCCAAGTCTGGAGAATACACCGCAAGCAGTAAAACTTTCCAGCCTAAGGATAAAATGAGTTCCTGGGTTGATTTTGCTGCTGTATGTGGTCGAGCGGTGGCATGCAGCAATATCACCTTCCAAGTTTCTTGACCCGTAAATGGTCCTTTTTAATACTAGATCATTACTTAATTTGACCAATTGGGCCTGGTAACGTTCAGCTGTAACATTTTAACCAGGTTCTAGAAGGTCGTAGTAAATAACTCCTTTCCAATCCCACCAGACACAGTAACAATTCTTTAGCATGCACATTCATTTCGTCGGTCCCGTCTTTGTTACCGAGAAAGCAAATTCATGGAGATGTCAACTCTTCGGTTTTTGTTTTCTTCGGTCAATTTGTGAGGAACCCATTTTCCATTAGTTTTGTATTTTTCCCATTGCATGCATTGAAGTGATATTGCTTGGTGAGTAACTTCTACCAGTTCTACAAGCTCTTTTTGAGTTTGGGCGGGGACGTGTCCACTAGACTAAAATTGCCATTACGAAATCTTGCAGACCACTTTTTTACTGTTGAATGGCTTACAGAATGTTTACTAAAAGCCGAATTAACCAATTCCGTAGCATGAGTAGCATTTTAGTTTTTCATTTGAAAACAGAATAGAATGCAATGACCTAAATGTTGTTTATCGACATCCATCTCTCAAGGGTGTTCTTTACTAAAGTAAGGGTAAGTTGTGCAGGTTTGATAAACATCTGTAGGTCCATTTTATTCTAGAGTTTTTTGATATTCAATGGGTGAAGTGAATAAAAAAAGTAAATACTTCTTTCAAGTAAACACTACCGAGTTAGTGAATAAAACTTACAAGCAAAGTTTAAAGCAAGTACTTACTAATTTAACTAAAAATTTCCCACCATTTACTTAAAATTATGTGTATAAAGACTACCTTCTACTTTTACATGACATTTCAACACTTGAAAAATACAAGTAAAGTAGGTAGCAACTGTTAATGGGTAATTTATTAATACAAAAGGAAAAGCAAATTCTCATACTATGACATACTATATGACAGCCAAAGCCTATTTGTTTCCACTTTTAAAACTAGAAATGAGAAGGTCACTGAAGCATCCTATATCGTTAGTTATAGTATTACACTGGAAGGAGAAGCTCATACAATAGCGAAGACATTGGTCAAGCCTTGTGCAGTCGATATAGCTAAATGTAGGTTCGATGAAAAGGCGGCAAAAGAAATCACTAATGTGCCGCTATCCACTGACACGGTAGCTCATCGAATTAAAGATTTAGCAGCTAACGTCTTAATTGATATTTCGCTTGAAAAATTATAAGTTTTCTCTGCAAATGGACGAGACCACAGCTGAACTTGCAATCTTGCTTGTTTTTGTCCGATATCAGCATATTAATTTGCATTAAGAGGATCTTTTTTGTGTGAATTAACCGTTGCCAAATAATACAACTGGTGACAAAATATTTAAAGTCGTGAATGATTTTTTAAAACTAATGGTTTAGATTGGAAAAACTGTGTTGATATCTGCATGGATGGTGCAGAGGCAGGAGTAGGAGAAATCGTTTGCGCTGTTGCTAAAATCAAGAAATTCGCAACAAACTGCACCAGCCATTGCATTCGAAACCTCCAAGCAATACTAATGTCTTTGAAACATGTCTTGTCAGATATGTCTTGTTCGACTATTCGAGCTCCGTTCCGAATTGGGCACTTTTTTCATGGTAAACAGAATGGATTTACAAGAAAGGCTAACAATGGTTGTTTCGATTTGGATACCTCGCCGATATATTCTCAAAGCTAAACAAAGTGAGCTTGGCACTTCACGGAAAACAGTTTTAACATTGTTCACAGTCAATGATAAGGTTCAAGCCTTTAACATAAAATTGAAGTTTTGGGTCATTTGCATTCGCGCTTGTGAGCTAGATAGCTTCCCTACACAAGAATTTTTCGATGAAATTAATGGGGACATTGAAGAAAGTGACTATTTTATGTTGTGTGATAAAATTCGTCAAGATTTGGATGATATTCTTAACTCAGTTAAACAATATTTTCCAGATGAGCAGAATGAAAAGCTTGAAAATTACTATTATTATTAAGATTCGAGCAGCTTCCGTGTACATTATTAAGTCTTTGGCTCCGCAGCTCAAAAAATTTGAGAACCGCTGGTTTAGGCAGAAAATAAATAGGTATATTAGAAATTATGTATCGGTTTACCAAATGAAACGAGAGGGAGTAAAATAAACAAAAAATAAAAAGTGGAAATATTTTTACGCTGCTTGAGTGATACGGGTTTTCAAGATGGAGTAGGCGAAGAGGTGGGGTAGAACTTTAGACTAAATATTTCCTCAAGTGCTAGATAACGTGATTGGAAAATCACATGAATTTGTAGTATTCGCCAAAACTGATCGAGAAATGATTCCCGCTAAAGATCTATGGTTGAAAATGTTTAAGATTCCGATCGTTATTGGTGCCCTCGATATAGGCACGTTGAGATTTTGAATCATCGATCATTTTCAACATTGCCTCTTCCTTTGCCTTTTTTATGTTCGGAAGTTGTGATTTACTTAGCAGATTTTTTTTTTTTATGATTTTTATTTTTATATGTGCAAATTATCACTATATTTGTAATAATAATAATAAAAAATTATGTTGTGCTGGTATGTCACTTCAATCACAATATTTTTGAGATTAAATTTCTTCAAAGTAAATACTAGGACAACTTTAAGTATTAAAATGTATAAAAAGTAAATACTTTGAATATTTCCCAGTTGATACTTTAAAGTAAAAGTAATATATTATTCACACAAATCTGGTCATTTACTTTTACTTAAAAGTAAAAACTTTGAAGTAAATACTTTTTTTATTCACTTCGCCCAATAGCTATTATGGAAAACTCGTGCTTAGGTTTTTCCTTTTCCCGATTATTTTAAATATTTTGTTATTAACTCTCAAACTTGTAGAAGTTGTGCAAGCTCGATCGGAATAAACAACAACAATAGACTAAATTTTTTTCGCAGTTACAAAATTAATTCTATAATCTCGAGCCTAGTTTTGTTTGTTTTTAAATATTTAAATTTTAGAAAAAATTTAAATAAAAACAGCCAACCAATTTCCAAAAACAAATTATGAAAAATAACTCAGAAAATTGTCGAGAGAGGGCTAGTGATTGTTTGATATGCAAATACGGAGCTTTTCCATTAGGTAGGTTCGAATAATGAAGAAAAATTTATAAATAGACACATTGAAATTGAAATTTTAGGTTAGGTTCAACAACAAATTTAATTTAGTAAAGAACGCTCTTAAAATTGATGTACATGGAACGACAACTTGTAAATGACTGAAATTTATTTAAATATATTTTAATGCAACCAACTTCAGAGCCGAGTTTTCACTTGCGGTGTGCTAACTTAACGGTTTATATTCGTAAACCGGTTTCACGACGAATGAGGGCATTTTTAATCAAAATAATCTAGCATCAGGAAATGAAGAAATTCATGCACTATAAATTATCAGTAATTAAAAAATAATAATAAAAGCTAATGTTACAATAGAATATTCTCTTTCAGGTACAGACATTTGTGTTCATTTATTTGTGTATCTAAAAAACAGAATAGAATACAAACTACATATAAGTATTGTAGCCACGATAGTTAACCCTTCGAGATATGTCAATTTTTAATTTTTAAATTCAAATGTTTACGATCGTTCGAGAAATTTTAAGCTAAATAATAATAATCAAAATATAAAAAGTATGAATTGCTCAAACAAAATGTTTCATAGGCTAATATAAAAATAAAATAGTTCTTGATCGCAGGATCGAGGAAAAAAATCAATAGGTTCACTAACTAAATTCTAATAAGAAGGTGAGAACGACATCCAGATTAGTTAGACAATAGTTTTATTAAATTTTGAAGTAAGTAGTTTGAATGAAGCTGCTATAATAAGAAGGGAAAGAAACAAAAAAAAAGTACTAAATTTATTAGAAACAAATTTTAAATTGTTATATGAAAAGTTTTCAAACAGTTTAACTTTCGCCATTGAAACTGAGAACTTTCGCCATTCAAATTTATGTCTTCAAAAATATGTTTTTTAAATATTACTACACATTTTACCCGACATTACAATCTAACATTGAAAACTTAACATTGAAATCAATGACTCTAACGGGAACAACGTGATCAATTCAGGAAAGGAGAATCCAACATGATTGTAAATCTTGAACTAAAATTAAAATTTAGGTTGGAGAAATAATTAACAAATAAATAAATTGAATTTGTGCCCTTATTAAATATTAAAATTAAAATTACTGAATGGGGATAAACAAAAATTAAAGAAATGACCATGTGCTCGTCAGCTTGGGCGCTATCTGTAACGGGATCACTTTTGTAACGGGCCCGTTAACAGAAATTTGTATCATCAGAGGTTCCGGAAAACGGTTGATTCCTCTATTTAAGGATGTATGGTATTTTATCAAAATAAGAGTTAGGCGCAAATCACCTAGTGGCTACAAAAATTTAGCTAATGATATAATTTTTGTTTTAACGCAAAGCTCAAGGTATTTTTGAAGGATTAATACATGATTATTTTAAAATTCCGTATATTTAATCCGCAATTATTATTTGAAGTTGGCGAATTTTCAAAAAATTTTGAAATCTTACGAATCGTTTTATTCTATTTTTTCCACCAAATTATGCTTGTTTTTTATATTGACATGTACAGGATGATATTTTCGAGGGATTAATTCATGATTATAAAGATTAACATTAAAATAACAAAGATATAATTAAAAATCTATCAACATCATTATATGTATCGATTAAAAACGATAAGATATTTTGTCATTGATAAATATTTCGACTGAAAATTAGTTGCTAAATTTCTCAATAGATGGCTCATTCAAAGATTCATCTAAATTAGCGGAGACACGATTAGAAACTTATCGTTTGGCGGTTTTATATAAGAAGACAGATGAATATTGTTAAATTTTTGTTTACATAACAGATTCAAATTTAAAAAATTATTGTGATAATTCTATAATTAATCATAAATAGTGTTATATAATTTAAGAAAAAGTACGTTCTGTAAAACTTTTGCGTATTGTATATATGTACATATATATTATATATTATATGTGTATATATATAAATATTTGAATATCGTCTTTTTCTATTTTTGTATATCGATTTTTCCCAAAATGTGTGTAACCTGGAAGATTTGGTAGTAGATTTGTGTGTATTGCTTTACTGCACATGCATGTCACGTGTCATTGGTTATCATATTAACCATTGTAAACGAAATATGTTCGTGTTGTTTATAAGACAGTGTTACTTTTTAAATAATTTATGTATTTTCGATTTTTTTTTTATATTTAGTACTTAAGATTTTATTTTTAAAATTTAACGTAAATTGATTTATAAATTTTTACTAATAAATATAAAATTAATTCATGAGTTTAGCCGGTACATTATTTTAAATTGGAATATCTGATTTTTAAAATACTTTCAATATATAAAACAGCTGTACCGACCAAACTAGGTCTTGTACAAATTCAAAGTCAAAATCTAGAAAGGTGCAACATTCACCTTACGAACGGTCGGTCACACTTCTTTATAGAATGCAGCTGCACCCCTACACGTCAAAACATTGGCTACATTCATTTCACAGAACCTCTTAGAATAATGGTACTTTGATGAAATTGTTTATTGCATTATTTAACACGATCTAAGGTCCACCATCTAAGGTCTATACTAATTTTAACCGTTTCTTCAGTAGAACCGGAAATATACCAGTTCAATATAACCTCTAAAAAAAATTATTAAAAATTGGAAAAACCGACGAATTTCCTAACGGGATAACTGAAGGTCACAAAACTTAACAACAATATACGTGTTTGCTTTTCTTGTCAAAATAACACTCGATAATGTATGGAATAAATTTCTTACGTCATTGTTTATCTACTGGTACATCTGTGACTAATTTGTAGTGTAAAAGTGTCAATCAATAAACTATTTCAAGGCTCGAATGTAGGCTCGAAATACACATTTTATGTTCCAAAAGTTTACTCATTTTAAAGAAAGGTCAATCATCTACCAATATCTATATCAATAGGCCCAAATTTAGAATTCTGGTTTTATAATAAAATCGATGATAAAAGGAATAGATTTTCAATTTAAAACGATGTACTGGCTAAACTAGATCTTGTATATAAGTATATATCAATCGAAAGGTGCAACATTTTTTATTGATAAGGCAAGGTATTAAATGCTATTTATGTATGAAAAACAATATCGTTCATACGCCCACGTCTACAGCCCTGCAATTAAACATCAAATTTTTCGATGACCTCTTCCAATAAAAGCCGATCAATGACCTCAATTTCAGCTCGAATAATGTTTTTAATTTTTAAGTTGTTGAATTGTTTGTGGATGAGTAGCATACACCTTCAAATAACTCCACTAAAAATAATCAAGTGGTGTTAAATCCGGGCTTCGTGGTAGCTAAGGGACTTGTTAACAATAAATGGATTCTTGCACCACTTGCGTGACATGTCGCCCCGTCTTGTTGAAACCAAAGGTCGTTGACAATCAATTTATTCAATTTGGGCCACAAAAACCAGTTAACATATTGCGATAACGTTCCCCATTCACTGTAAGGGCATTGTCCTGTTCAAGAAAAATGACCCTGGATTCCACCGGCCCATAAACCACACCAAACAGTGACTTTTGGAGGATGAGCTTCTGCTTCGTGAATAACATGAGGATTTTCCGCTCCCCAAATTCTACAATTTTGCTTATTGACGTATGCCAATTAAAATGAAGCTCATTTGCTTCATCGCTAAACAGGATTTTTGATTAAAAACCTTCATTTCGTTCAAGCATCCAATTAACAAGACGACGACGACTTAAATGGTCTAATGGCTTCAATTTTTAAGTTAGTTGAATGGATGCAAATGAAGATCAACATGCAAAATGAGTCGTAATGTGGTTCGTGAAACGTTTAGTACTTGTGAACAATGCCTGGTTGATGGGCTTGGATTACGAACACTTTCACAAACAGCTGGCACTGCATCAGGAGTAGGAACTGGATTAACAAACTGATGCGGGCTACGAACTTTCACGGAACTAGTTTTTTTCAAAACGATCCATAATTTTGCCAGTTGCACGCTCAGTAGGACGTCCATGTCAACCAAAACTCTCAAGTAATTTACTAAATGTAGTTTTTAAACGAAATAGATTTGGACATTTAAAACGCGTTCTTGTATTGTTGCAGGATGATAAATGGCAAATTTTTGACTTTTCATATGTCAAAGAATTTTGTAGAACAGGTAACATTAAGTACTAAAATATTTTTAATTTTTTAATATTTTTCGAAATTTGTTTCTAAGGTTACTTCATTCAATGGTAACTCCATTCAAACTTATAATTATTTTGTTATATACTGATGGTACAATCAGAGCCTGTTCTATTATTAGCGTGTTACTTTGGGAATTTTACAACAACAATTCCACATAAATTTCAATCCGAAATGAATAATTTCATTCCACCTAAAATTAGGATTAGAATTATTCTATTCTTAGTGTAGTTTAAATGTTCACCGCATGGTTAATTAATACAATTATTTTATTTTTATGAATTGTCACTCAGGGAAATATATAGTATTTTTATCGCATAAAGGATAAAGAACCAAATGACATAATTTAACGATACAAAAAATGAGCTCCTTAGCATCGGAAATTAATTTGAAAAATAAGACATATTTACGTTGAAAACGCATTTTATCTTTTCATAAATATTTGTTATGACATAAAAGTAAATCACATGCTTATTTTGATTTTTCTAAATTTTTATACCAACCGATAAACGTATAAAAAAATCGCTTGGCTGTTACTTTCAGCACAAATTTCATTCCTATTCGAATAGGAATAATATTTCCCAAAGTAAGACCACATATATGTAATAAGAGTAAGTGAAATAGCAGTAGTAATATTTCAAAATAATATTTTTTTTTTATTTTCAAAATAATAGCGATTGCGGTGGTGAATTTAACTGGTTTGGGACGTTATTCAGAATCCATTCTTTCACAATGTGTACCGTATGCTTAGGATCGTTGTCTTGCTAGAAGATCCATGATGGCACGGGTCCCAATTGCTCCACGGCCGGTTTCAAATTGTCCTCTAGCTAGAATACCATGTATTTCCAGAGATCCAAATTTTAATTTATAAAAACAAGTTTACCTACCTCACTCGCCGACATTGAGCCCCATAGCATAACCGAACCACCATCATGTTTAATAGTTGGGATGACGTGTTTTAGCGCCAGCGCTGTAGCAGGTTTTCTCCAAATTTTACCTCTTACATCGGCTCTGAAAATGTTGAATTTACTTTCATCCGGAACAACAAACGTCTTCCAGAAGTTCGTCTTTTATTTTAAATTTTTCTGCAAATTCAATTCTTAGTTTGGAATTAACCATCGAAATTAATGGCCAGATATCCATGTTTCCACAAAACCTTTCTAATATTTTGGGGGTGGGTAGCTTTATTAAGTGCCTTCTTTATTTCTGAAGCTAGTTTTGAATTAGTTGTTTTTGGATTTTCTCTCTCCAAATTCAAAATCTTTCGCTCGTCCCGATTGGAAAATGTTGCTTTTCGCCTTGTTCGCTGCCCGTTTTCAGCCGATTATGTGATGTTGAATCTGGATATTATTTGGCCCCTGTTGAATGATTTCGACCAACTAATTTTCCAATTTCGCACATAAATTTTCCAATACGTTTCATATTAATTACTATTTGGCGTTCTTCGTTGGTAGTTTTCATTTCTAACACCGGCCGAACGTCTCGCAATCGTTACATTTTAGTTTGTATATGACTGTCTGTATTCAATTTGAAAGAGATTATAAATATCAAGGAGGACCAACTCGTTATTAAAATATAAAATACTGTAAGTGTATGATAATTTTCATTGCAAAAAATTCTTGATTTTTTTTTTGTTTTTTTATTACAAACAGTAAATGACTTTTTACTTTGTATGTTTGAATTTGCTAATTTGTAAAATTATTTAATCTAATAAAAACTGCAAAATAATCGGTATGGGAAATAGTTTCGTGGCCTTTTTTGGGTGACATTGAAATAAAGAATTTTCTTATTTCAAATGAACTTTATTAAACGAAATATGTGCCATTTTGATCTATCTAGAGCTATGATCCCATCTCTGTAGAACTAATATTCCAAATCACAGAAGTTCTATAGAGATAGGATGAAAAATCGAGACAACCCATTTTGGCAGGTCTTTTTTTAATTTAATGTAAAACAATTAACATGGTTCTGCATGGACCGGAACAAATGGTAGTCCGATTGTGCAAGGTCAGTACTGTATGATGGATGCTTCAATATTTCCCAGCCAAGCTCTCTCAGTTTCTGCCGGGTCATCAATGATGTGTGTGGTCTAGCGTTAATATGTTGGAACACAACGCCCTTTCTGCTGATCAATTCTGGACTTTTAACTTGAATTGCTTGTCTGACCTTCATAAGGCACGATTCCTTTCCAATCCCACCAAACACACAGCATTACCTTTCTTGACGTTAATCCTCCTGGCTTTGATACCGTTTGGGCAGCTTCTGCTCGTTTCGTCGATGATCTTTTTCGAACAACGTTTTCTTATCTTATCCACTCTTCATCACCAGTAATCATTCGATTTCAAAATGGCTCGATTCCGTTCCGTTTCAGCAGCGTTTCGCAGATAGAAATCCGGTCCATTAAATTTTTAACTGTTAATTCATGTGGTAGCCAAACGTCAAGCTATTTTTTGTATCCAGCCATTTTCAAATGGTTTAAAACTGTTTTTGATCAATATTTAGTTCTTTACAAATTGCATGGCTGCTTAAATTCCGGTTTTCTTAAATTTTCTGCATGATTTCATCGACTTTTTCAGTGGTTGGTCGACCAGAGCGAGGTGCATCTTTGACATCCATATTTACAAAACGAAAGCGCGTAAACCATTTCTTTGCTGCTGATTTTGATATAGCACCTTCTTCATAAACAGCACAAATTTTTTCGAAGTCTGAGCCTCGTATTTATCTTTGTCGTAATAAAATTACAAAAGAAATCAAATTTTTTCATTGTTTATCTCCATGTTTAAAATGTTTTAACTTTTTATTCACTTCACCGATAAGAATTGCCCGATACGATCAATGGTTACTGAGCTATATGAATGTAAAGCCATCTACCGGGAAAAAGGCCACGAACTATTCTCCTACCCTTTAAGTTCTATAATCCTTATATTTTGTAAATTTTCTCAAAAACCAGTGTGTATGATCATTTTCGCTACTGACTGTATGTTGGTAATAAATTTTGATGTGCACTTTTTTAAGCCGCATTTCTAGGTCGGCCTACTTGGTGGACCGGCCAACCCGTTTCCGTTACATTGAATTGATTGCTGTGTTTAATTAAACAAACACAGCACCATATAGAGTACATATAGAATCAAAATAAATCCAGGTCTGCCAAAAAATTTAAATTTTCAGGACTTTTAACCATGCGCTTTTCCTCTTTTTAAATTAGATTTGAAGTTCTGAAGTGAGTGTTGCTTTAATAAAAATCTATAGCTCGTCTTCGATATTATTAACAAAGATATAGTTGATACAATGATTCACGAATTATTTTTAAAGAAAATATTTAAAAAGCCACATGACAAAGTGAAAAATGTGGTAAGTGCAGTTACTCTTATCTCATCACTAACGACGGTAACTCGTTGTACTTTCAAAAACTTACTGAGCAACACAATAATGAGCAAAGCGATCTTCGACAATCTCTGTAGCTAGCATATTCTTTCAACACGGTTGGCTTTTGAATAATTATCTTATTATAAAACCTTCTGAAGTTAAATTGGTTGTTATGTCAAATTCAAATAACCCGGCGCTAATTTTTATTTTCATATTTCAATCATATTGTCTAAATTTATCGAGAGAGTTTATGATACGATTTGAAATAAGAATAAGCTACCGTGGCTTTTTGCTGTCTATTCTAGCGTAACTCTCTAGTGTAATTCGGCCAAACATGCGTTTCAAATCTATCATCAACACATGTTTTGAGGAGCCGTGTTTAATATTAGAGATGTGCTTAGAATAAATGGGTATTATTTATTATTACTAGTCCAGCTTATTAATAACTTACAGGTATCTAGTTTAACTTTCTGTCATAAATGAAACCCAGGTACTTCGCGCTATTTGTAAAAGTCAAGCTGATTCCATTTCACAGCATCCCATTCAAACTTGCCTTGTTTTAAATTCAACCATAGAGGGATTAACAACTAATTTGGTTTGAAAATAGCTCAAAATAAGTTAGTAATGTAAAATCATAATGAAGAACAATATGATTGCTGAGTTTATTCCACAGCAAATATTGCTCCCATATAACCGCTACATTATCAGAGTTAGATCATATTACTAGTATTATAAACAGTAAACTTTACTGTGCGACTGTTTGACAAAATTGAAAATAAATTTAAAATTTCATATCGAGATTAAAAATATCAAAAATATTTATATAAAAGCCAAACGCCATTGTTTAAAATATATTTTACTACTAAACGAAATTTGAATTATTTTCATGCAATTGTTTCGCTTTCAATTTCTCATATTCAATTCTAATCATAAAATTTCGTTACGTTTATGTAAGCAAAACTACTACTATTAGAGCTTCATAGTAATCAATACAATACACAAAGAGCAAAATAACAAAATAAACAAAAACACGTACCCAATATGCAAAGCCGACGGAATTCCATTTACATTCGCGTTCTAAAACCACACTGCTTCTATGGAAAGAACCATGTGTAGCACACGGAAATTCGTACTACCAGCCAAAGAAAAGTGTCACAAAAATTCCGGTGTTGGTGTGAATCCCAACTAAAAAGAGGAAAAAATCACAGAAACAAAAGGCACGTGTTTATATATATTTTCCAATTGGAATAAATAATAATTCTTATCCGAAATAAAACAAAATTTCCCATTTATAATAAAATAAATATTAATTTTTTATTCACATTATTTTTTATTTGTGTACAAAAAAACATAGACAATTTATTTACATATTTAAATTTCATAAATTGAGTTTTGTATTGCATCCGCCACGTTGTATTGCATCCGCCACGTTGTATTGCATCCGCCAGCATATTGAGATCTTGAAAAAAAAAAAATCTTTGAAAATTTACTACGTAAATGTATTTCGCGACGACGCCATTGTGAGACAGATCTCTATTACCTTTTTAGTCCAAATTTGCACATCGCGATCACTAAATAAGTTAATAATTATTATTATATATTTAAATTTAATATTATTTACTTTAACAAATCGAAAAACATTATAATGAAACACAACACTTTAAAGTAAAAAAACTAATTATGTAGTGCAACCGTACACGTCGACTTGTCAGAAGAAACTGAAAATAAAAGATACAATCGAAACTTATAAAACGAAAATAATATTACCGCGAAATAGAAAGAGAAAAACAATTATTTTTCTCCAAAATCAATATTTTTGTGTCTTTGATATTTTGTAGTACGGAATTTTGTACGACATTTGAGCAGTTTTTTTCCACATAGTGGAATAATTGCATACTGGGTATGTATATAATATTACATCGTTTAGATGAAAAAGGAAACAAAAAAATGTTTATCTTGGACACATTCTTGGGCATTTAAATATCGACATCAAAACAAATTTTTTTTCTGAGTACCATACAGCCTTAAAGCTTACGATAAAAAATGACGAAATCTTTCGGCTCCTATATCTAGGTGGCTCTGCTAGCGGTCTTAACAATTATAGATACGAATATTGAACTCTTGTGATTTTTCAAAATTTTTAATTCTTGTTGCTTTGCGTAGCTTTCAATTCAAGATAAAAGAAATTCTACGTTTCTAGAAATTATTTGGATCAACCACATTCCCTAGTCTTCATCAAAATGATTTTATACGTCCATATTTAATTTATTTGTCAATCCCTTCTTCACGGAAAAATAAAAACAAAAATTACGTTACTGTAGGGATCTAAAAGATTTTTTATTCGCATTAATGCAAATTTCAGATCTTTAGTCAATATTTAAAATTTAGAATTTACTTTGGGTAAGTAAGACCCAATAAATTTTAAACGATTAAATTTCAAGAACAATTCTTATATAATTTGAGAAATAAGCCTTGACGACGAGATTCAAATTGAGTATTCGTAATTACTTATCTTGACTTTACTCGTTTACCACTAATAGCGTGTAAAATATTGAAACATGCATCAACTTACATTTAATTGTTGAAATAACTGAGTTATGCCGGACATCTTATGCATAATTTATATGTAAAACTCGTAACAGCATACCCCATTGCATATACATAAAATAAAAAAATTGGTTTCATTAATTTATACCTACCTAGATATAAATAAAGAACAAAGTCCTGACACACAAGTATTTGCTACAACGAGGGTCCCGTTCACCTCTGTTACTATATGTATACACATATGCTCGAAATAGTACCGAATTTCTTTTACCTTTCATATCCGAGTTGATAAAACGAAATTAATTTTTCTTTGCACATTATACCTCACCACCGATAATATCAACACACGAAATTATTGTACATTAAATAATTAATGAGTTTCATTTAAATTTAGTTAGTAATAATATTAATATATTCCAGGAAAACTTTGGCCACCCACCCTCCCACATAGACATCAAAATAATAATATGTCAAAAGTTTTAACGTGGAACATAAGTTTTACCTCGTTTAAATATGTATACAAATGTAATAAGTATGCGTATGGTGTATATGTATACGTATTTATTATTCAGAGGACACGCAACATGACAATTAAATGTTTAATTTTTCTTAATGTTTCTCGAATTTAGACGCGGCATGTAAAGACATAAGAATTAGGGATATGAATCGTATACATCTGTAAATAATTATTATTGTTTGTGATGATGATGAGTTTTGTTTTTCTGCATATATCATATAGTTAGTTACACATGGTGCAGTCATATTACGAAATTTAATTAACCTTTTCTATGGTATGCGCTGCTAATTATACGTTGAGATTATTCGACATTTTCTTTCCATTTTAATAAGGATATGCAATGAAAAAAAAAACGCTTCAGAGTTAAAGTGGCATGAAAAATACTTTAACAGGAAAATATAAAAAAAATTACCACATATATTTAAGGTTGGTGTTACACAGATGAATGATAAAACGAGAAAATTATGGTAATGCAGGAAAATTATGTACATTTGAGGATTTTCTTGGAATAGTTCCAAAAAAAAGCATAAAAAGCTTTAATATGCATTTATTTGTTTTAAATTTCTGTCTATTTCACCAAAAATGCTGGCTTTACTGTTTTTTTTGAGATTTTACGGGTTTTTAATGGTTTGGTGTAAACGTAAATTAATAATTGTCTGGTTGTGGCATATGTATATACCTAAATCATATGCGGAACATGCAAATTATCACTATTACTCGTTATCTATTTGAATTTATATGTATATACTTATGTCTCATTTGTAACTATGTATTAAATGTAGTATTATACTAGTTTGCACTGCTAGCGTGTTCTGTAGACATTTCACGCCTGATAAATATAATCACACGCAAGTGAATGTTATATAGGCTTTGATTTAACCGCAGAGGAAAAGAATAAATCCCGATTAAATGATACGGACATTTTATGCGGTAAGTACATATACATATGATATAAACATATAAAGTATTTAATAGCATCGGATGAAAGATATATAATTTTGCTTAAACGCCATTAAAGCTTTTCCACCAAATTTCCCACACAGTAAAGAAATTGCGATAATTACTGTTTTCCACGAAATTATATCCAAGTATTCCATTCATTTTGGTATTAATTACAAAATAAATTCTTGTCACAATTTGAATATTATGTACTTGAAACATACACGCTCCATTAAACTTTTATCGCCATGTCACTGTTGAACTTTAATATGCTAAATATTAATTATTGAATTACACGAGAAAATTAATTTATATAATTTTAAATTTTGATTATAAACAAAACTAACCTTTAATTTAATCTGTTTTAAAAGCTTTTTGTTTTTGTTAAGCTCACAACAAAGAAAAAGGTACAACAAACTTTACTGTGCACACGCAAGCTCATAAATTATTTTTTTGGGGAAATTTGTAATTTTCTAATTTACATTCAATATAATAAACGTAAATTTTTTTAATTTGTATGGAAATGCCTGTGAATGAGTTGGAGGAGGTATGTTTTGTTGGTTCGTTCTCGATGAGAAGTCACGTAATAAACTGTTGTTTATTTGTTCACGTTATATAACAGTTTTATGTTCAAGTATGTGTTGTTTATTTTATTTTAAATCCAATTATTCATATAGGAAGTGGGGAGTTTGCTCTAGGTTACGTTAATAATCCGGAAAGAGAATTGAAAATTTAGGAATGGTACTACTCTTGGAAATTGAAACATCTGTTAATAATGGAAAGTATATGGGAAGTTAAATAGAAAGGGAAATCGATTATTTTGTGAGATGTTTTTCAGATGTACTGACAGCTTCACGAAAATTTATTAAGATACGTTTTATTGGAAATGGTAATAGATAGATAAATTCCCTGGACACAATTGTTCACCAACATACCCTCCTAAACACTTACCTCAACACCCTCCCCCACCCGAATCCACTCGGTGACGTGAACAATTTACATATTACTCGGCTTGAACTGTTTTCGGCTATATGTCGTTTTCGGCGAAAAGTCGTTTTCGGTAAAATGTCATTTACGGCGAATTGTTGATTTCGGTGAATAGTTGGTTTCGAAGGTTCATAGTTTAACATTTTTTATATTGTAACACAATTTATCGGAAAAAAAAACAATTTAACTAAGAGGACAGTCATCGAAAACATCAATTCGCTGATGACGAAAATTTATCGATAGTTCATAGAAAACGACAGTTTAAACTGATGAGACTGGGATTATAATATGCGTTCTGTGGCACTATTCTGGCTTATCGTGGAAATTGGGAAAAATTTCATTGGATTTTTGTCTCAATATCATTTTCTTAGCCTACAAATGGAATCACTTTGGTGTAAATAATTCAAAACAAAGATTAATTTTGTTGGAAATTAATTTTACCCATAAAATCTCTAGCAGAAAAAATTTACACTAAACTGATTTTTGATTAATTTATATACTTTGTATGAGAACCTTTTCACGTCGCTCAAAAAAAAATTCCAATGTGCGTGACTCTTCTTTTGGTTGACGTTTGAATGATAAAATTAATAGTTTTCCACCCCTAGGATTTAAATTATTTCCTTTAATTTATATCTTTTAATGCATCGGATATGAGAAACCGCGTAAATTAAAGGCCTCTTTACCATAATTACCATGTGTAATACAAGTTTAACATATTATTTTCGGAGAAGACTTTGTGAAGAAATTACCTTAAATATGATTTTTTTCTGGGGTCCGATAATTCCATTCATTTCCATTACAAATTAAGTTTTATTCCAATCATTTAGGAACAAGCGTAGTTCTATTCAAATAAGCAATCCAACAGGCCAACATGGGTTTATGCCTTATAAATGCACAACGATAAATTTAGTTGGGTATACAAGAGTGTTCGTAAGGTTATTACAAAACCAACAAGTGGGCATAGCTTCTACGGATTTTAGTAGAGCCTATTGCATAATTTTATCAATTGGTTTTTCTCATACCTGTCAAATAGATTACAATATACTGAATTGAAGAACACTGATCAAATAGAATAAATCACTCCACTGGTCTTTCACTAGGATCACGTGAGAAATGGTCCATGGATATCTGGGCTTCTATTTGTGGATAATTTAAAAATCTTCAGAAATATTCCAAATTTACGAGATACCAAATTACTACAAGGCTAGATAGATTGAATCAACAAGTGGTGTGAAGTTAACCAATTTCATCTCAGTATCGCAAAATGTAAAAATATGTCCTTTCATCGGAAAACACAATCAATTAATGATTCTAATATCAGAAGCATAAAAATAAATAAGTCTATCAATCTAACATTGAAAGCTGTTAGAAATAAGTATTTTTGTTTATAATGAAAATAAATGATTTGGACTACGAACATTATCTTCCTTACCATGTAAACGTAGCTTGTCTACAAAACGTCCAAAAACAACGTTTTATTTCTATTATTTCTATATTGAGACGTCTCAAATAATAATTTAGTCTATTCGCGATTTTCACATAATGCCAATCGCAGTTTGCTATGAAGCGCGCAGAGACGTATATAGAAACTAACCCTATCTACATTCGTTTAAATCACCAATATGGTATGATGTGCACAAACGTCGAATAAGCTTTTCCGTGTTTCCGTTTATTGATTCTGCAGAAGGAATAGAATGAATAGAATAGCGGTCACATGGCTTTTGAATATTCTGCGGGCAATTTAATAAAAGAACACCGAAAAATATATGGAATACTTTTTGACAGTACGGTTTTGAGTTTTGACAGATAAGTTAAACAATAAACGTAGCGTTGCGCTTTTTATGAAAAGATAGCCAAATATCCCGAACGGGGATATTTTAAATGACATTGATATTTCGATTAATGATGGAAGTGGCGATCCAGCCTTTTCATGTAACGAGCGAGATACATATCTGGAGTAATACAAGGAAACACAATTCTGATAATTTTGAATAACTTAAAAATGTAATTCATTTATTTTTTAAGTAATTAATAAAAATAAAATTCACAGATTTATTTGTACGTGATGTACTTGCTAAATTTTATCCAAGAGCTTCTCGAAAAGCTATTGTAATTTATCCGCCTTCTCCACTTTCTCAGCAAGTCGCTTATTTTTATCGCTAACTGCTGTCTTTTGCTTTCTGTTAAATGAGGAAGAATGAGGAACTAAAGATGTTTCCTCAATTACGTACATATATCGTAAAAGTCATAATTGTTGTAGCTTGTGAGGACTCATTTATTCTTACCTCGTTTTCATGAATAGAGCAGGTTGCGGGCGGGTTTATCTCAGGCCGATTATTGAGTGCTTCTTTCATGAAATCATACTATTCCCAATTTCTCTTGGAATTACCACTACGATTATTATGATCTTTAAATTTTTTGTACATTTGCTTCAGGGCTTTCCACTTGCCATCGCATTGTGTGCCACTTATTTTTTTTTTGTTGTATGGTGGATAGAGTATCTTAAAAGAAAATTAGAGTAAATTATAAATGCGTTGTGCCTTTACGAAACGGCGAAGCTTTGTGCCTTTGAACGATTAGAAAACTTAGCGACGATGTCGTTCCAAACTTTTTTGGGGTACCTATCAAAACGTATTGAGTTTTCTGAAAATAAATTAATTAAGTACGAACATTCCCGGACTCCATTTGAAATTATCTTGAATTGTATTATAATAATATTTAGAAATATTGATTGTAGCACAAATAAATAATAAATGTTTACCTTCAACATTTGCTTCACCGACCAAATGGAACAGTGGTTAAAGCTTTGGTGTTTGGATCGGGAGGTACCGGGTTCGAATCCCGATAGGGGCAGGATGCAAAAGGGATTTTTCATCATTTGATTACGATCGATGATGGAAATGAACACAACTATGACCCCCTGTCGGTGTGCACAACTCATGTGCCGACCCATTTTCCATGTCAGTACTATAGGCTGGCATGGAGCAATGCAATCTTCAGATGGTTCTACGTAAATCGGACCTATAGCCGTACGTCCTCGATTTGGCAAGCAATGCGTAAAGTAGGACGGTAAAAGTAAACTGCGAAAGAGTTGGGAGTGCTTCGGCCCCAGAACAGATTGCATAGATTAAAACATAAAAAAAAAAAAAAAAACATTTGCTTCAATAATTTCCATTATTTAATTAGCGAACTAATTAGAAAAACTAAAAATACTTGCAACCCCAATTTTAACGCACACGAAAATGAGTTTGACCTTTGAAACCCCTTCTGTCCTTACTTTTACGCCGTACTAATCAAACCCCGTACCGTACCAAGACGTACGGCTATAGGTTTTGTTGTACAGTTAGTTTAATTTTAGATTTTGTTGGATTGTACAAAGAACCAGTCGTCCAAACCAAAAACAAATGTAACCAAAATAGAAAAGCACATACTCAATGTGTCTCATGCTCAATTATATAGATTTTTTTGGTGTCGTACCATATTATTTGTTGTGTAACATCTTCTTGTAGTTTTACATTAGAAACAAATCTTCTTCTCCAGTTATTATTCTCTCGTATAATTTGTTTCTGTATAAAATCCGATCCAGAAAATTTTACCAAATATTTTTCTTAAATTTTCAAATAATTAAATTGACTTTTAAACCAAAAAAGCAAATTTGTCAACATTTTTTATATGCATACAGGTAGACATACATACATATCTTGTATCTATATATAACGAATACATATACGAAAAATGTGGTAGAAGCATATCTTTGGTTAGGATACCCAAAATAAATATGTTTTACCGGGTGTTATTAATTGGAAAATGTAAAACTTTTTTTATGGTTTCGAATCTAAGTTCGATGGTAGAAAGACGGGGTATTTCAAAAACTGGAACAATTAACATAGACACTCACGGAAACATAATAAGACACAAAATAAAATGAGGTTGAGCACCTAACATATGAAATTTCATATGTTAGGTGCTTCACGCCATGATGTTATAGCGTGTTTACAGTATTTTTTATTATTAACAAATAGTTTTTAGTTCATAAATCTAGTTATGGTATTGGTCAACGACCATGTTCTCAAGAGTGTCACAAATTTAGTAGAAGCACCTAGTACTCAAAACTACCGTTCTGGTACTGGAAACACATCAATTTTGCTTATTTCCATTTAGTCGTGTGTTATCAACATTTTAGTTTACAAATCAACTACTTTGGGACTGGTGATAGATTATTGGTTTATTATGAGATCTTAATGTACGTAGATCTTAAACCGAGGAATAATTTTGATATCATCACTTTTTTATTAAATGCAAGGATTTTTTTTTTCTCTAGTTGACAAACTCACTATTTTCGCTTCGGTGGTAAATTATTTATTTGTTGTAAAATACATGTCTTAAAGGCCTTGATGAATGCTACAAATTTAGTTAAAACACATTAGTACTACAATCTACCGATGGAGGGAGATTAGTTAAGCAACAAATTTATTTTCAGGATTTTCGTCAACATTGCGGATACAAATTTTTACAAACTGAATTAAAGATTATCAGCTTATTTTTCCGAGTCGTTTTGCACCAATTTTCTTAGTAACAATTTGCGTTCCAAATTGCACATGACTTTTAAACGTTGTCAATTTTCGGACCGAAGTCCTGCTTAGCTCGTGATGTTTTAGCCCTTAGCACAGAGATTTTATGACAGATCACGTGTGAGTCGTGTCAACTAA
Organism: Nephrotoma appendiculata; assembly: GCA_947310385.1. NCBI lineage: Eukaryota > Metazoa > Arthropoda > Insecta > Diptera > Tipulidae > Nephrotoma > Nephrotoma appendiculata. Next base: position 219,758,083 of record OX371223.1, read on the forward strand.
TTATGGTATTTTTGTTCAGTATTGTTTGACATTTCATCATAGAAGGATTTAGCTCGGCACAGCGTTTACAAATTATTCAGCTGTATTATGAAAATCAGCGTTCTACGAGGAATGTATTTCGTGTGCTTAGAGCAACTTATGGTCCACATAATTTGCCTACCGAATGCACAATTCGCTATACCATCGAAATATTTGAAACTCGATTTCCATTGATAATTCGCGACCAAATAGACCACATTCAGCACGTAGTGAAAAAAAAATATAGGATCGGTTGCTGAGAGTGTACGCGATGACCGTGATGAATCGATTCGGCTCCGTTCTCAACAGCATGGCTTGTCGTATGCAACAACTTGGCGTATTTCATGTCAGGATCTTGGTTACAAAAACAAAATTAATAAATACAAAATTCAACTCGAGCAAAAATTGAAGCCGGCCAATCTTCCAAATCGTCACCGTTTCAGTCTATGGACTCTTGAAAAGCTTGAAGAAGTTCCACTGTTTTCGACCAAAATTTTGTTCAGCGATGAGGCCGATTTTTGGCTTAATGGCTACGTTAATAAGCAAAATTGCCGTATTTGGACTGAAGAGCAACAAGAAGAGGTTCAAGAGCTAACATTATATCCAGACAAAGCAACGGTTTGGTGTGGTTTATGGGCTGGTGGAACCATAGGCGACTCGTGAACTGGAGAGTAGAGGAAGCTGCGTTAAAAAATGGAGTTTTAATTTTCTTGGAATTTAGAATAAAAAGTATTGTTGAGCCAATTTATCAGACAAATTGATGAAATAATCTCATTTTTCTATACTTACATCAAAATATAAAAAAATAGACCTAAAATACACAATAACTAGGAAAATTAAATTAAGCCTGATTTTTATTGACAACATAAAAATGTTTTATTTAAAAGATTTATTTAAAATATAATTCAATTCGTCGATTTTTTTTAAAAACAAAAATTTTCATTACAAATTAGTTTATAGCAATCTGGTGACATTTTAATCTGAGACAATAGTTTCTTTTCAATAGAAATTAACGAAAGATGAGAAAGCCGTACATCTCCAATAGTACTTCTTAAATAAGTTTTAATTCTACGTAAAGCAGAAAAGCTTCTTTCGGATGATACACTTGTAGATGGAATCGTTAAGAATAGTCGACATAAGGGTGATACTTCATTGAATGAACTGATTAAATCATTGTCTTTAGAAATTCTAATATCTCTAATATTGATTTGTCCAAAAAGTTCTCATCGCTATACACAACAATTAATTCACTTCTCAATTTTGGAAAATCGAATCGTTTGTCATAAAAATCTTGGAGATTTTTAAATTTTCAATTTAAATTTAGAATTTTTTTTTGAATTTATAAGTTCCAAGAACGTGAACTCAGCAATATTTTGAAATCTAGTACTTAATTCGGTTGAAATATGATCAATTATTTCAAAAAATTATTTTCTATAAGAAGTTTTTAAATCTTTGATGATTTCGAGTGTGATTCTCACTCACACCACTCGAGTGAGAATCGCGTTTCATCAATTTCCACGACAGCTTTAGTTTTTTCCTAAAAACTCTAAAATTTATCCCTAATCACATCCTTATTACCTTTTTTAATAAATTTTTCAATAAACCGATCACTTGTCGCTTCACGAGAACATGAGAAGTTAATTTGTGCAAAATTGAAAACAAATAATTCATTTCAGTATTTTCTTAATAAGCTGCTAAAGTTGCAGCGTATTCTGAGAGTAACAAGTGAGAGTATAAACAAATCTATGAATAGATAAAACACATACACATCGATAATTAATTTTGTTAATAATATCACGGTGAAGGGAAATAAGGTAAAGCTAAACTAAAAGCAGCTTCCATCAGAGAGAATATTTTTTGTTATTCTGTTTTGTTGCGTTGGATCAATGCCTTCTAAACTACTGGCCTTTTACTACTCTCATTTTTCGCACATGACGTCAATTTAAGTCTAAACCGAGACTGCGCAATAATACTTTTAACATATTTACACTAACAAAGCAACTAGAGAAAGCAACAACAACGTCGACTTAGCGTGTCGTCATCATTTGGTGTAAGCGGCCAGTAGTTTAGAAGGCATTGGTTGGATGCAACACGCATGCTATAAACAGTGCCTTCTATAGTACTGGCCTGTGACAACAATCATTTTTTGCTGATGACGACAACTTAAGTCGACAACCAGATGTCACCATAATTAAGTAAAAATAATACACTTTGCCTCCTTATTACGACGGCAATAAATTTCACAAACTTAACAAATAAAAATCAGAATTATTATACAATAAATTAATAAATTATGAACAATTTTAGTGTAATTGATTTTCTTAATTTATAAATTGAATTTTTTCAATCCACATTCAAGAAGTTAATGAGAATTTAAAGAAAAGCGCCTATTTAGATAACGTAATACAAAGTTCTAGTGTATTCCACCACAAAAATATAAATAAAACCGTGAGAGCAGAGAATATTATTTGATCATTTTGTTTCTATTTTGTCATTCCATTTTTGTATTTTATTGTCATTTTCATTTAGTATCACATAATTAGTCGAAGCTTTACGGTACGATACATTTTTTCTGTATTTTACATGATATCCGTACTTCTTTTCCTATTTTTATTGAATCTACGTACCAATTACAACAATTTTGAATTAGATGATATTACAAATCGACTTATGTTGGATAAAAATGACAAAAAAATGCCAAAATCTAAATTAAAAATGTACATGCATTACTAGAAAAATTAAAAAACGAATATCCTTCGGCTTCAACAGTTTGTTCGAAACTAAACAAATTAACAAAATTACAAAACAACTGGAGAGAGAAATAATATTTTTCTTGTTTTGTAATTTTGTACGACGCGACGGTCGACGACATTTATTTTGGTTTTATGAGAACGAGGCGGAGCCAAAAACTAGAAAAAACTGGAAAACGGAAATAAAAAATGAATAACCTTCTACTTCGATGTAATAATTGCAACTAAATATATTTTGTGATGTAATTTTCCTTTTTAAAATGTATCTGCCATCTAGTTGAACCGTCGACTTAGCGTGTCGTCATCAGTTGGTGTAAGCGGCCAGTAGTTTAGAAGGCATTGCTATAAATCAATGAGAGTATTCGTATTTATTTTGGTTCTATGTATGTACTATGCAATATATAGGTGGATAATGTGTATAAAATAAATTATAATGAGAAATCAAAGTAGGAAAGAAATATACAAAATGTTTTTAAAGTTAATTGCATTAAACTAGATATCTATATGTACAGACCTGTAAGGCATAATAGTGCATATTATTATGAAAAAAATATTTTTAATCAAACGTGTTATACATAAAATAAATCAAATTTGAAATTTTATTTTAACGATAGTGATTTTTGAAAGGGATGCAGTGCTTCCCTAGCTTCTATGGACCCTTCGCCCCTAGGTGGAACCATCGGCCCATAATTTTTCAAAAATGAGGCCTGCCGGAACGTAATTGTGAATGGCGTCCGTTATCGCGTTATGATAATGAACTATTTGCTGTATAAAATTGAAGCCCGTAACCTCCACTACGTTTGGTTTCAACAAGACGGCGCTACTTGACACACTTGAATAGGCCATTTAGATCATGTGACATCACATCTTTTGTCTTTTCCTTTTGGGGCTACGTAAAGTTCAGAGTCTACATGGATAAGCCGGATACGATTGAGGAATTGGAAACCAAAATTACTCGCGTCATTGGCCAAATACAGCTCGAAATGCTCGAATGCGTCATCGAAAATAGGAACTTCAGAATGGACCGTATTAGCCGCAGTTACGGGCAACATTTGAAAGAAATAATTGTTAAAAATTAAATGTAAAGAATGGTTCTTTTTATGATAATAAAATTACATCACCATTATCTATCAGGAATGTTTCAGAATATTTTTTGAAAATTAACCCGTCAAATTTGGTAGAATGACCACTTGGCATTAAAACTATTAGTTTTAAGGAAGAGGTGAACATATTGTGGGAAGCAGTTTTACATTCCTTAACGAAATATAGTTATGAGAAGTAGTTACACACAGAATTAAAATACTTTGAAACGACATATCACGCGACCCTTGTAGCTGAATGGAGCGGCTATGAAAATTGCGTTGACCGCATTCAAAATAAAGTTCGGATTTCGTAAGTTTACTTCGCAAAATTAAATATTTTGAAAATTATTCTGGGTATTTCGTTTTAAATGGAACACTTTGTGTTAGTAGCTGCGGGTGGACCTCCAAACACGATTTGCTTCAATTTAAATTATAATTCCAAATTCGAACACATTCGGGAATTATTTTGAAAATCGAAACATGTGAAAACATGACAACACGAAGCAAATATCGTAGTTGAACCATGTTCATTAATTGAATATTTCCGTTCTTTTGTTGCTGGTGGTATTTTGGACGATGAGCCCGGCGCATACTTCACATTTAAGATGATTATCCATTTTACGTAGCTGGAATATGAGTGAAATATTCTCCCTTTAGTCTTTAAAGAAATTTCTCCATGTTTAGAAGTTAACCGTTTGTCGACCTACAACATGCGTGTGGTGTCTATTTCAAGTGCAAGGCAAAATTCACGTCTCTTAAGCCAGCAGAACCCACACAGCAGAACATTACAAGATAGTTTGGATAATTATAGGCTAATTACAGGCTAATTAAATGCCCCATTAAAAATTTTTGGGCTCCATCCCTTCCAACTAAAACGCGGGTTCTGCTAGCTTTAGAAAAACTAAGCAGAACCCATATCAAAAACTGATTTAAAAACAATTGGAAAATTAAAGGTTAGGTTTAGGTTTAGTGGTTGACATAGGCCGTTTTTGACTCTTTGTGATACCACGCATTCACGCCACATCATTAACCCATTCACCTATTCACCTACTCACACAACTACAGTATACCACCTGCACATTGCAAGCTCCATGTCAATCTGTATATTGACATGGACGGTGGGTCGGCGCTGAATTCTGCACTCCATCAGAGGTTCTTAGTTGCGTTTATTAACATCACCGATTGTAGTCGATGATGAAAATTCGATTTGCATCTAGCCTCTGATGGGATTCGAACCCAGTACCTCCCGGTTCTAGTGCCGAAGCTTTAACCACTGCACCACTTGTCCGGTAAATTAAAGGTTAATTTTAGGTTAATTAAATGCGCTATTTAATTTTTTTTATTCTGCTCGATCTAGAAAATGCAAAAGGCTTTATCATTTCAAAGCTAGCAGAACCCAAATCGAAAATCGGACCAACATCGAAATTAGAACGCAAAACAAGATCTATTGATAAACAAATAATTTTAGGCTCACTATGGGCTATTCAAATGCCCCATTAAAATATTTTGGGCTCCACCCGTTTTTGACCAGACCAGGTCATTTAATCTAAAGCCAACAGACACCCAAATCGAAAATCGGACCAAAACCGAAATTAGAACGCAAATCAAGATCTATTGATAAACAAATAATTTTTGGCTCACTATGGGTTAATCAAATGTCCCATTAAAAAATGTTGGGCTCCTCCCATTTTTGACCAGACTTCAAGACATTTAATCTAAAGCCAGCAGAACCCAAATCGAAAATCGGAACTAAACTGAAATTAGAACGCAAAACAAAATCTATTGATAAACAAATAATTTTAGGCTCACTATGGGCTATTCAAATGCCCCATTAAAGTTTTTTGGGCTTCACCCGTTTTTGACCAGACTTCAGGTCATTTAATCTAAAGCCAGCAGAACCCAAATCGAAAATCGGACCAAAACTGAAATTAGAACGCAAATCAAGATCTATTGATAAACAAATAATTTTAGGCTCACTATGGGTTAATCAAATGTCCCATTAAAAAATGTTGGGCTCCTCCCATTTTTGACCAGACTTCAAGACATTTAATCTAAACCCAGCAGAACCCAAATCGAAAATCGGAACTAAACTGAAATTAGAAAGCAAATCAAGATCTATTGATAAACAAATAATTTTAGGCTCACTTTGAGCTAATCAAATGTCTTATTAAAATATTTTAGGCTCCACCCATTTTTGACCAGACTTCAGGTCATTTCATGTGAATCCAGCAGAACAAAAATCGAAAATCGGACCAAAACTGAAATTAGAACGCAAAACAAGGTTTATTGATAAACAAATAATTTTAGGCTCACTATGGGGTAATCAAATGTCCCATTAAACAATTTTGGGCTCCTCCCGTTTTTGACCAGACTTCAAGACATTTAATCTAAAGCCAGCAGAACCCAAATCGAAAATCGGACCAAAACCGAAATTAGAACGCAAATCAAGATCTATCAATAGATCAAATAATTTTAGACTCACTATGGGTTATTCAAATGCTCCATTATAAAGTTTTGGGCTCCACCCGTTTTTAACCAGACTTCAGGTCATTTAATGTAAAGCCAGCACAACTAAAATCGAAAATCGGACCAAAACTGAAATTAGAACGCAAAACAAGATCTATTGATAAACAAATAATTTTAGGCTCACTTTGGGCAAATCAAATGCCACATTAAAAAATGTTGGGCTCCTCCCGTTTTGTACCAGACTTCAGGTCATTTAATCTAAAGCCAGCAGAACCCAAATCGAAAATCGGACCAAAACCGAAATTAGAACGCAAATCAAGATCTATTGATAAACAAATAATTTTAGGCTCACTATGGGTTATTCGAATGCTCCATTATAAAATTTTGGGCTCCACCCGTTTTTAACCAGACCGGGTCATTTATTGTAAAGCCAGCAGAACAAAAATCGAAAATCGGACTAAAACTGAAATTAGAACGCAAAACGAGATCGTTAAAACGTTAATTCACAACATATCTATAGCTTAACCAAACTTGTTTAATAGTAAAAATCACTCAGTATAATGCTCTTAATATTAATAGTTTAACAAACTCTTGTAACATTTTTTGATTCACATTTAAAACGACTTTATATTTCTAGGCTATTTTTTAAGGAATATTTATAAAAGTACATAGTTAGTTGCAAGCTTTTTAAATAATAAAACACAACGTTTCCAAATGAAATACGGAGCCTTTAATTATACACATGACACCGAAACATTCAAAAATCCTAATCCATTAAGAATGAGTGCAGCCCTAGTGAGCCTAAAATTATTTGTTTATCAATAGATCTTGATTTGCGTTCTAATTTCGATTTTGGTCCGATTTTCGATTTGGGTTCTGCTAACGTTGAAATAATAAAGCCTTTTGCATTTTCTAGATCGAGCAGAATAACAAAATTTAAATAGGGCATTTAATTAGCCTAAAATTAACCTTTAATTTTCCAATTGTTTTTAAATCAGTTTTTGATATGGGTTCTGCTAAGTTTTTCTAAAGCTAGCAGAACCCGCGTTTTAGTTGGAAGGGATGAAGCCCAAAATTTTTTAATGCGGCATTTAAGTAGGCTGTAATTAGCCTATAATTATCTATACTATCTTGTAATGTTCTGATGTATGGGTTCTGCTGGCTTAAGGGACGTCAAAATTCAGGACAACCTCTTCTGCACTCCTCTCAATTTTTGTTAGTAAATAATTTTAATAAAAATACAAACCAACTCGACACTTTCCATAGAGACTGTCGCCTGAATATTTTGATATTTACATAAAGATGAATAGATGTGTCTCCCTCTGTAATCTCTGATTATATTTATGATTATTATTTTAATTTGTCAGCGTTTAATTCGGTCGTGGAAATTGGTTTTAAATTTGTTTATATAAGAGCAGAACATTAACACATGCTACACTCCAAGAACAAAACACTAATTATGTCTTCAACCAACGTGTTATAGCTTTACAAAATGATGACCGTAAAAACTTGCGGTTTCTGCAAACGCGAGTTTGTACAACAGTACAGCGCCCTGCTATCTCTCTTAAGGTGCACGCTATTTCAAGTGAAATTTATGGACATACCATATTTTTGGAATTTTCTTATTTGTTGTTTCTAATTCGAGTTTTCAACCATATGTTTCCTGTGAGGTAAAGAAGTTGGTGTAGGGAATTTTGAAATCTTAAATTTCATAAATGGGATAAAGGAAAAGGACAAAATTCTTGAATCTGACCGTGCTGAATGGAACTTCGCCCTTTCTTATACAATTATGATGAAAGATGGTTTGTAAAGTTTTATGTTGGGATTCTAACAAATAATTTAGATCTTTACAAGTTCTCAGTCTGACGAGAAGAACAATTTTTTAATTGAAAAAATTTAATTCTCTTTAGCTTGACACCAACTACGACACCCAAATTGTATTAATCTCAGCTTCACACGTAAAACATAATCCGCCTAGTTTTATCCGGAATAACCATACTTTTCTTGAACTAGCCTATTTCTTACCTAATAATGGAGAAATTTGGAACGTTGATTTATTCGAAAACTACTACTACACGAAAAAACAAATATATAGACTCGCAAAAACTCGAAAAAATTAAAGTGCGAATTTAAAATCGTAAAATCTTCTCCAAAATATTATGTGTAGATTCAATATGATTTTATCTGATAAGAAAACAGCCTAAACCATTAATTACTATGGCCGCAAAATTCCACAAAATGTAGATTGAATTCTGTACAACATAATTTGCCAAAATTTGTATTCACATATTCACAAATTCTCAACACATAATCGAAATTCAACCCGAAGTATCAAATCTCATATTTGCTTACAAAGAAGTGAATGAGCATAAACTCATTCCACAACTTCGTTTCAGCATCATAGCCAAGTTCTATCCGGCACAGCCAAATATCAGTCATCCTAGAAGCAATTCTCATAGCACATCAGAATTAGTTCTAAAATTTAAATTTATCTTAGAATCCAAATTCAATTGTAGAAATAATATTTCCATCATTATTCGTTTCGAAAGGCGAAATTTGATCCAGTATAGACAACAGAGATAGTTACCAGAATTTTGTTCAACACTCAATTTAGAATCTCTGTCCAACACTACAAATCAAATATCATCATCGTTCACAATTGTTCAGAAATTTTCGAGTTTAATCTAGCATTCAAGGATTCCGAAATAATGAAAGAGAAGTTACAAATGAATTAAAATTGTCCACTGGACCAGAAATTCTTCTTTGTGAAAGTGCAAGACAGTGAGTAGTGCAACCTCCTGTTTTCGGCTTGTAACTTTCTGCTATCTTATATATACAGCATCCGTTCCTGCAACCTAAGTAAGCGTTGACATAATTAAAATTAAATTTTATCGATTCACGTAATAATTTTTTTGCCAGCAATTTCTGACAAAGTTTATGAAACACATTTTGTGTGTATGTTATCATAAAAAAACACTCTTAATCGTTGTACGAAATTATCCAGGTTATAATTTTGAATTTTGGGTTAAATTATCAAAATTTTCGTTAAACACTCCCCTTAGTATTCTGAGTTATCTCTTGAACTAAAACGATTACAGCACTCTTAGCTGTGTTCGCCCAATACTTATGTAGTTTATTTAAACTTGTGCGTTATAGTTTATTAAAAAGTTCTTAAAGCAATCTTAATAATCAATTTAAATAAATAAAATCTGATTTGTCCCTTTAAAGAAATGTAAGGAATATTAAAATATTCTTGAAAAAGTTTGAGTTAAAATCCACAACTGTTCATAAATCTCTTTTCAATATAATTAAATGAGTTATGTCCCAAAATTACTGACGTCTTGATGAATTTTGTTCTCTAAAAACCAGTTATGCTCACAGCTCATACTCTTCTGAATCTATCTAGCGGAATATTAATTTGTAAGTAAAGTATTAATAGATGGATTTGTTTTGGGAATGGCTAAATATTGATAAAACCCTCATGATAATTAGTTCTGCTTCTATCTCATTAAAGCCATTTGCGGAAATCAATTATATAAATGCCCCCTTGGTGATGAATTTTGTCGAATCAATATTTATTTATTGACATTGGATTGCTTTGCAATCGTTCTTATAATTTAACTAAAACTTTTCTTAAGAAACTTTAATATTCCGCACATAGCTTGCGGTTAAATTATCAACACATGAACAACGTTTCCAGGGAAGTTTTGTCTTATTATTGTTTTAGTAGATTACGAATTATTCTGTAAACTGAGGAAAGCAAATTGCAAATAGATAAACTATATTGCCTAATAAAATTTGACAAACCACATTCCACTCAATTATTTACTTTAAAGTTTAGAAATATATGTATTCTGAAGAAGGAAGTGAAGATGATTCTGAGTCTCACTATGAAATAAACAAAATAAATTAATTCTGAATTGATAAATTCAATCAGGAAAAATTTTTGTAAGGAAATACTGATCGGACATTCACTTCTAAAATATCAGTTTTTCGAAATTGATGTGGAATATCATCTTTATTTTATTGAGAGGGATAAAAAAGAGGCACAACTGTATGTAGAACTTCATATTTATTTGAACTAAAAGCGCCGACTTTGAACACATTCTCGCCATAACATCAGACACGATTCGAGTTAGTTATCACCCTATACATACATAGGTATGTGGAGTAAATGGAAAACGGGTAGGTGTAAAAAATGAATTTTTCACGAACAAAAAGAAAAATAAAGAAAAAGTAGAAATTAAGGCAAGCTATTTTATTATTTAAGGCGATATGTATATAAAGAAAATAAGGGAAAACATATACGAGTACATTTTTATGGGTGTGGGTGGTAAACGCCACTGAATTTTTATTTTATTTTATGTTACACATTTACTTCTGTATAATATACCTGTACTGTTTCACGTTGGGAAGTAAGGGTAGGTAAAAATGAAAATCAAATAAGGAAAGTTCAAGCATATATACCCTACTCGTAGGGTACCGAAGGATTATTCTAATAAAAATAATAATATTAATAAGTATAAAACACGGAAACCTCATAAACATTATCCCCCGTACAGTAACACCACATCGACCAAGTAAAATTATTAAAAATAAAATTGTTTGCATAATTTTACGTTGTTTTCGGTTTTCCAGACACACAAACTTGGAGAATTTATTCTTAAAAAGTTTTATTTCTTATATACCGTATATACATCCGCTATACAACTGTGAACTGTATATTTTACTACTTCATTATTTTTGTCTGGCGTTTCGTTGGTTGGTTTTTTGTGTTGTGGGTTCATAAATATTTCTCTATATTATACCATTTGCTGTTTGGTTTGAATCAATTATATTATTCAAATGAATTCTAGGAAATAAAATATACCAGACCAAACGTACTTACTCGTATTTACAAACGAGGAAAACATACCAATATTACCATTTCCATATACCCGCGTGCACCCGCACAAAGTCAATGGAACAGAACACCCAAAATCTACATACTTCGTTGTGCTATGTTAGGAATTCACTAATTTGATTATTAGAGATTGTTTTGAATTTCTTAATATGATTAGACATATGTTTTCGGGGTACGTTTGGGGTTTCGGGTGTATAGTTAAGATCGACCCTACCAACTATATGGTTGTCGGGTGATTCAAAAAATAATTTGTATGTGCTTTGAATTGAATTATTTATTCGTTTTGATACATTTATTTTGCTCCCAACAAATCAAATTCGGCTGAAACGCAAAATTGATGATATAATGAAAATTAATTAATTTTATTGTTTTGTGCCTGGATTTGACATTTTGTTTCCGTGTTCACGTTTCGATAGCAAAGCTAATGAAGCTGGAATTAGTTCAATCGTCGATGCAAATTTTTATTATTATTTTAAAGCGACTGAAGGAAATTTAAGAGTTTAAATCGGAAGTTGAATGTGTTTCATTGTATACATATAAAGGAGTAAGTAGAATTGTTCAAGTGTAAATTTGTTATAAATTTGTACTCCACAAATTAATCCGAATAATAAATGCTCGTCTTAACTCCAATTATAACTCAATACAATACCGGCAATTATGGAATTAGAAATTATTTTGCGTAAGAAATTTTTTTTCAGTTGCTCTTGACTTATGAAAATTGAATTTTACTACTGATATCGTTTTTCTCGTCACTTAACGCCTTATGGTATTGTTACGTTTTTGCCTTGTCACTCAAGGTTCGAATCTCTGGATTGTGAATAAATACAACTGCTTCAATTTGAACTCACACAAATTTATTTACACAACACAATAATTATACAACACAAAATTAACAATTTTATTCCATTTATAGCACACTATTTAATTATCCCTTTAATAATCACTTTATTTAACCTACACTGTATCACGTTTAAAATAAGACTCAGCATTCCACGTCAATGTACGCCTTTATATACCAAAATAGTTTGTTTCTAGAATAATCCTAAATGCGCATCGAGCAAATATGTTAGTATACAAATCACGCCTAATTGACCACCCACATCACAAATACAATTGAACAATTATTGAATATCCCAGTTGCGTTTGTTACTTTTTACAACCTTTGCTAGATATTCCTCCAATGTGCCATTGATCCTTTCCACCATACAGTCCGACTGCGGGTGTAAGGGCGTCGTTCTTTTTTTATTGATACCAAGCATCTGACATATTTCCTGAAATACCACCCATTCGAAATTCCTTCCTTGATCCGTGTGAATTTCCATCGGTACACAAAATCCGATAATCCAATTGTTGACCACGGCATCAGCTATTTTTGTTGTCTCCTGATTGGGTATGGGATACACTTCCGGCCATTTGCTGAAATAATCCATTATTACTAGCACATATTTATTTCCGCTCTCGGTGGTCGGAAATGGCCCCACCACATCCATTGCAATTCTCTCAAATGGTGCCCGACATTATATTGTTTCATGGTTCCACGGCTTTTTCGTGCTGGTCCCTTTACTGCTGCACATTGGTCACATCTTCGACACCATTCTACTACTGACTGTCTACATCCAGACCAGTAGAAACGTTGGCGAATTTTGGCTAGTGTTTTATTAATCCCTAGGTGACCTCCACTTGCTAATCCATGATATTCCTTGAGGATTTCCGCTATCCGATCTTTTGGCACCACTACCAACAATTGTTTTACTTTACCATCCGTGCTTTCCCACTTTCTTTTTAAACATCCATTTTCTATGTGGAGGCTATCCCATCGAGCCCAATAAGCTTTTACAATGAGGGTGTGGTCGGCTATCTCACTCCATGTGGACCGGTGTTCTTCTTCCTTATGTTTCATGATGATTGACAGATCAGCATCCCGTAATTGCTCCTTCTTGATCATTTCATCAGTCCATTCCTCATCAGGTAGCACTATGCATAAACCGAATATCGATGATGTTTTCCTTACCCTCCACACGCCCACAATGCTTGCATTCCACGGGACATGGCCTTCTTGATAATGCGTTGGCATTTCCATGTGCGCTTACCTTCCGATGTTCAATTTGGAAATCGTAGCTTTGCAAACGTTCAATTCAACGTGCTATATATCCCTCTGGATTTTTAAATTGTAACAACCAGCGCAAAGCTCCATGATCCGTCCGTAGAAGAAATTTTTGGCCATAGAGGTACTTATGGAAGTGCTTAACACATTCCACTATAGCCAACAACTCTTTCCGTGTAACACAATAATTCCGTTCCGGTTTTGATAACATCTTGGAGTAATATGCAATAACTCGCTCCTCACCATTTGGTGCCTGTGATAATACTCCTCCTACACCATCATTACTTGCATCGGTGTCCAAAATGAATTTAACGTTAGGTATAGGGTATGCGAGGATTGGTGCTTCGCATAATCGACGTCTTAGTTCCACAAATGCCTTCCATTCGAATGCCTTGTTCTTCCTGGTTAACTCGTGTAAACTCTTGGCGATACTGGCGAATCCTGACACGAATCGTCTATAATAGGTGCACAATCCAAGGAAGCTCCGTAATTCATGTACATTTTTAGGTCGTGTCCATTCCTTCACCGCTGCGATCTTATCTTCATCGATATGGATTCCATTAGTTGTTACCTTATGACCCAAATATTTTACTTCCGCCCTAAATAGTTTACATTTCTTTGGACTTAGCTTCAATCTGGCGGCCTGAATCCGATCCAAAACCTCATGACGATGATGTCGTCTAAATATACGAGGCACGTCCTCCAATGTAATCCCTTTAGTACGCGCTCCATTAGCCGTTCAAAAGTCGTAGGGGCCATACATAATCCTTGGCAATGGGTAACTATCCTTTTTCGACACAGCATTTATTTTTCGGTAATCCACGCAGAATCTCAAGCTACCATCCTTTTTCTCGACTAACACCACTGGTGAACTCCATGGACTGCTTGATGTTTCGATTACCCCTGCTGCTTGCATATCTCTTACCATTCGATCAACTTTTCCTTGCTTTGCCAATGGTAATCTCCTGGGTGGTTGTCGAATCGGCGGTATTTATTCGATATTTTGCCATTGTGGTTCTCCCATTATTGTCCGGTGTACTGCAGAATATTGGCATGTACCGCTCGAGTAATTGTTTTGCCAAATTTTTCTGTTCCTTGGTAAGATCTTCGGTCAATTTCTCCATGAGTTGTGCTACAACCTCTTTCTGCACTTGCGACCTAGTCGTATTAATCGGATTTTTCTCAGATATTTCTTCACATTTTCCGATTATTATCCCTTTCTTGATGGTTTTCGTCTTATCCGAGAGATTTGGAGTCCTAATTGGTACTCTATTTTCGCTGTCTGGTTTCACTAGAACTTTCCCGATCATAATTTCTCTGGCTCCGCTCTCCGCTTCATTGGCTTCCACAACCCACAACCTGGGTGACCTAAAATCTCCTTCCAATCTTGCCCATACTATTGTCTCCGAATTTGGTGGCAGCTTCTCCCGATGATCCATTATAATTTGCCTGGTCGTTTCTCTTATAGCGCTAACGTGAAGTGGCAATTCAATATTATCGTAGGTTAATACACCCCGTCCAACATCCACCACGAAGCCATTCGTTCTCATGAAGTCCATTCCCAAGATAACTTCATCTACAATATCTGCTACCAGCAGCTCGCGTTGAAAGTGATTTCGCCCAATTCTTATTTTTACGACCTTTTTCCCTTTTATTGCTGAATTTTCTCCAGCTGCCATTCGTAATTTCATTCCATTAGCTGGTTCTATAATTCCATTGATAATATCCTCACGAACAATCGTATGAGTTGCTCCCGTATCCAGCGTGATCATGCATTTCTTCCCATCAATATCGGCTTCAATTGTCAAGCTGTCACCGCTTCTTGCTACTCTCGAAACATGGATGGAGGTTATGGGGCAATCGGTTGTGGTAGCCAGCTTCTGCCCCTTCAAGCTGACTCTTTTTAGTTTAACGACTCCGCTGTCGTCTGACCCTCCTTTCTGGATTGTATCTGCTCCTCGTGTGGTCTACGCTTCATAGGAGATGGCGACCTTCCTCGTTTCTTCTTGATCTTCCAACAGTCCCGTGAGATGTGACCCATTCTATCACATACCCATCATTTAATCCTGCCACTTCCATCTCTGAACCTTGGTGTAGCCCGCGCGGTGTCTATTCTGGAATCAATCTCCACTCGGCGAATTTTCATTGCTGGTTTGATGATGGCCTGAGCAGTTTCGTTTGTTAACGCACAAGCGATGGTTTTCGTAAAAGTTGCCTTAGGTGACAACATCACCGCTCTGCGTGTCTCAGGATTTCGAATACCGTCAATGAATGCATCTATTTTAATTCGCTCCATGTAATTGGCCGACATATTTGAATGTGCTAAATGCGCGAGCCGCTCAATTGCCGATGAAAATTCCTGTAGCGATTCTCCTCCTCTTTGGTATCGACCCTTCAATTCCATGCGATAGATTTCTTGCTTGTGGTCACTTCCGTATTTGCGATCTAACGCCTTCATAATTCCCATGTAAACGTTCTGTTCCTGCTCGGGAATTATTTGTAGTGTTTCCGCTGTTTCACCTTTAAGAGCCACAATTAACGTTTCAACACATTGTTTTTCATCCCACTGATTTTGCTTAATCGCCGTTTCGAATTGGAACTTAAAAATACTGAAGGATGTTGTTCCATCAAATGTTGGTGGTTTTAACTTAACAGCGTTTACTGTCTGGATCACTTGATGTGTCGTTCCATTCGCCTTGACATCTTGGAGCTCCTTCTCGAGACGTTGAACCTCCCCTTTAACATTTTTGATTTACGCGTGTATTTCTGTTTGCAGTTTTTCCACTTTACCGTGTAGTGTAGAAGATAACTCTAGAAACCGCTCGTCCATTTTCTTTTGGCCATCTTCTATCTGATTTTTAATGTCCGCTCCTTGTTGCTCCATTTGTACCATCTGCTGTTTCATATAATGTTTAATGTCCGCCCCTTGTTGCTCCAACTGTTGTCCCATCATTTGATTCATAGCAGCCATCAACTGCGATAAATCGAAACTTCCAGATGGGTTTTGTGTTGTTCCGACCACTGTTTGTACATCCTTTTCTTTCTGTCCACACTGATCTCATCCGTATTTTCCTCCTCGAAATCATACACGTCTGGATTTAAACCTTCCTTCTCCATGGCCTCACGTAGTCGCTCTACCAAACTAGCTTTTGTGCCTTCACTGGCCAGACCTCGCTGTTTCAGTTGCTCCTTTAATTGCTTTAATTCGTAGAGAATCATTTTTCTTATTATTCACAATCCCACCGCTGTCACCAATTGTTACGTTTTTGCCGTATCACTCAAGGTTCGAATCACTGGATTGTGAATAAATACAACTGCTTCAAATTTGAACAAATTTATTTACATAACACAATAATTATATTTACAACCAAAACTAACAATTAATTATTCCAATTATAACACACTATATAATTATCACTTTAATAATCGCTTTAATAATCTCTCTATTTAACATTCACTGTATCACGTTTAAAATAAGACTCAGCATTCCACGTCAATGTACGCCTTTATATACCAAAATATTTGTTTCTAGAATAATCCTAAATGAGCATCGAGCAAATATGTCATAATACAAATGACGCCTAAATGTTGACCCAAATCACAAATACAATTGAACAATTAGTGAATAACTTAATCTATTCTAAGCTAGGTGTCACCGTAACAGTATGTTGAAATTATAATTTTGCCGGTTCATAATATTGTGATTTACTAGCGTAATTTAAAATTACAACTAGTACTATTTTAAAGTACTTGTAATGATATTCAGCGTGTTCCCGATAGTTTTATATCTGAGCTGCGACTTCATAATTGATTTTATTTTTTACCTATAATTTCATACTTGAATCTAATAGTAATAAGCGAACACACAATTACCGACGTCCGCTTCGAATTTTGCGATACCTAAAACCTATATGCTTACTGGTATTGCAATTTCCGAGATTAAAAGATGACCGATTTAGTTTAGGTACGTTCCATCCATCGTGTAGGAGACCTTCTGCGAAACCTGCCTTAGCTGGAGGTGAAAGAATGATCTAGTTGGTGGCCCTATGTTTGCATAGCATTCTCAATATCGGGTGTGATCCTCCATGTTATATCCGTTATAAACTGAATTAAGCGCCGCCATCACCGTTCCAAAATATTTAAACTATTTTATCTTCGATATTGTTACTGGCCCTTGAAAAATATTCTCTTTCTATTGTCTTCTTATGCGAACAGAATATTTGGTTTTATCTTCAGTGATTTGAAGGTCAATCTGATAATTTGAAGATTTTTTTAAAAATCTATTACTTTATAGGGGTGGGGTTTTAACATGCAAAGTAATAAAAGTAACCTCATCATCGTTTTGATCAAGGAATTCAACCGTACCATTCGTGTCAGCCACTTTAGCGGCAACCTGTATATGTATGTACATGGTGGCCAAAAAATTACATTACCATAGTCAGCATACGCTAATCGATTCCGATAATCTGCTAGCTTCAGTTCCTGCACTAGATGTATCTTATTCGGATAGACATGTAGCATTCCTTGAATCCTCTAGAGCGAGGTTCGGGAAATCTTCGCCTTCGAGTTGACATTAAACGCAAAACTTTCTTCTTCAATGGTTTGGCGTACATGCTGTTGTCCTGTAACCTCCCATCACGTGGTAAATCGCTCGCAGACTCCTGAATTTGAAACCGCCGTACTAAACGAAGTACAGTTTGTTTATATGGTGGTAATATATGTAAAGTTTCTATGGAAGTGAAAGATGTCCGAAATAACAATAATAAACAAGTATTAGTAAATACAATGTTTAAAATTTTTTATAAGAATTTTGAGTGAAAACTAGAAATTAAACTCAAAATTTTATTTTGCATTCTTCTAATAGCCCGGAAAATTCTCATTTTTAACTTGTTTTACAGAAGATAATTTTTCAATATCTTTAAATAGCGGGTATAGAAAGTTTGTGTACATAGTCACAATGTGGAAGTTACACGATAGCATGATATCTAGAAGACAGATAAGACGATCAAGTGAGGTAAAGCATATTTTCATAAAAATCGGATACTTCTGAATTTTGTTAAATAAATTATTAAAATCGTGGCGTTTGTCGGAAAATGCGTAACACAATAAAATGAATCAAATTTCCAAATTGAGAGTAGGGGTACTGCTAAATCAAGTCGATTTTATTAGTACGAGTATGCGTAATTCATGCTAAAATAAATTCAGAATATCATAAACTTTGTCGGAAAATAGTTGATCAAATGAGTTGCCATTTCCAAACAGAGAGCTATAAAATGTCAAGATTCAATTAATATTTATTTGACCTCTGTTTATCAATCACTTTTCTGCCCTTTTGTACCCTTTGGAGCTCAAATGACAAAAGAATTTACATATATTTTCCTACATATTATTATTTCATTGCAATTTAGTTGTGGTAAATGAAGACGACTTTATTGGTTCGATTAAATTTTTTTTTTGATTAATTCAGGATATCTTAAGCAAATTTCACTATTTGGAAATATTATGTCCACATAAGCAAATGAGTCAAAAGCCATTTCCCAAAAAAGGAATGAGGTACCCTTATTCGTTCTCGTAACTAATATTAATTTTATTGGTTAAAATAAATAGTTTTATTTAAGATAATTTCTGGATATCGTACCGTTTGTCTCAAAAAACCACTATGTGCAAATTTTAGCCTTACGTTGACAGAATTAAATGATTCAATAGCGATTTGCATAAGGAGGGGATATGTATGATTTTTCGTTCTTGCAAATCAAATCGATTTTGTTGATTTGAGTAGTAGACACAAACAAATAAGTTAAAATCTATTTCAAAATGGAGAGAGGTGTTGATTATTTTTGTAAACCTAAGGCAGAATTCTTCTAAACTAACACTACTTAAACAAATAATTTAGATTTGAATAAGAGAACGAAATATGATTCCCCTAGATATGGAAATGACACTTTTAGTTTTATTTTCTGCGCTCAGGATTATTTCTTACTCTTTCTATTGCTACCGTTTTTGCAAAATTAAAACATATGGCACCTATTATCGTCTCTTTCTATTATAATATAGTTGTTGCGCCCAAATTTTGGCTGAACAGTGTAATTACTAATATATGTTCTGTATTAAAATTTTCTTATTGTATTTGCATATGTACACGGGATTTTGTGTGGGACAAACTTCTCAACCGTAAGTTTCCTGTTAATTTATGGTGCACATAACTACCTGCAATATTTGCTCTGCCAATATAACCAAAGAAAGATTTCCGGGGTATGTGGTGGCTCGTGTAACAAATTTACCTATTAAACGATGCGTACCGCTAGTTGGGGCAACGAATAGTTTCTTATTTCTAGAGACACATTTAAAATAAGATGTTTTTTAATTATATGTTTACTCTCAACTTCGAAAATCTCAATTGTCATGACAGTTTTTAACTGTCGTGATAGCAAGGATTTTTGGCACTATGAGTAAAAAATGTCGTGATAGCAATAATTATTCTAACATTGCATTTTACTAAAATTGAATTAGGGCCTTGTTCACATATGTACATATGAAAACTTGGTTGCCTTGACATACACGTTTTTATAAATATTACTTCTACTCTCAGTGCCGAAAATTTCGAATGTTATGACAGTTTCTAACAGTCGTGGTAGCAAGTATTTCCGATGCTGAGAGTAAACACTGTCATGATAGCTATAGTTAGTGTTGCCTTCGTATTTTTTGGGGATGGAATTTGGACTATCTTCACACACATAATTTTGGTTATAATCCCAGTCACTTTTCTTTGTGGGTGCCTGAGCTGGATGTCTGTACCGGTGTATGGACATATGACGTGAATACGTACAATGTTTCGGGAAGGAAATGGCGCACACGAGATACATGGATATGTCTGGCGAACATTAGAAGAAACATTAGACTCACTTAGCATAAAAAGCATTAACTTTCCTCGAGAAATGGCCGAATTCCATCTCAGGTGGCCATATTCCAGAACTTCTCCCATAAATCATTTAAGAATCCCATTTCCATTCAACATATGCAATATACCATCATAAACGGTTAAGAAAATAAAGGTTCAATACAAACAGCGAAAATTAAAATGGCGGCGCTTCCCCGTCCACCGCATGCGATGCGTCACAGTCTCCACGCAAAGTAACGAATTCATTGATCCTTTAGCTATCGAGCGGTGTAATTAAATTTTGGATGTACAGATGATAGATATATAGCTGCAGCATCAAACTGTATCTACCGATTTCGTTATCATAATTGTTTTGAATTGCATCCCTATGAAAGCAAATTTAAACTTCTTTTGAATGCTTTTAGTTTTTTTATGTGCATAGCATAGGGCCTATTTTTTAAATCAACCTGAGCAAGCAGTGCGCTGTCAAAAAAATACTCTGTTTTTTTTTATTCACTGAGTAGTTTTACTCTGCACACTGTGTTTTTATTTGCGAACTGTTTTTACACTGCGCATACTCGGTCCTTCAAATTTTACTTTGAAATGAATGTAACCGTGCTTTCTTTTATTCATTCCGAAGATTCCGAAAATTCCGAAATTGACATAAATTATTCTTTTATTCATTCTTTATATTCTATTCCTTCTGTTCTATTTTCTTTTATTTTTACAGAACATTCCGAACGCATTCCGTGTCTACTTTACCAAAAGGTAGAATGAATAGAATATTCAAATATTGTTTCAAAATCAAACTCATTTTCTTTTTTTTAATTAGTTAACCAATTAAATAAATGTTTGATGGCTGTCTTTCCATAAAGAGCGCAACGACACGTTTATTGTTCTGTCAAAACTCAAAAACCCTAAGGTACCCTTCCAAAAAGTATTCCATATATTATTTTGTGTTCTTTAATTACATTTCCCGCAGAATATTCTAGTCACGTGACCGCTTTTGGCGCAGCACAACCTGTGCTCAGTGTACAATATCCAAGCCTGCTTGAATTTAAGCTGTGTTTCTTATTTAAATCCCTAGATCGAGCAAATCTTGAAATCTATAATTAGATCGATCTGGTCGGTCTGAAATAAGAAATAGGTTTCAGATTTGGTAGATCAAAAAAATTATCCACTGTTGTTATTATGTACTTATTATTTGGATTCAAATTACAAACACGAAGGGAATATTACGAATGAACGAATAAAAGTAAATATTAACGTGCTAAATTACTCTGAGGAAATTGTACCATGAATATGAAATTGTACCACTTCTTACAGATACTCTATAAAAAAATTTGGCTGTATAAAATAATTATTTCATTATTTAATAAAATCAAATAAAATAATAATTAAAATTTCTTTCTGTTTCCATTTTAATAACGTTTGCATGATGAGAATGACAATATAGATTTGAATTTGAATTACGTGAAGCTACTAGCTAAACTAAAACTAATTTGAAAAATCGGAATATTTTTACAAATCTAAAAAGGCGATCTAATCAATCTGAAGAAAACTAAGAAACAGCAACAAAATTGATCAGATCGATCTGAGCTGAAATAAGAAACAACTTTTTAATACTCAGATCGATTAGATCGGAAATAAGAAACACAGCTTTAGTATGGATTGCAGACCGTACAGCGTGTTTCGAACGTAAGCAAAACAGAGTGGACATAAGGTTTGAATACCTTTAAATTGACTGGTCCATGATTCAAATCCAAATCCATTCTCTTTCGCAACCCATTTTCAATATGCCTATTGAAGCTGGCGTTATCTCGTTCCTTTTCTGTTGGCCTTGTATGAAATAATTAATGGATTCCATTTACGATGAATATACATGAGTGAGATTTAATCATTCCATTCACTTATTTTATGTATGTCATCTTGAAGTTTCTCCGTATCAAGCAATCCATTAACCGTACCATAAGTTTTAATGTCAACAGCCAATATGAGCAAGTTTTAGTTTTTGATTATCTCGGTAATCGATCTATAAAAATAATAAAAGTCCAGACGTAACTTTTGTGTTTTTATTAAACCATAACAAACTTAATCCTACGATAAAAATTGAAAACGCAGCATAATGACTTCTTGTTTATAACGTTACGTCAAAAGAAATGTCAATTGGTATATTTCAATTTGTTAAACGTTTGTTTTATAGATGAATTATTTTTAATTTGAATGGTATTATTAGCCTTGACTTTCATGTCAGCTGGACGTGTTTTATTTTTTTCAATTTGAAAATTTTATATTTTTTATTTAATTATCTATATGTATGTTAATTGTGATCTTGCTGGACGGCCCTTTGGATCAATTGCTGCTTAATATAAATAGACACCATTGTAAGGTTTATTGTAAATAGATGTGGGGTTGAGCTAAAATGTTTGAGGAGAATCAAAAGCTCAATCCTGATATAATCATAAACTAGCTACCGGCCTCCATAAAAAGATAATTAGTCAAATACTGTGTCACATATTAGCAGAAAACTAACGGGATTACGAAATGAAAATAAAATGGCTGGTTAAATGAAGGAAATGGCTGTATTTGAAATTTTAATAAACTGTACATTTGACAACAAATGAGCTTGAAAGCTCAACGTTACGTGTACGGTTTCATTCTAAATTGTAATGTAAACAAATAAATAAATAAAATAAATAAGTACAGCGACAATTCGAGTAGTAGCGGAATTTTGGATAGATAATTTCCTTTTCAGCGCTCAATAGCCCGCCCCGGATAGCGAAAACACAGCATTTAATAACGTTTGATTCCTCATTTTCCATTATTAGAAATTGTAGCCGATTTGTTAGATATGACTTAAACCAATTTATGAAATCAAGTGAAAACCCAAATGCGAAAAAACCCTGGAGTGTTTTATGATGACAGATAGATCAAATACTTTACTGAAAAACAAAGAGACAGAAGAACTGCAGAACTGAGAATCAAATGCTTTACTGAAATTCGTGTATGCTACGAGTAGATCAACATGATGGTGTTTTCTATCTCTTTAATTATTTTACTGTTGAATTCAACCCTATTATAGTTGATGTGGCTCGGCCAGAAACGAGAAAAGAAAGAAGTTGAAAAATTGTGCTGCTTTTAATGACATTCTACTTACATTTTGATAAAATTGTACATTTCACATTCTGAACACTGTAGTACTCAAAATTACCGTTGTGACGTTGGTAGCAGTTACAAATTTTATTGTCCCATATGATCATGTGACATATCATTTCAAAGGTCTTGTAAAAAGCAACAATTTTGTAATCAGCGTTTTAGTTGATAAATTCACCACGGTTTTGGCGCTGGTATTATTGATTTATTATAGAATATATAAGTTTGAGTGTGAGTGTGACATATCAATAAAGAGGTCATGAAAAATTGATTATAGATATTTTTTTCCTCATTCTGCTATGACCATGTGTCATATCGTTTTTAAGATTTTAGTAGAATTATTCAATTAGCAATTTTTTTCACAAATTGTCACAAAATAAGTTGTGAGTTTTACTACTCAAAACTCCGTTGTGGTAACTAAATTATGTAATTTGATTTTAAGAAGAAGTTGAAAAACCTGTGTTGCGTTTGATGACACTTTATTTACATTTTGATGTGTAAATTGCACATTTTTCAGTCTGAACACTTTAGTACTCAAAACTACCGTTGAGGCGTTGGTACCAGTTACAAATTTTATTAGTCCCCTATGATCAAGTGACATGAAGCAATGCACCTAGAATACTACAGGCCACACTGCTTTAAAAATTTTGCTATATGACGTCAATTTATGTCGACTGTTCTCTCTTTGGCTATTATAGGCAGCACTAAAATTAAAAAGATTGTTTTGATTTTTTTTGTGTTTGCTGTCATATTGAAAAGAAAAAATTGTAAACAAACAAAAAGAAAAATATTTTAATAATATGTTTCACAATTTAATAAAAAGCTATTGGTAAAAGTAATAATTCATAATATTCTTATAAAATTATGCATTCTAAATTGTGTAAAATATGTAAACACGTATAAAATGTGTACACATTTCGAATAATTTATGAGAAGACATAATCTTACTTTTACCACTCGTATACATTTTTTTTTTTTGTGTTTGTTTTCGTTTTTTCTTTTTATGAACATGACTGCCGTCTACAGTTCAAAGAACAAACTGTAGACATAAATTTAATGACATAGCAAGCAGTGTGGCCTGTAGTATTCTAGGTGCACTGCATGAAGCAACAATTTTGTAATCAACATTTTAGTTGATCAATACACCGTTTCTCCAAATTAAAATTGTGGCACTATTAAAGTAAAGAAGTAAAGTTTTATTATTAGCAATTTATTTCACAGATTGTCACAAAATAAGTTGAAGCATGTTAGTACTCAAAACTCCATTGTGGTGCTGGATGCAGTTACGTTCAGCTCATTCCAATAAAACCATGTAACATGTAAATCATACATAGTTGAAAGGTCTTGAAAAAGGAATAAGTTTATTACCAGTCCTAGTTCACAAATTCACCGCTTTGGTGCTGGTGGCATATTAATTTTTGGTATAAAATGTATAATATCAAAACAAGATATTTTTAAAAATAATTTTTTGTAAAATCATTGAAGAATCAGAAAAGTTTTCTGAGTCGTTTTGAGAAGGATTAAAACCAAATTTTCGATTTTCATTTTGATTATGTGAATTTTCCGGGTTGGTGTAATTCTAATTTTATTCACTAGCTGAGAATCACGTCATACAACTGCTTGCGATAGTCTAATCTACGATTATGCTAAAATTAATGAACATTTTATTATTTTTTGCAATTTTGATATCTTCACTACATACACGTCTTTTAAGATAATAATTTGATTATGTAATTACTACTATATACATGACTTCAGTGGTTTTAGTCTTTAGTTAACTTGCCAAAAGTTCTGTGTTGACGAGATTTTATAAATTCCCAAATTTTACCATTTAGATCTATGTTAATTTAAATTCCATAATTCAACATGATGTATATATGCTGCATTTATGTTGTGGTGGTTTACGTTTAGTAAATGACGCTCATTTCCCTTTAAATATTTATATTTACCATCAAACATTTCAATTATGTAAATTTAACCATTACCATGTTTGTGACATTTCGTAATTCGTATACATAAATTTTTGTTGGCATAACAAAGAACTTTCTTACATTAATATTTGTTTTTTTTGTTTGTTTTCTCTCTGCTGTTTCAGTGCGATGCTTTCATCTTGATTACAATATTTTCCATTCTCCACACTCTATCTCTCGTAAAATTATAATTTTGGATTAAATTATTTATGGAAAAAATACAAACTTTATATAAAATATGTAAAAATTGTAATAAAACAGCAACTACCACAAAATGTAATAAAACAATAGGGAATGCTAAAAAGGAAAATGGATTTTCATTGTATAACAAAAAATAAAAAAAAGAAAATGAAAAATACGATAGAAGATTTACATATTTTCTTCTAGTCTATGTGTAGGTTTTCAACTTGTTGCATTTTCGTCGTACAGAAATTCGTTCTGTATGATAAAATTGTCTGAGGCTTATGGTTGTTTTTCATACAAATATTTCAAGAGGAAGGATGCTCATATACGAGGGTATATCAAAAAGTCTTGCAATATCATATGACAAAAAAGAGTGAGTGAGACAACAGTATATTTTTCAAAACCATTTTTTGTCGCGATCAAACTTCTAGAAGAACATTTCGATGTAAATTTTACAGTTCGTTTGTTTTTGTCAATTTAGTAACACGTGTTTTGAATTTTTCTTAAAATGAATGAAATTGAATATCGCGCCGTTATTAAATTTTTCTGTAAAGATGGACGAAATGCAATTTATATATTCAACTATATATCAAAAGTTTACGGCGAATCTGCACCATCATATGCCACAGTAACAAGGTGGGTAAAATTATTTAAAAATGGCCGGGAGTCATTATAAGACGACAACCGCTCGGGTCAGCCAGCAGATGCTATTAGGCATGAAAACGTAATTTTGGCCGAATTTATTGTATTGGAGGACCGGGCTATTTCTGTTCCGCGGTTAGCGTGGAGACTTTCTCTTTCATACGGTACCACATATACTATATTACATGACCACCTTCACATGTCGAAAGTAAGTGCGCGATGGGTTCCCCGTTTGTTGAATGCAGAACAAAAAAAATGCGTGTTCAAACTTCAAAGGCGATTTTAGATATGTACAAAGAAGATCCAGAAAATTTCTTGGATAACATAACAACAGGCGGCGAAACATGGCTTCATCACTGGGATCCGGAATCCAAACAAGAATCGATGCAATGGATTAAACGTAGTGAACCACCACCAAAGAAATTCAAAACTCAACCGTTTGCTGGTAAGGTTTTGGCAACAATTTTTTGAGATGTTGAAGGCATTTTGATAATATGTTATATGCCACCGAAAGCCACAATCATAGGCATATATTACGCAGAGGTTTTGCGAAAATAGAAAAAAGCGATCCGGGAAAAATGGCCAAGGAAAGTTAGGAAAAAAATCTTGCTTCTTCACGACAATGCACCAGTGCACAAGGCTAATATTGCTAAAGCTGCATTAAAGGACTGCGGCTTCGTGGAATTTCCGCATCCACCGTACAGTCCAGACTTGGCACCCACTGACTACTCTCTGTTTCCCAATTTGAAAAAAACACTAAGGGGCCGGAAATTTTCCAGTGACTATGAAGTACAGTCTGTTGTAAATGAATATTTTATGGAGCAAAAGAAATCTTTTTTTTTAGAGGGTTTAGGCAAGTTAATTGATCGATGTGACAAATGTATAAACCTTAAAGGAGATTATGTCGAAAAATAAAAATATTGCTGTCTCACTCACTCTTTTTTTTCATATGATATTGCAAGACTTTTTGATTTGCCCTCGTAACTAGGAGCGTACACATTTTTAATATTTTAAACATGCATGTTGTTTATAGTTAGTTACTTAATGGATTTATTTGAAATGCATTCAATTGAAATTTAACTTTGTTTTCGCAACGAAGGAACTTAACTAATTGTTTAATATTAATATTTAACATCTAGTATAAGGGTGGTGAATTTTTTTTAAAGGAAGCGACTTAAACTGGGGACAGAAAATTAAACATTATTGCTCTAGCCAATTTAAAATCCTTTATAGGTTTATAAACGGTTATCGTCAACGTTCATTTCTAAAATTACCTTAGCAGTTTCCACTCGATATTTTTTTTTTGTTCCACATTCAATATTAAGGGAGCCCAACCTTACACCTAACTTTTGATAGCTTAATACGATTTTGTAAAGCGGTGCTAACACAAAGCTAATAGATATTTTTACTATCATAATTAATTTTAAACTGGTGATTCGTCGTTCTTGCAATATAAGACACTCGGTTAAAATTACGGTTTGGAGAGTAACAGCGTCTGCCAGTCTTCCGCAGCGGAAGTTATCTTCCAGTGAATATCTCTACTTTATTTGAATACAAGGTAACCTAACCTAACCATATTCATAAACAATTTTCATGTGTCTTTCGATATCCGTAGAATTATTATATTTCGCATATATGCGTTAAATACACTCGTGTTTATACTTTTTGTATACGCTTAAGCCTAAGTTATGTTAACTGCGTCAATGTTATCCTGAAAATTTTAAGGTACTTTGAAGTGAAGTTAGCTGACATTTATCAAACCAGTCATATAGCATTTAAACATGTTTTTTTTAATCCATACCATCCGTTCAGGGGCCGAAGCACTGCCTGCTCTTTCGCAGTTCATTGTTCCTGTCCTACTTTACGTATTACTGCCAAATCGAAGACGTATGGCTATAGAACCGATTTAAGTTACTAACCGCGCATTGCATAGCTCCATGACAGCCTATAGTACTGGACATGGAAAATGATGCCTATAGTACTGGACATGGAGGATGCCTATAGTACTGGACAGGCGTATAAGCGTATGTACTGGATGTTTTTAAATTATGCCACAAATATTGGTAGTTTACCTACATAATTCAGAACATAACGATAAGAACAGTTGCTAGATTGCCCATTAAGCGTGAATACCATACAGTGAGAAATATTGGTTTGTTAATTATATAATTATAGCTTAACACCTGCCCCCCCCCCCCCCCCCCTTGAAAGGTCAAATGAATGAAATAAATACCAAAAATCGTAAGTTTTGTTGTCCTTTGCTCGTCACCTAAATCACATGTGGATAAGCGATTTACATTTATTTGTGGTAAAGAAAATTCTGCGAAGGCCACAATTACTCCCGCCATTTTTTATGCCTCATGGCAATGAGTATTATGATTATGATGTCCTACTACTTATCTAAATAAATACAAGTCTTGTAGGCATTTTGTTGCTTATCCAAAATTTTCCAATCCACCTTTTTGCAGCACAGAAGCAAAACCAAAAATTATGTTCTCATATCCATTCACATTTCGTAGATTTAACATTAAATCGGATAAGCATACATTCAAAATTTATTAATATTGATCCATTTTTCAATTGATCTTAAATTCTAAACACAATTCACTACAAACATGATACCATTCATAAAATCCATTTTTATTAAAAGGGAATTCGGAAAATTTTTATTTAAATATTTGAACATCCTTAAATATAATAATACCAATAAATCTTTTTCGTTATTCACACAAGGATATATTCATGCATTGTCTGTTGTTATTACGAGTAGTTTTGGTATTTCGGTTCCTTCCCCAAAAAAGGATATTATTTAATAAGGAAAAATATTAAACCAAAAAGATTATGTGTACGAACTTTATGGTTGAGTACGATATGTGTACCGTCTTACCATTGTATACCATTGGATTGGTCTACCACCCCCAATCTCAGAACAAAAAAATATTTTTGAATCTTCCATGATTATGAAGAATTTTGAATGTAAACATATATGTAATTAATTAGAATTGGTAAAGAATTTCAAATGCCTTTATGAATTCAATCTTGAAAGCTTTTCCTTTTTAGATTATACGGATACATATTAAATATTATGGATAAAAAGCAAACCCATATAGATTTTTGAAAGTTTTGCTTTTTAATTTAAATATGAAGTCAATTTATTTACTATTTAGTTGCCAAAAATATTTTGTCGAATTACGATTAGACAGCACATTTTATTTATAAATATTAGAAGAACAACATAACTAACGAGAAAGTGTAGGAGGATAAAGGTTGGATAGGCTTATGATACTGGAGTAGATACACAAAACTATTCATAATTTAATTGGTTTCAAAATTATATTTTATCTATTCCAATCAATAAAAGTAAATGATACGTACCTTTAATAACATCATAAACGAGATAAAACAATCGTTCTGTCATATGTATGAAGACCCAAAATAACTTAGGAGATATTTTCTAATCGTCGATAGACCAAATTCATTACAATAAAACGCTCTTTCGAAATGAACAAAAATAATGGTATAACATTAAAATAAAGAGTTGGTAGCAAAATAATGGTTCTAATCTTTCTGCTCAATTTTTTTTTATCGAAATAAATAAAAATGTAATCATAATGTGTAATAACACTTGAAACTGTGATTGCATGTACACATCATAGATGTAATATTATAAACCTTAATATGAATACTTAAACGAGAAAAATCCCATCAACGTACGGATGACTGAATGTCCAAAACATTTTAATAGTTACGATTCGGTTAAGGTTGGGTAAGTTTTAAGTGTATTTCAGGTTAATGAACGATTCACGCAATTTTAAGGATCATGAAATTAGTTTGGTCAAAAGGGTCGAGACCGCAACTTAATGATAAATAATTTTGTATCTTGATTGGATTCACTATATATCATGGAACATATTTTATTATTTTATGTAATTCAATCTATGTTGGTAAGCCAAATTTTATTGATAAAAGGTCTGACCATTTAACCAATTATTCCGGGAATCTAATTAATAAAAATTTGAACTGTAATTTTAATTCCGTCTTCCAAAATGAAATTTTATATAAGTTTGAGTTTATTTAAATGTAAAAAAATCACCGAACCTAATTAATGTACCTCTATATCTACAACTGTGGCATGATTTCGTCAAACAGAAGATGATTGTGTTTGCCAAAGCTAAATCAAGAAGGATCATCGGAGTAAGCAGGGAATTTCTTTCAGTATAGATTTTAAATCGCAACTCAATAAGCAGAGAATCAGATCTTTCAAGTTTTAAGTAAAAAAGTTCCTCGGTTGAGAATGGCTTAGTTCCAGTCAAATTGTTAATTTCCGTAATCGATTAAGCAGTTTTCTAGTTTCAGGCAAAAAAGCCATTTCTAGAACCACTTCGGGAACTCATAGTAGGATCGTTTATTCATATTCAAATATACCACGCTCCAATCGAACCGGTTGAGATATGTATTTTGGGAAACCTCACTTCTGAATCTCATATATCGTCATTTTTGTCATATACAAACTAATCATTACCCTAATTGTTTGCGGCTAGTAATATTAAATTGACAATTTCGCAGAACCAAATTGAGAACTTATTCATTTTCGTAATACAAACACGCCACTTAGTTCTTTTAAAATGGCTATTTTCCAATACCACATTAGAATTCTGTATTGTTATCATTAAGAGTTTTATTCAAATTGTACATTTTACTCATTTTATAATCCAAGTTTCATACAAATTGTTGATTTCGAGGTTCCTGTTTCCAGAAACAAGGAAACAACTCTACACTACGCAATATGAACAAAAACTAACAAAACAAAATCTGGGCATCTAAACAAATTTTTAATAAAATAGATCGAGTCGTTTCCGAAACACTTTGCCCGCTAAAAAAATTCGTTGTCCGGCTTATCTTGCAAAAAGCTTCATGGGAGATGTTATTAAACGGACTTGTTCCATCACTGTTAGCTTTATTTCAGAACCGCATCATAAATCAGAATTAGACTCTCATTTGCATCCACCATACTCAATATCAATTCATCCACCATATCCACCAAAACTTTACAAACCATTTTAAGAATCCAATTTCCATCTATTATACGAGTATACTAGTCATCCAGTTCGAATAATAAATGGCCAAAATAGTTCCGTAATATTTGCCGTATTCTAAAACATTTCTTAAAATTATTTTAAATTTCCAGCCACCATAACCGATTTCAATTTGATTGGTAAACGGGAACGGAATTAATTAATTATTTTCCCTAATTACACCCAAGTTTTCTATATTCAAGAAATTCTTTCAAAAATCATTTTAGAATCCCATTTTCATTGGTGCAACAGCATGGTGCAACAGCATGGTGCAATATCACGTAACTTGATCGTTTCTTGGAGTTCGCTGCATAATCACTGATTTTTATCAAAATTGTTCAAGCCTCACTGAAAACTTTGCCTAAACAAATTTTTCTGAAATTAGCCTTCATAGAAGTGTTTGCAATGAAGATTTCAGAAAAAAATTGTGGTACACAAAAAACAAACCTGGTCCATTTTTATCAAAATATTTCGAGCTGAAAGAGAGGAACTCTCTTTATTACGAATCCCCTACACACCAATTATTCTTATGGATTCTTTTAGCAGAAACATTTTTAGAACAGGTACTCAGGCCCACCGGAGGACCACAAAACTATATTTTCCGCGCGTAGGACTTACCGTAATATTTTTCTGACACTAGAAATTCCATTCTTAACAATTTTAATAAAAATCGTGGTAGTCGAAATAAAAAAAGGAACCCTGGGGTACCGGAAGACTCTCAACATTATTGTCCATCGCAATCAATTCCTCGTACTAGAAACCTAGCCGATAGCATTTTTCATTAAAGCCATTTGAGCTGAGAAAAAAAATTAAAGTGGTACCCGGGCACCACCAGAGGTCATTTTAAATGATTTTTCCCGAAATCAAAACCCATTGCTAACGAACGATTCGTGACACTCAAAAACTTTCGTCAGGGGGGGGGGGGGGGGGTCCATTCGATAATAACGAAAATCGTTATTATGAATTTTTCGATTGTATCGAAAATACAAAAATATCAATAAAATTTTGTTGTGAAATACAATTATTAAATTGAAATAACTAAAATTATTTAGTCCTATATTTAATATGTATTTTAATATATCGCAACGATACCTGACAGCTTCGTAAATATACACTATCGTACAATTTAATATTAGCGTGTTTTCGATACTATCGAATAAAAACCGCTATCGAAAACGTCATAATAGGCCTACGCAAGGAAACCGATTCCTGTTATGAAATTTTTATCAAAGTTTCAGCTAAGAAACCGAAAGTTAAATGGCCACTTAAACGACTTTTCCTGCACTTAGAACATATCGCAATCCATTCCATGCACTAAAAAATTTGCTCTTACCAATTTTAATGAAAATCGTGTAAGTAGAATTTAAAACAAATATGGAATACTGTGGCCTCACCGGAAGATCACTTACATGATTTTTTTCAAAATCACTACCAAACGGAAATAATTCCTCTTGCTCTAAAACTAACGCTCAGCAATTTTCATCAATATTTAAGCTGAGAGAAAAATAAAAAAAAAAAATAACCCGAGCCCACGGAGTACCGTTATGCAACTTTTCCAAAAAATCAGGGCCCATTGTATTCGATCCTCATACTAGAAAACCCATTTTACCAATTTTCATCAAAGTCTTTTGAGGTGAACAAATAAAAATTGAAACACAAAATCCCGAAATATGAAGTCATTGTAATCGATTTCTGGTACTTAAAAACAACGTTTCAGGAATTTTCATCAAAGTTGTATGGGCTGACATAATAAAAAATAAACAAAGGAAGTCGGACCCCTAAACGAAAATTTCCCGAAATAGAACCCCTCGCACTCTATTCCTAGGCTGGAATGTTGTACCATCACTTCTTACGACTTTCGAATTAGTTTATGTCTAAAATAGAGAAGAGAAATGCACATTCAACTGCTACAATTACTTTTATGTGAACATCATCTGACAACATGATTGGCTGGCAGATTCCAGCAAAGCTCAAAAAACGGAGGTGGTAGAACTTTGGTATGAAACGGATCAAGAAATTCTTTTGATCATTTGCGTATGCATGATGTATAAATCCCTAATGTTTGCCTTTGATTACTCCTGATGCAGCTGTAAAAGCAGTTGACGGACATAATCTGCAGATGTAGATAAAATTATAGATAAGACAGTAGAAACTGAGATGAAGAATCAACGGGCCTGAGCCTTAAATAAATTAATTAAACGGGAAATAATGTCAAATGTCTTACTAAAGTCAGTGGTCATAGGTTAGGTTCAGGTTTCAGTTGTTGACACTTAGGCCATTTTTTGGCCCATTGTGATACCACGCATTCATGCTACATCATTAACCCATTCACCTATTCACCTACTCACACATATACGGTATACCACCTGCACATTGCAAGTTCCATGACAATCTGTACATTGACATGGACGGTGGGTCGGCGCTGAATTCTGCACTCCATCAGAGGGTCTTAGTTGTGTTTATTAACATCACCGATTGTAATCGATGATGAAAAATCGATTTGCATGTAGCCTCTAATGGGATTCGAACCCAGTACCTCTCGGTCCAAGTTCAGTGGTCATAACATACACTTATTTTTTGACCTCCATGATATTCCATACCTTAGGATTTTTCGAAACATGCATAAATTGTAGAATAAAAATTAACTTCCAGAATCTCAATATGGTTAGTAGCACTCAAAATGGATTTGAAGTCAATATTTGCCAATAATTCGCTTAGCCTCAAAAACCTGCTTTACACTACTCAGTTCATAACGAAAATTAATTGAAAAGTTAGGAGCAAAATGAGCAAAAACGGATAAGATACTGATCAATGACGGACCAAACTGATCGTTCCTGTCGCTATGCTGTAAATGACGTCAGATGAAACTATTAAATCAAGTTGACTATTTAAATCATTATTGAAGGAAATGTTCCGTAATAACCTAGCATTAGACATATTATCTATAATCGAGGTTTAGTGTGTGGATTATTAACCACAAAGTAGGTGGACCCTTCCGAAAGCAAATAACGACAGAAACACAGGGTCTATAAGAATCTGATCTGTTTCAACTTCGCTGTAAGGACGAATACAGCAACAATTCCCAGCAAACAAACGTTGATAGCAGTATGAAACAGATTGAACCATTTGCACACGTCGAAGTGAGAAAACAAATAAATATACTTCCCTTTCTTTTATAATACATACAGATACACTGCATATTAACCCCCACTTAATTTCTTGTTTATCAATTTCATTTAGAAAATTTTTTATTTCATTTTTATCAGTCTGGAATGGAGATTTCATTTGAGGTGTGAGTTGATGTAGCATCTACTTAGATATATATTTAAGTAGATTCTGGTTGATGTGTAAAATATTCATTGTACATGGTATGATGTTTCTTTTACAAGTGTTTTCAGATATACAACATATAAAATGAGTATACAAAATTAAAACTATGTAGTTGTATCTGCGAGTGTGTACACTTGATATATAAATATATAAAATATATAAATATATATTTGTTGTATAAAACATAAAAATAAAAAATATTGTTTCTAGTTAACCCGTTAAATTGACGTAGGAGAAACAAAACCGTTTTTCGGTCGGCAAAAATACGAAAAGCATGGAATTAGGTGCATCAATTTGAAGTAAAAATTGAGCGCTCTAATTATATGCTGTTTATGCGCTCATTGTGCGCTGATTTGTATTACTGGGAAAGAATTAACGAAACTATTTTGTATATTACTGATTTTAATACACACCAGTGGCACTATTATGGTAATTCCTCGAGAATAGGGAATGGGGAAAGAATTTATATGTAATATCTTTTCAAATATTTTTGACAGGCCTACTAAGGATAACAATTTGATGTAAATATTTATAAATTGAGAATAATTTTTCCATATCTAAATTGGCAGGAAAAATTATTAAAAAAATTAAAACTAACGTTTTACCTAAGTATGCCAGAAAAAAATGTTTAAATAAAAATTACATATAAATTTTTTCCACAATTCACTGAACCCGAGGAATTGCCAGAATAGTGTCACAGGGGCCCTATTCTGATAATTCGACGGGAATAAGGAATTGGAGAAAGAATATACATATAATTTCTATTTAAATATTTTTCTCCTGGCATTCTAAGATAAAAAGTTAATGGTTAATTTATTGGAAACAAAATAAAATTGTGAATAATTTTCCTACCAATTGCGCTATGAAGAAATTATTCCTAATTTAAAAATAGCCCCAGGGAATTACCAGAATTGGGCCACAGATGAATACTTATATCATAGGAGGATTGGAATGACTAATCTTTCGAAATTGCCTACTAACAATGAATTCCGATGTAACCTACTTATAAAAATCATCATCTTACAAAATCGTCATTAAATTTTCATAAGTGCGAAAACATCAAGAGCATCAATACTTCCAATTGAGATTCCAAGACTACTACAAGCAACTTAGCTCATTTTTTGGAAGTAAGACAAATAGTCAAGTTTTTGGAATTATATGAATATTGTTAATGTTATTAGCGTTGTTGTTCCGAAAATCAGCGAGCGCCTTCATATAAATAGATTCGAGTCACGATGCTGGAGAAGTCAGTAATGCTGTGTATATGACATCGGAAATAAAAAGCATCATACTCGCTCCCGAACTCAGAACCAATCAAATTTTGTGATATGTTTTATGCCCCGCCTACTAGTTCCATAGTCAAGTTGAAATATTTTTAACTTTGTTGTTGTTTTAATACATTTTGAATGATACTTGCCCAGCACAGCGTCCTCAAATTATTCAACTGCATTACGAAAATCAGAGTACTATGAGGAATGTGTTTCGTGCGCTTACAGCAAATTATGGTCCACATAATCGGCCTATCGAACCATTCGATATACCATTGAAAAATTTGAAACCCAATTTTCATTATTTGATAATACGCCACCAAATAAATCACATTCAGCACGTAGTGAATAAAATATAGCGGTGGTAGGTGAGAATGTACGCGATGACCGTGATGAATCGCTTCGGCGCCGTTCTCAACAGCTGGATAGCTTGTCCTATGCAATAATTTGGCGTATTTTACGTAAGGATCTTGGTTTAAAAGCATACAAAATTTAACTCGTGCAAGAATTGAAGCCGGCCGATTTTCGAACCGTTGCCGTTTCAGTCTTTGGGGTCTTGAAAAGCTTGAAGCAGATCTACTGTTTTCGACCAAAATTTTGCTCAGCGAGGAGGCCGATTTTTGGCTTAATGGCTACGTTAATAAGCAAAATTGCCTATTTGGGCTGAAGATCAACCCAAACATGTCCAAGAGCTACCATTATATTCAGACAAAACGTTTTGGTGGGGTTTATGGGCTGGTGGAATCATCGTTCCATATTTTTTCAAAATTGAGGCCGGCTGGGACGTAACTGTGATTGGCGTCCATTATCGCGCTATGATAACGGACTATTTGCTACCTGAAATTGAAGCCCGTGATCTCGATCACATTTGGTTCTAACAAGACGGCGCTACTCGCCACACAGCCCGTGAAACTATGGCTTTATTGCGAGAATAATTCAGTGAACAGTTCATTTCACGCTTCGGACTAGAGAATTGACCACCTAGATCATGTGATATCACACGTTTAGACTATTTTCTTTGGAGCTACGTAAAGTCCAAAGAATGGACCAAGAATGGACCATGTTAGCTGCATTTGTACTCGATAAAATTGCATTTTTTTTTTTTTTTGAAAAAGTACCTCTAAATGACCCATTATTTTGCATTTTAACAATGTTTAATTTTAAACAAAATCTGGAAAATAGAAAATATTTCAGAAACACATTAAGATTGAAACTGAACACCGATTGAAAACACATTAAGTTGTAGAAACATTAAGATTGAATTATACCTGAAACGATCCTCCTGTACAATAGGTTTAATATATCCATCTAGTAGAAATAATTTATTACATGCATCATAGTATGTCAACTGAAACAATCTAGCCAATACAAAGAGAAAGCACTGATTACGAATTAGAAATTTGTTACGTTACTAACTTCCATTTATCGTGACTTCTACCTTACATCTAAATATAATTTGATACTATATTATAGAAATGAGAGTTTTAAATTAATCTTGGATTGCCAAATAACACTAATCATCCATTTCGTTCCGCTGAACAAAATGTTATAAACAGAATATTCCATGACACAAATTCCACAATCAAGCTCATCTAATTTAAAAAAATTGCGTTCAAGCAACTAGAACGATTACAAAAACAACCCGAAAATGACAAAACACTACAAAGATGCTGCAACAAGCAACTGACATCACTTTGTGAAATCAGCAAAATGTTGAAATAATTTAAATTAAAACACAAAACTAAAAACAATTGCGTTCTATTATGTGACATATACGACAAATTTCTAAAATTTTTCTTTGGAGCTAGTAGTTTTCAATTGTTTTCCTTTCAGCATCAAAATGGTTTCAAAAATTTGTCATTTTTTTTTTATTCGACCAAAAAGTTTTCTTTTGCGTAAAAACTCATTTTTCAATTACCAATTTTGGCTTATTGGGTTTATTTTGGTCGATATTTAAATTTTTAGTTTGTCGGGCACACATATTTTTGTTCTCTTGAAATGTTAGTGGTATGTTTACATCAATCATAAGTCCACAACTGCGATTACTATCGGTTATGTTAAGAAACACAACTATAACCTTTTGGTGCAGTGCGAGATCTATATAAATATCTCTAACATGCGAAAAAAGGTACAACAAAATGATTATTGTATTGGTCTGCTGAAAATTAACTTTTCAATTATTGCGTAACATTTTATTGCTGGAACTTCTTTTCACGGTACAGTGTAGTGACAGACCTTTGGTAAACAGACTGGGTTGAATGATAGAAACCATTAGTTTTGAAGGGTTACCATTTATTGATCATGTCGATCATTTATTGATCAAGTCTTATCATTTATTGATCATGTCGATGTCGATATAATATTAAAATTAAGATGCATTTTGGTACTATGGGATTTTAGTTTTGTAACTAATTTGAAATGTTTTTCATTATAGTTCTGATTAAGAAATACATATAAAAATGATTAAATTCTTATCTGAATCCTCCTGTATCATGTATTGCTACGTATTTTTGTGTTAATAACTTGGCTCGAAGAATTATACCATATATATATATATATATATATATATATATATATATATATAATATATATGTATCTTATTTATAAAGAGATCATCACGATGATGACGATGAAGAAAATAGAAAATGAAAAAAGATTATTTTTCCCAGTGGAAATCATCTAACAAGCTTTTCAGTTACTTTTCTCTTCGGTTATTTCCTTTTTTTAATTTTATATCTTTCAATATACGATTCGCATCCCATATACTCGTATATATATTTCGGTATCATAACTTTGGTTTTATTTCCATGGATATTTTACACATACACCAACCAGTCTCATCAAATTGAAATGAAAAAATTATTTTATTCCGAAATCAAACTAAATAAACAATTTGGTAGAGGCAGACTTTTCGATTTGAATAAAACAATATAATTCTTTGTTATTGTCGGCGTAAGAAAAGCTATTTAAACTTTTATAGCTATGGACTAATATTTTATGTCAGTTGGGTCTTGAACCGGTTCAAACAAATTTTGAAAATAAATTTTAAATATAAAATAAAGAGGTTCGAATCATGCTGTGACCACCATTCTAATTTTTCGAAAATGGTTTGAGTTGATGCAGATATTGCTTTCGAAGTTAATCGATATGCCCTGTGTTACACACCATAAGAACCAAGGGAAGCAACGAGAATTTAGATTAAAATTAATTTTCTCAGGAATGGTCCACAATTCAGTAGAGCTAAACAAGAACTGGCTTTCAATGATTATGTCGGCCACTTTAAAGCGTTTTCAAGAGAATGCAGTTGTATTAGTTTCAGGTGGTCAGTGTAGAGCAAACCGTAGTTTTATTTATCGTTTGATAATGTGACCACGCCTGATTGGCATATTCCACCAAACGTCTAACAAAGTTCATGGAAAACGCTCTTCTAACGTAAGAAATTCGGAAACTCTTTAGACCTAGATTTAACAAGGCCGAGAATAGAATTAGCGTATTTATTATTTTGTCGTAGTGCTGTCTGAAATTAGTGTACTATTACAAACGATATTTAAATCCAAATGAGTGACATATGGTCATAAGCTGGGTTACCGTTTATAAAAAAAATATCTGTTGATTGCATTTGTTTACGGGTATTAGTATCATATGTTAAAGCAATTGAGATCAATTTGAAGGAGATGCGCGTAGTAGTGAATATTCAAGCCAAACCAGGAAGCCAGGTGAAAATGCCACAGTTCTAAGGTTGAACAACATTACCTTGTGCGAGATTTTGTAAAAGGCTTGCTGAAGTCCGTTGTAATTTTATGAAACACCTTATCGCTTTCCAGAATATTGGTATAGTATGTGATATGAATTCAATTAAGTTAGTTGATGTAGATTTTCCATTTAAAACGCCGAACGCAGGAAAAGTTGTGTGAATGAAAAGTGCGATCGGTCTATAGTTGGATATATCCGGATTACCGCCCTTCGTGAGGAACGGAATAATAAACGGATTCATTCCATAAGCTGAGACCATATGGTTGATTAAACTTACCAATAATAATAAGGGCTTTCCGCGGTTCCGATGCATAATTTCGCGTGTTTTAGTACCAATTCCCCTTACATCCTGATAATAACGGAACACGTATACTCTTTCGACTTTTCTGCGAGCAAATTCTTGTATAAAATATAGAGTTGGGCGTTGGGCCGTTGGTGATATTAACAGATCGCGCATTTTCTCAAGAACTGTAATTTTAAATTAGGCCACACGTTATATTTTTACATTCAACTTACTTTTGATCGATTATTGTACTTTGTTGTTTATAACCGAAGATAGTTAGAGGGAAAGTGACCGATGGAAGATATGGAGGCAAACCTGTTGTTTGTGGTATAATATTAAATTATTATACATAGAAGTGAGTAATTCTTCTTTAAGTCAAATGCCATTTAGTGTGTCTGAGCAGACAGTTGGCATACTAGGTGAAAGATGCACAATTTACACATTGAAAATATCTCTCGGAGCTTTCAATTATTTTTTGACAGATCTTTGAATTCTCGAGCTTGTCTCTAATCGTAGAACGGAATGCGTGGAATTTATGGGGAAGTTTTGATAAACCAGGTTTAAGATGTTGGGTGACGCTTTGGTTCAAGGTATTATAAGTAGTGACACTTATAGTTGTTTGTTGATGGACAATTTTTTTAAGTTCCGAAATAATTGTGAGTCAAAATTTTCTATTGATTTTATTATTTTTGTGAACTGATGAATATTTTGTGAATTTATTGAGGAAGATGGCTTTCGTCTTACATACAACATTGTCTTCGATTCTGTCAATCGGGTATTTAGCCAGTTAATCCCTACAACATTTGCAGAAAATTAAAAAATCCTAAAATACAGTTACAATATACGCACAATTTTTTTCACGTTCGTTGAGACAATGGAAAAAACAAAATTAATTTTTTGTCTTTTTTGTGTGAAGACATATTTCATCGTACGATAGTTTTTACCGTTAGATCTGTGCCTCTATTAACTCGAAATGTTGGCTCTAATTACTTCAGTTAAATAATAAGCGGGAACTAGTAAAGTAATATTACATTGTGATTCTAATAAATTTTAATTAAAATGAGCAAAAGCAAACAAGTGTTTATTTTCGTCAAGTCGTAATAAAGCTACACTTACAAAGCCGTTCTCGTTCTGAGATGGCAAAAATTGTATATAAGCCGAAACCGACCATTCAGCACATGGTACAAACGTACAAGAAAACAGGTAGCATCAATTATAAGACAAGACCAGGTTGAAAACGTATTTTGAACAAGCAGGATGAACGTGTTGTACAGATGATTCGCCAAAATTCCAGAACATCCAGTTCGGCTGTCCAGAAAATGGTAGGCACCAGTTGTAAAAAGAACGTGAGCCTGAACAGCCACGGATATTTCTCCAGAACTGCAAGGAAAGAGCCGTTGATTAGTAATGCTTATAAAAAGAAAAGAATTGAATTCGCTAAATTGCACCAAAATGCAGAAAGTTCTTCTGGTAGACTATTGTGTTCTCCGATGAGAGCAAGTACAATGTTTTTGGGTATGACGGGCCGTCGAAAGTCTGGCGAAGAAAAGGGCTAGCGCTTCAAATCAATAATCTTAGAAGTACTGTGAAGCATGGTGGAGCAAGTATAATGGTTTGAGGCTGTATGTCTGGCACAGGTGTGGGAAATTTAGTATTTATTGGCGGTCAGTAGAATCAATAGACAAGTTAGGTTTCCCAAGCAGTTGGATACTCCAACAGGACAACGACCCCAAGCATAATGCTCATATTATTCGGAAATGACTTCTCTACAACACTCCTAAACAATTGAATTCACCTCCGCAAAATGCAGACCTAAATCCGATAGAGTGTGGGATTATGTTGAGGAAAAGCGATGTCCCCACATAATAACCTCAAAAAAAACCTTGGAGCAAGCTATCAGAACGGAATGGGATAAGGTTCCAGCACGGTTTACCCAGAAATTGGTGTTATCAATGACAAACAGAGCGCAGTGCGTCCTAGATGCAAAAGGTGGCCCAACCAGATATTGATGGTTTGCATAAGCACAATTTTCTTAACTGACTGATGAATTATGTCTGATAGTAAATGAAAACTTTTATTTTTTTAAACACAAAACATTGAATTCTACACAAATAGTTTTTATTTCCGATCGCCTTTCTAACCTACAGACTTTGGTAATATTGGTTGCAAGGTTTTTCAGTTTTCGTAGATTTGAAGGGTGTACGATGAATTATGTCGCGTGTGATCAAGGTGTTTTAGTTAGACGTTTTGGAGTGGGAAAAGTGCAAGTGTTGGTTATACGAGTTTTGTCCAATCCGGGAAGTGGGTTCTTGCCTCAAGAATTTACTTTGGTGCATTTTTGGCAGAAAGAAATATGGAAAAGAAAGGCTTACTCCATCCGCTGCCGAAAGAAATCTACCCTTCAGCACATACCACGCGAATCAAATGGGACATTTAGCTGCAACGAAGGTATTTCATCACATTGCGTAAGTAATATTGCGTCAGGTTGCGTAATGTTTTGAGTTATTTTCTTAGTGAGCTCTTTTTTATGCAGTCCCTATACAACGCATAAAAAAACTTTTTAAATGTGTTGCGAAAAATATTTTTTATAGCTACTTATTGTAAGTTTTTATGTATATCCTTATTTTTTCAAAAACAGGTTTGAGTGTACATGCGGATTGACTACTCGGAATCAAACTTCCTACTAAAGCTTTTTCCATAATTTCGGAGATCCATGCGAAATGTAGTACACATCTGTGTACCAGAAATGGCCCTTCTGAATAAGCTTTTTGAGTTTTTGCAATGAATATTACTTTTTCAACAAGAGTTGACCTTTTTGGTTTTCTGAAATTTAAGCAGGAATAATGTTTTTATTATTCAAGACGGTTTTTTAAAAAAATTCGGTAAGTTCAATTTTTCGATTTAGAAATTAAACGTGGTGTATAGAAGATGTATATTCATTTGTCGAAAAAGAAAGTCGGGTGATGGTTACAACATATTCAAGAAGTTAAATAGGTTACGGTCTACAATAAATTATAGATATTTTTATTTAATTTATCTTTTACAATTAATGTACGTACATATCACAAACAGATTATATCTACATATCTAAATTTGTCCAATTTTATCTCACAAATATTATTTATGAATTTTATTGCAACATTGATTTCAAGTACAGATAACAACGTACTTATATGCATCTATTGTATAGTGTCTAATTAGAAAACTAGTTATTTATGATAAATTGTAATTTTATTTATCGAAGTACATATTTGCTATCATTTATAATTAAATTGGCTTGAAATGGTATACAATTTTTTCTTCCCCACAATTGCATGGTTTTTTCAACGATACTAGATGTGCTGAGTATAGAATCTAGATAAATAGAGCATTCAATAGCTGTACGACATTCAGTTTTCGTTATTTTGCTCTGTTTGAGGTTTTGTTTCTATAATTAAGTCAATATGAGTAAATACTATATGAGTAAATACTATACGTACCTGGACATTTTTTATAATGAGAATTGTAATGAAAATAATAAACTGTACGTGGAAATTTTATTTATTTTTTACTATCTGTACTTTAAAAAAATGTAACAATGAATCCATTAGGAAAACTGTATGAAAAACTAGCAGATAGATTTTTTAAGCCACAGGATATAATGGTGCTTTGTATAATAATTACATAGATATATTGAACTTGACATATTTTGAAATATTTTTTTTTCACATTTGAAATATTTTTTTTAAGTTAAGTTATCCTTTAAGTACAGGGTAAATATTTAAGCAGTTTTGACTCTTTTAACAGCTCTTGGAACATACGCGCATCAATAGTACTTTTTATTTTTTATAATCACATATATACAAAAGTTGGGTCTAATTAGTTACTATTTGGTCATAATTCGTCAGTTATTTTCAGTAATTGGCCAGCAACAGAAATTTTTTAAAATCGTTTGGAAAATGTTAAGCCAGGTCGAAATGCACAATTTATGGTCCGATCCATCTTCCATACC
Source organism: Nephrotoma appendiculata (assembly GCA_947310385.1). Taxonomy (NCBI): domain Eukaryota; kingdom Metazoa; phylum Arthropoda; class Insecta; order Diptera; family Tipulidae; genus Nephrotoma; species Nephrotoma appendiculata. The sequence continues at coordinate 219,801,931 of OX371223.1, forward strand.
CTATAGGCTTACATGGAGCTGTGTAATCATCTGATTCTACAAAAATCGGACCGATAGCCGTACGTCCTCAATTTGGCAAGAAATGCCTAAGGTGGGACGTGAAAAGTGAACCGCGAAATAGTAGCGGGTGCTTCGGCCCCAGAAAGATTTCATAAGTTAAAACATAAAAAAAAAATAAAATTTTAGCATCCTAAGTAAAAAGTTTCTGATAATTGGTCAGCTAAACCCAATAATTGCTGAAGCCTGCAAATATATTAAAACACTGCAAAAAGATTAATTTATAATCCTGATCATGTGCGGGTTTATCTAAACGTCACATATAAGGTTTTTCTTATGGCATGGTTACAGCAAAAATTGTCCTAATTTATTCCGCTTCCAGAATATTCTCGAAAATACCGGAAATAGTCTCTCAAACACATACACCACTACCGTAATACACCACTTCTGACATATTCCCAAATATTTTCATAATAATTTTCCCAATATCTACTAGCCACTAAAACAATAAGTAATTTCCACAATCTATCTATTATATTAATACGCTTAATTTTTTCAAACTCAACCCTAAAATGACCCCTAAACATGATCCGATCCGTTTAAATTTTTCAGGGTAGGTCGATATAAATATAGCGGTGTGACTAGGTTAGAAAAATCGGAAAAAATCCACCGGGAAGTACCTGAAACAGGTACCTCAGGTGTTTTCAGCAAAATTTTGTCACGACGCCAGAATGCCATGACAAAATATGTTTATATTGAATCTTTGATCATGCACATTACACCGTGACAATGACAAAATTTATGAAAATTGGCGATGTTTTTGTCATAACACTGTCATGACAAAATGAGTAGAAAATTTGTAATTGAATCTCAATTAAACAAAACAGAGAACATAAAATGATTTTACATACATTTTGGTGTTAATAGTTGTGAGTGTAAAAATACAATTTTGTCATGGCACTCTATCTATTTAATATTTAAAAATTAACCGCGTATATGAATATACTTTATTTTTGATAAAAGTGCATCAAATTTACATCTTAAAAAATCTTCTTAATTATTTCGTAAGCAAAAATTCAATAAAATGTATTCACGTGACTGATTATTCAGTCACAGGTGAGCTTCTATCTATCTTCTATCTATCTATTATATTAATTTTCTTAATTTTTTCATACTCAACCCTAAAATGACCCCGTCTTGGAATACTATCTTATAGGTTGCGGATGAATTTAGCAAACGGAAGGCAAGCTGTCCTACTCCATCGTAGAATAGAAAAACTTTTTACTCCAGCTGCCATCTAAAGAGACCGAAGATTCATATCCGTAAATAGGACATTGCACCAAAATGCTTAGGGCTTATCCATGTATTGTTTGGCAAAATTATTACGTTTCACTTTATTTTGTGATGAGATGAAGTGTTTTTAGTACACACATAAGCTTTTATATCGGATTTAAATTCGGGGAAATTTTTATATTTTCAGTTTGTAATGACTTAGCAAGAGCTCTTTGACTTAAAAATGTATTATTAACCATAGCTCGGATGATACGAGAATCCTGCCGTTGTGTTGTAACACGTGGTTTTTACCGTCTACCAATATTTCCAACTGTACCATGCAATTTTTTCTTGCGGACTTGACACAGTATTGTATTCACATGACAATTATACTTTTTTGCTATTATTTTAAGTGACGTAGCCACCCCGATCAATGAATTAATCACTCATTATCCGAAATGAAAATATGATTATGAAACCTCATGTGAGGCGGCCAAATCCCTTGATGGGATATAGTGCCAGAGAGAAAGAGATATGCCATGATTGTGGTCAATTATCATAGTCGATCTTTTTTCTACACTAAATTCACGAGTTTTAGGCATCCTGATGCTTCTTCCACGTAATTTTAATGAATACTAATAAAACAGAGCACAAAAATAAAACAAAAGAGCAAAACAATCAAAAAACGGTTATTTAAGGTAGAAATTCGCACTTTCGCGAAAGTCACAAATACTACTGAATAAAAATGCGCTCCCAAATACTACTGAATCAAATTCAATTTATTATACCTGGCGAGTATTTTAAGCTGAAACTATCTAGGAAAATAAGCCCGCTACGATAAAAATAACCATTATCAAAATTAAATCATTCTGGAGGGGAAATACATTAGTACTAAAATAAGGAGGCAGGGGCCCCTGTTTGTAAGGGGGTGGGGGTCAACTTGTAAACTAAGATAGGAACCCCTATTTTTATTGCAGATTCGGATTCTACGGCTAAAAGTACGTAGGATTTTCTTGAAACATATTCTTCGATTCATGATAGATGGCGCTGTAATAGGCGATATTAATTTTTTTTCGATTTCTCCTACTAAGAACATTATGCATACGATTCTGCAATATGTTTGCATTAAAATTAACACGTTTTCAATGTGAATACATACTTGAAATTAGTTTTAAACAAATTGTATTTTTTCAATTAATAAATACTACTAAATCTAGCAATTTCACAATTTCTTGCTTAAATAGAAACTGTGTAGTTCTTGTTTGGGCCACAGTCTATTTCTCTGATTGAATTTCCACAGCAATAAATAAAAACAGGTATGTTTTGTTGTACGAAATATAGGAATACATATAATGGAGTCTGCATGATACGAGTTATTTGCCTTTCCCAACGTGCTACAGTTTTGGTTGGTAGACCTTGGTTGTTTAATTTATTTTGTAGCTCTAATCAAAGCATATTGGGAATATTTTACATTGAGAAGCATTTGAAAGATTTCTGACTAAACCGTCATGGTTCATTTTGAACTTTACTTTCACCTTATACTGTTTTCGTTGGCGTGAAGTATTTCCTAAAATTGTTTAAATATTTTTAGAATTTTTTTTAGGAAAAAATTCACGTTTCTAGCCAGAGTTGTGAAAAATTTCCTAATGCTAAATAGTTGAGAATGTATTAGTGTAAAATATACAAAATCCATGTTAAACAGAAATATTAATTTTTTAATCCGGATTTTATGTTATTGTTATTAAGTAGGACGGTTAAAATAGAAAGGCATGGATTTGTGTTGTTCAGGCAAGCTCAACAGGTATAACTTACTAAAGTTATGTGTAGTAGGTTGATGAACCTGTATTCTGTAGTGCTGTACAGTAATCTCGAATGACAAACGATGTTATCCGTGCAAAATGGGGAAAATCAAAATTTGACCCCTATAACCCCATCAGACTCACCCCTAACGTATAATCAAAATCTACCTATGGTCATGGGCTATCGAATCGGCATAGTCAGTTAATAAAAACTTTGTTTGTGTGGTTTTGTATTTCCTGAATTTCCTGGTTTTGTATTTCCTGACCACTGTGCAAACAAGTTAAATTTGTAAGATCAGCAAAATTATTACTATGTAAAATAACTATTTAACAAACAAATGCAATTTGTAAAGCTAGCTCACCAACTAAATATTTGTTGCTGTAATTTAAGTATAATTTTTGTTTGTGTGTCGGTTATATACGAAGAAAATTGGTAAAATAAATTAAAACAACTTGAAAAGCCAACCTACTTGTTCTGTTATATAATTGAAATTATAAAGTTTTCAATTGAAAAGTGACCATAGCTCTCACCAGAGGTAAGCGCACTACTCATTAGATAAAGCTATTCAATAACAAAAAATCTAATTCCAACCTGTGGTTGTAATTATTCATATAGTCTAGACAGTTGGATTATAATATTCATTGTCGTTCGAGCCAGATCTCAGCGTCAATGTGCTTGATAACTCACTGTTCAAATGCAAGACGTAGTCATGCGTCAATTATATTAATATATACATCAAATCGAGTTAAAACTGGATAAAGAAGTTCGTTTACCCGAATACTTATAGATAAGCATCAACATACTGCAAAAAAAGTATGGGCGAGATCGACCAATTGCATACGATGATCTTCGACGATAGAAACAGACGAGATGGATCGAATACTTGACCACTTGCTCAAGGATTACTACGATACCTTAGTGGACAAGGTGGATGACACAATATTGCGACTTGGGTTAAAAATCAAATACGACCCGCAAGAGGTACGCAGTAAAAAATCTACCGAAAGTGGACGTACAAATATACATTCACCAAAGGTTGTATATACCTAGAGCTCGTTCAACGGTTTATTCACGGAGCTCATTCATGAAGAAAATCTCGGATACGGTCAAAAGGACTTATTTAAACTCACACGACCAGAAAGGCGCGCCTTAACTCATCAGCCATCTCTTAAACGTAGGAGAAAATTATGAGAAAGCACGAGATTTGCTACAGGCCAGGTGCAACAATCCTTGGCTAGTTGCGAACAAATATTGCAACTCGCTTTTATCTGCGTATCAAGCGGATTTTCCAGGAGAAGTTAGGAACAAGCCTGCCAATGCAAAAGAAAGGCTGCAAAACATCGAATGCTTAAAACTAAGTTCCACATTTGAATCATTTGTAACGTTCATTCTATCCAGAAAATTTGGTCCAGAATCCATTCGGCTATTTGAATGAACTTTACCCAACCCAAAGGAGTTATCAACAATAACAGAATATTTCAACTTCTTGAAAAGAAGAACCAGTGTTTAGAAGCAATGGACAACGCTAAATCAACATCATGGAAAACACCAGGCAATTCATCGGCTATACAACCTTTAAAGCGAGTCAACGCTGCTACAGTTTATCCTCTTCGTTGGGTTAAAGCATGCTCCAAATGTCACCAGCTCGTACAATCTGGCCAATTCGAAAAATGATGACATTGGAGAGAGATAGCTTGGTGAAACCTCGAACCCCCGTGGAAGATGCTTCAAGCAACAAGAGCGGCTCATGCATATGCAAGGCAAACGTATGCATCGTCTGTAAGGGAACTGGAAAGAAAATTTGTGAGGGATCTACCGTTTAAATAAATGTATCACCAGTTCATCCAGAAACCATCAACCTCAATCATATGGAAATTAGTGTATCCGGAACAAGAACAACTGGTAGGTAATCAAAGTTATGATATCCCACATCACCGAGCGCAAAAACGATAGCAGCACAAGACCCCGCAGATATCCTACTTCGATGACGAAAGCACAATTTTGTCGTAACCGCCGACATTAAAAAAATGTGCAGACAAGTATGGATATATAAAGATGATTGGGACTTTCAACTATCCAACAGCTTCAAGAATTTTATCATCGGACTTGTCGACAGGAGTCGACACCTTAGAGGAAGCTGTAGCAGCCGTGAATAAATTAAGAAAAACGATCGTTTTTAATGTATCGTATTTGTATGTGACCAAATATCCTTAATCCTAACTACCAGAAAGGCTACCTTTTGAAAATTGTTTATGATTTTCCAGTTAGTCAGACTGAGACCTACTCAAAACAATTTTCCGCTAATATGCGCGGTGTTTAGAAATATTGGAAAACTCGGAAAAACGATCGTTTTTAATGTATCGTATTTATATGTGACCAAATATCCTTAATCCTAACTACCAGAAAGCCTACTTTTTGAAAATTGTTTATGATTTTCCAGTTAGTCAGACTGAGACCTACACAAAACAATTTTCTGCTAATATGCGCGGTGTTTAGAAATATTGGAAAACTCGGAAAAACGATCGTTTTTAATGTATCGTATTTGTATGTGACCAAATATCCTTAATCCTAACTACCAGAAAGCCTACTTTTTAAAAATTGTTTATGATTTTCCAGTTAGTCAGACTGAGGCCTACTCAAAACAATTTTCTGCTAATATGCGCGGTGTTTAGAAATATTGGAAAACTCGGAAAAACGATCGTTTTTAATGTATCGTATTTATATGTGACCAAATATCCTTAATCCTAACTACCAGAAAGCCTACTTTTTGAAAATTGTTTATGATTTTCCAGTTAGTCAGACTGAGACCTACTCAAAACAATTTTCCGCTAATATGCGTGGTGTTTAGAAATATTGGAAAACTCGGAAAAACGATCGTTTTTAATGTATCGTATTTATATGTGACCAAATATCCTTAATCCTAACTACCAGAAAGCCTACTTTTTGAAAATTGTGTATAATTTTTCAGTTAGTCAGACTGAGACCTACTCAAAACAATTTTCCGCTAATATGCGCGGTGTTTAGAAATATTGGAAAACTCGGAAAAACGATCGTTTTTAATGTATCGTATTTATATGTGACCAAATATCCTTAATCCTAACTACCAGAAAGCCTACTTTTTGAAAATTGTATATGATTTTCCAGTTAGTCAGACTGAGACCTACTCAAAACAATTTTCTGCTAATATGCGCGGTGTTTAGAAATATTGGAAAACTCGGAAAAACGACGTTTTTAATATATCGTATTTATATGTGACCAAATATCCTTAATCCTAACTACCAGAAAGCCTACTTTTTGAAAATTGTGTATGATTTTTCAGTTAGTCAGACTGAGACCTACTCAAAACAATTTTCTGCTAATATGCGCGGTGTTTAGAAATATTGGAAAACTCGGAAAAACGATCGTTTTTAATGTATCGTATTTGTATGTGACCAAATATTCTTAATCCTAACTACCAGAAAGCCTACTTTTTGAAAATTGTGTATGATTTTCCAGTTAGTCAGACTAAGACCTACTCAAAACAGTTTTCCGCTAATATGCGTGGTGTTTAGAAATATTGGAAAACTCGGAAAAACGATCGTTTTTAATGTATCGTATTTGTATGTGACCAATTATTCTAGGTCTTTACTACCAGAAAATCTTTCGAGTTTTGAAATATCGTAAAACTAGTCAGACTGAGGCCTACAGACTTATGCCCATTAATTATTTATGAATTAATTTTTAACTTTTTAATATGCACTAATTTGTTTTATTTGATAATACAATTTTTTACACACACATAGACATTTTGTTTTGTTGTTGTTGGTTTTAGGAATAACTTTTGTATTTAGGAAAATATTCACAACCGTCTGTTTTCTTTAATACTTCCTATATTACAAAATGATGTGTCAGTCAAAGCATCCCATTGCTCGTCATTGCGTTTCAATGAAAAGCGATTGTGTAGATCTCTACTAAATAAGACCTTCTCTCAAACCTTCATACTGTTACGGTTTTCTGTTAATGTAGACTGTAGCAATTTTAAGGAGGGCATAGTTACAAAACAAGGGCCCATGTGATGTATTAAAATTTCACAAAATAATGTATTGCCAAGTCAACTACGTATTTATGGCTATACAAAAATGAGGCATAAATCACACAAACTTGTGTGCACCTGTTTCTTAACATACGCGTTATACATAAAAATATTAGTCAATATGAACTCGTCAATCACAACAAGGAAGATTGCTTTACACACACTTCTTAACTTTCTCCTAAATTGTAGACAACCTAACAGGTATGTAAACGCGGTGTACTTGCAGATGGTTAAAGATAAGATAAATTTAATTGACATTATCCATTATAATAACCATATTTACATCGTCGTAATGATTCTATTTACACGAAATAAAGCAAAATCAAAAGTTTAATTTAATTTCAAAATTAAATATTCACATCAGGCAAAGTTCAAAACAGAACTTTCAATAACAAGCAAAAATATAGGAACTCTCGACCTAATAACATTCAACAAAAATCAATTTTCATCACATTTTCGTCCTTTCACCGAATAACAAAAAAAAAAAAAAAAAAATGAGATAACCTAAAAATCTCGAAAAAATATCCTTAAGCAATTATCGAATTACATGGTCAATGGATAAATATAATTTGGGAAGTTTTCAAACTAAAAAAAATTTTGTGTTTAACAAAATAAAAAATTATCAATAGAATTTTGTTTGTGTGATGTGGTATTTGATGATGGCGGGAAGATATTGAAATACTCGTGTATTTTATGAGCAACAACAATCGGCAGACGGTAACAACTAAAACATACAAAAAAGGAAATTCATTCCTCTAAGGATTTCGATTGCATAGAATTTTGTGTATTCGGTTTCGTAAACATATATCATAAACAGCGTACATGTTATCGTTGTTGTTATTATTTGACCCATGAGAATTATTTTCTGGGTAGATAGATAGAACCACATAAACTGATAAGAATAAATGCGGAAAATTGTTTTATTCTTTTTGTTGTTGTGGCACAGATTTTTCCGCAGTAAATCTTAACATTTTCTTATGATAAGATTGGAAAATGGGTTTTAATAGCGGAATTTTTTTTTCATTTTCTTTTTTAGATTGAATTGATTTTTTTATGTTCTGTATGTGGATGATATTTCGCACGGATGCCACTTTAAAATTTATTGGGGAATGTTTAAAATGCGATGTTTTATTTTGTGCTTCTTGAGTTTATGATTTTCATTTTCACTGGCGTGGAAATCAATCTCAATTTCTTAAAACATAGTTGTTAGTAATGTTAATCCTAGAATATCTTAAAGTATTGTATGGAACCTTCCATAATATTCGCTTACTAAAAAGGCTGCTAATAGTAAATCCTAGTATTATTCTAGCACACCAATGAGTGTTACACAACAGGAAAATGTAAGCGTTTGTTTCAAAGGTGCCCGTCTTTGATAACTCTTTGTAAATATTCCATAAATCAGCTTCTGTAATAATCAGCAATGTTATTCACATTACTAGTTGGATCGTGGAGTACGTATGGTGCTCGGATCAATGGAACCCTCCTTATTAATTTCCACACCATTCATACACTCATATTGAAACCTTGCGTGGGGTCTGGCCCCTGAGGCTAGGTGAACTCATACAATTTTTTTTTCTAAAAGGCACATCCCCTTTTTCAGAGCTTTCAAACCTACGCAAATTAATACTTGAGTTTGCATTAGTTACACATTGAGAGCTAGGAATTCATTGTATAATAAGCAGATAACATTTCAAGAATATTTTTATTTTTCTAATCCAATCAATACTTAGCCATTTAGACCGTAATTTTTTTGTATCAAATTGTCAGTTTTGCAAAAGCGTCAATTACTTTTGGAAATGGAATACAAATTTCCAGACTACATAAATATATCGCTGAAATTAAAACCTTACAAATAATTTATTGTTTTTGTCTATTTCCAGGTAAATCATAAAGAGCACTGGTAAGAATATTAAATAAAATTATTAACATTAATGAAATGGTTATAAAACGTCAGGTGTTAACGCCAATAACAAATTCAAAAAAATTATTCTTTCGTTACAAATTGTTTTCTTTCATTATCCCCTCTCTTCAACACTTCTAGATCATTCATTGCAGAAATTCCTACTGCCTTAATCATTTTCACGCAAATAAAAAGTTGTAAATAATGAGATTCATGAAAATTAATTATGAAAATCAAAACGGAAATAAAAAACATTCATTGGCAAAATTAATTTTTTGGAAAATCAATTAAAATTTATGAGATTTTTATAAAGGAAAGTATGCTATGTACTTTTGTTCTTTGAGAAAATTTAAATAAAATATGCAAGATTATGGTTTAAGTTCCACCTATTTAATATCAAAAAATAAGTAACTACTTTGCTTTTAAACGCCTTCACATTCAACTGTTTAATAAAAAGTTGTCTAAACAGATAAAAAGCCATCACTTTACTTTATAATCTAATAATGTAAGGTTAGTTATGTACAAAACAGAAAAAACTATGTTAAAAACTTTAAATATCTCAATTTATATTCCTTTCTGGTTTTATGTGATATCAATCCTTTTCAGTTTACATCGAAAAAATATAAAATTAACGAGAACTTTAGTTTCTTTAGAGAAAAGTTTTCAACGAAACTTTATTCATTCCTCAACAAAAGTTTAAATCACCTTAAAAATCAAATCGATTTTTAGCAAGAATATTTTTTTTTATTTAAACTTTTGCTGTAACTTTTATACCCGTAAAATACGCTACATGAAAGTTATCTCATATCGATAACAATATAATTCGAGATGCCAGCTACAAAAAAGAAAACTTTAAAAATTGTTTAAATTTGCAATAAAATCAAATTTGTTTTTGTTAGAGAATTTACCGTGCAATAAATCTGTTAAATAAAAAACTGAATGAAATCTTTAAAACGAAGGGTAAAGTTTTTCGGGGGTTTTCCATATCCACACGAGCTTTTTTCATTTTTATAGTTGGGAATTTTGATTTATGGATTAATAAATAAACAAGTTAACATGAAACCAATCGCTGGAACAATTTTTTTTTCGGTTGATAGAATATTGCTTTTATACGTTTACTATCGGTTGTCAATAGGAACATAGTTTTATGTATATGAGTACATGGTTCATATTTGGAGCATATTGTCAAAATGTTTATTCGATTGTATATGTTTTCATGGTAGTTTTAAATTTATGACAACAGCAATTTAATCTAGAAAGTATGTATGTAAGTATGTATGTATGTAGGAGAAAAATAGGAGATTATTACGCGAGTGAATAAATTACCATCCGAGGCCGAAGGTAAATATATTTTTTGTAAATATATAGTGTAGTAAATATATTTTGTCTACTCCTGCAAAGAAAAGCCTTACTTTATTTGTAGAAAAATCGAAAATTGTTTGTTTCACTCTTTACAAAACGAGTTTTCAATCTATTATATTAATACGCTTAAGTTTTTCAAACTCAACGCTAAAATGATCCCTAAACATGATCCGATCCGTTTAAATTTTTCAGGGTAGGTCGACATAAATATAGCGGTGTGCCTTTGCTAGAAAAATCGGAAAAATTCCACCCGGAAGTACCTGAAACAGGTACCTCAGGTGTTTTCACCAAAATTTTGTCACGACGGCAGAATGCCATGACAAAATATGTTTATATTGAATCTTTGATCATGCGCATTACACCGTGGCATGTGGCAATGACAAAATTTATTAAAATTGCCAATGTTTTTGTGATGACACACTGTGATGACAAAATGAGTAGAAAATTTGTAATTGAATCTCAATTAAACAAAATAGAGAACATAAAATGATTTTACATACATTTTGGTGTTAATAGTTGTGAGTGTAAAAATACAATTTTGTCATGACACTCTATCTATTTAAGATTTAAAAATTAACCGTGTTTATGAATTTACTTTATTTTTGATAAAAATGCATTAAATTTACATCTTAAAAAATTTTCTTAATTATTTCTTAACCAAAAATTCAATAAAATGTATTTACGTGACTGATTATTCAGTCGAAGGTCAGCTTCTATCTATCTATTATATTAATATTCTTAATTTGTTCATACTCAACCCTTAAATGACCCCTAAACATGATCCGATCCGTTAGATTTTTTCAGGGTAGGTCGACATAAATATTGCGTGGTGGTTTCAGAAAATTTCCAAGTTTTTGTGCGCGTGAAATCTTGCAAAATTTGAGAATTTTATGGGACGACCAAAAAACAAATATTTTTCTTCAAATAAGTGGCGCGAGATTCAAATTCAAAGTTGTAAAACAGTTGGTACGCGATTCAGATTCGAGGTTGCAACACTGTCGGCGCGCGAATCAATTTCAAAGTTGCTTAATGGTTGACGCGCGATTTAAATTCAAAGTTAATCATGCCAGGAGCAGAGCTCACAATCATAGGCGGGTAGTGGGTGTTCCATTAGCTGGAAAAATCATCCTCATGTGTGGTGACTACCTGAAGAAGGGACGCGCGTGAACTTGCGAATTGTTCATCAAGTTGAACCCGCTTTGGAAAATGGTAAATAAGTTTACACTCATCAAGAACATGCGCGTCGATGAAGGTGAGGACGAGTTTGCGCAATATTTGCTTTCCGACTCGATCACACTTCCGGCAGACTTCCTCAAAGTGTGATCGATTCCTCAAAGTGTGATCGATTTCGTGTATGGTGACATCAACACAATACCAGCCGAGGGAACCATCGAGGAGCGCACCATCCTTGCACCCAAAAAAGATAATTGCGCGCTAACCAATCAGCAGGTGCTTGACCTCCTGCCCGACGAACAAGAAGTCAAACATAGTGCTGATAAACTTGAGAGTAACGACATGCATGAGGAACTCCGCCTACCCGTCGAGTTTCTCAACAAGATTGAAGGGTCCGGATTGCCGCACCATGCCATCCCGCTAAAGGTAAACGCGATCGTTCGTTTGATGAGGAATCTAAACACTTGCAAGGGTCGAATCAATGAAACACGCATGACCGTCGCAAAAATAAACCGCTACATTCTGGAATGTGAGGTGCTGACTGGCTTCTCAAAAGGTAAGCGCGTTCTCATCCCACGCATTAAGCTCTCACCCTCGGAAGGCATCTTCTCATTTAAAATGTCCCGCCTTCAATTTCCGGTTCAGCTCGCGTTCGCCATAACCATCAACAAGAGTCAGGGTTAAAGCTTGAAGAAGGAAGGAGTGTACTTGTCGGCCCCCGTATTTACGCATGATCAGATGTATGTGGCCTTTTCACGATGCCGCTCATTTGACGGACTCACGGTATTTATCGTTGAGACAGGCGATCAATCAGCTGATCGGGATGGGCGCATCACAACAAAGAATGTATTTTTTGAAGAGATTCTGTGCATGTAAATTGTAATATATTTTACTATTTTATTATTTACCTTCTACTACTATTTTATAATCCTTTTGTACATTTTTATGAAATATTTAGATTAAAGTTTGCCTCAGCAATTGTGTGCTTTTCCCTTTTGAGATTTTAATATTTAGTTTGGGTGCGTAAGTGATCATGTGATCCCGAGCGCGCGCTTCCTGTTTGAGATATGAATATTTGACTTGGCACGTAAGTCATACTGTGTACATTTGAGCGCGTGCTTGCTGTTTAAGATTTGAAAATTAACCACGTATATGAATTTACTTTATTTTTGATAAAAGTGCATCAAATTTAAATCTTAAAAAAATCGTCTTAATCATTTCTTAACCAAAAATTCAACAAAATGTATTCACGTGACTGATTACTCAGTCACAGGTCAGCTAGTTAAATTTAATTCGATAGCAATAGCGGTATTGCATTGGAAAATAAAATAATCAAGGCCTGTTTTGAATTAGCTTTGCTTGTTTATGAATTTATCGTACCAGAAAGAAATAATTTATCATAGTTGGCTGTTTTCTCTGAAATTATGGTCCAATTCCAAGTCGGTGAAGTTAGCCCGAAAATCCATCCCAAATTTTTAGGTGTATTTCTTGCCTAAGGTGTAGTCAACCCGAAAAAAGTGTAGTCGTTTCAAAAATGTAGTGCTATCCCGAAACCCCGAATTTTTTGAGCATTTCTTCCATAAAAGCAATTGTAACATAAAAATGTAGGATTATCTCGAATTTAAAATCTAAAACAAATTTAATTTTAATTTACACATTTTTTAATAAAAAACATTTTGAAAACAAACAAAAATTGTTGCAACCTCTTTTTGTGAACTAACCGTGCAATATTATAATTTTATAAAAAACATTCTTAAAATTTTAAAAAGTACAAGGCCTATTGGAATAAAACATAAAAAAAAAAAAATTAAAATTAGAAAATTAAAATAAAATACGCAAACCATAATACCAGAGATAAATTGCAGTAGCGGTATATACGGCTATTTAGGTCTTGGCTGTGCTAACAAATCATGCGAATTTCATTTTCATAGCAGGTGGAAAAATGATGTAAATGTTGATGTGAATTTATATGGATAAAGATTTCTCGAGTGAGAATTTCTGGCAAACTTTAAAATTCTGTGGAGTTAATACCAGAGATAAATTGCACTAGCGGTATATACGGCTGCTTAAGTGTTGGCTGTGCTAATAAACCATGCGAATTTCATTTTCATATCAGGTGGTAAAATGAAGTAAATGTTGATGTGTATTTGAGGTATACGACGAATGATGGTATGTGGTGAATGGTAGTGAGTGCTAGACATTAAATTATTGTTTTTCGCAAATGGTGAATTATGGTTTATGGTAAAGTGGTTTATGTTAAATGGTGAATGATACGTATATTGTAAGTGGGGAACTATGGTGAATATTGGTATTTTGTGATTGATCGTAAATTATAAAATATTGTAAATGGTGATAATGAAAGCATATAAAAGTATGTCTTTAATTTTTTTTTCCCTCGATTTACTTGTTTTTAGGTGTTTAAATCGTTGGATTTTTTTAAATACTATCATAGCTGGTTTTTCTATGATATTACCTCGCAATACTGGATTCATGGTACTAGAACAAAAAAATTCAAAAATTGTGCGCCCATTTTTGTAAAACATAAAATTATTTGTATAGTGTCCTAGATTGACAAATTGAGGGTAGCTATTGTGATCTTTTATTTTGTGGGTTGTTTATGATTTTTTATACAAGATTATTTGGGGTTTGATTTGCACCGTCGAGGAATTACGTATTACTGGCACATACGTACATAAGTCGTCGTACTTTTTCCATGTATCGTTGACAAATCCATAGCAAACATAGTGTCCTTCCGACGGTTTGGGAAAATTTATAACTGGGCCACCATGTAGAAAGCTGACAAGTGATACAACTTTGTAATTATTTTGATCCACTTTTATAGTGCTCGGAATATCAGATAATCGTACAGAAACATCGCTAATTGCTTCGCTATCTATAAAAATTATTTGTCCATAAGAAAATAGGATCGGATTCATACGCTAGTAACATTCTTTGCAAGTCTTTGGGGGACTTCTTCTAGGCATTCTCCTATTTTTGACACTCCTAGGTTTGCGTATTTCTCTATTTCACCCGTTTCACGTTTTTCTGTTTCCTATGTATAACAGTTGGCGCATTCTAACGTGACCTCTAAACTAGTAAACATTTCAAAAATGTTCTTACAAATATTAAATAATTCTGTGGTACAATCGGACATGAATCCATATTTTTCAACCAAAATTTCTTTTCTTATTTTATAAACGTCATCCAAATCATTATTAAGCAATAACTGCAATAACAATTTTGTCCGACAGCTGCTTAAATTATTTAAAATGTAATCATCCTTCACTATTGTAAGGGCGATGGCTTTATAAATTGAGTCTATGGCACAGTTGTTTTTGAAAAAGCTACAAGTTTTTATTGCATTTTTTATTAGTGGAATTTCTGTAGGGTCCGGTTTATCTTTAAAAATTGTTTTAAGTTTTGGCTGTGTTTTCCTCTTTGCTGTATTAAAGTTTTGGCTCAATGTCGCCATGGCAGTAATAACTTGGTCTATTTCACTTAAATTTTGAAAATTGGGTACAAAATTAAAATCAAAACTGCTCCGCGATCGCTTCTTTTTACAGTTTGCTGGGGATGAATACTTGCTCTTTCGTTTCCAAACCGAATGGCTGCTTTGAACGTCTAACAAATTGCAGGGACAATCGTTAAGTGTTGTGCTTTAATATTTTTGCAACAACGAAAATTTTGGGACAGAATGAAATATTTCTTTGCAGACTGTGCTATTTCTATGGTTTAATTCACAGACAAAGCGGCCAACTTTTAACGGCATTTTTCAAACCTCAAGCGAACGGCCGTTGTTCAACCGAGTACCATTGCATAATATGCCGTTAAATAATGGTATAAGAGTTCCGTATTTAATTAGAAATGTGTCATGGAACAATATATTAAAAAATTATTTTTCGTGCAGTCGTTCGTATCTTCCAAAATATGTAATCGTACTTCTGTACTTATTTCATGTAAGTCTCGATAAAAAGGACTTTGTTTGTAAATTGGGCTAGAAAAATTTTTGCTATCTAATTGTTTATTACCATCAATAGTTTTATTGAATTCAAATAAATTTAATTCTGGTTCCAAAATATTTGCTTCATTTAATTCAATTAAATTATCAAATGCTTGTTTCACATGCCCATTAATGCTTCTCGATTGTAGCAAAATTGACAACTTTTCGAAAATCTCTTTCAAATTTTGATAGTTGGTAGCTACTATTAAAGAAGCCATAACTTTTTTAATAAATTTTTGAGCTTCAGCTGATTTTTTTAAATATTTGTTTATAGTAACCAGCAATTATTGCAATTATATCATATTATAGCAATTATATCACCAGCAATTGAATGAGATAAATGTGAACAGCACAAGTGCAATTTAACTATATTTTCCGGTTTTTTTTTGCCAAGTAATATTGTTTGCCCACATATAAGTTACATTGAGGTATTCAACTAAGTCCATTCTGGTAAACGCATCGAGAACGGAGTGAATTTCTGCATAACAGAAGTCAATAACCACATTGTTGAAAACTGGCCGACATTTTAAAGTGTCTTCTACAAATAGCCGGTATTCTCGCAGCCAATTTCCGATAGTGCGTGTGTTTTGGCTGGAGCTTACCATATCACAAATTGGTAACGGGGTAAATGTGTCTTTCGATTGTGTCTTAACTGGTAAGACTCTGAAGTGATGTGTCTTAACTGATAGCATAATACATAACAGCTTTACTAGTCTTATACGGTTTTCGAACGAGCCCGCCAGTGGCGTCTAAATATACTGTTAAGCCGCCATGGTCTCGCTGTTCTTTTATTTTTTTCAAAATTAGGTATTGGCTTTTGCTGCACGTGATCACACAAAATGGATTTTTACTCGCTTGATGGATGTACGAATTCTTGCTTGCGTCAGTTTTTTCCTTTTCCAAATGAATATCTTCTATATCATCCGAGTCGTTATCGTTACATAGAAGTTGCTCAGATCTAATTTTTTTTCAAAACTCTTCTATCCTTTAAAAATTGCACAGTATTGGTTTTGTTGAAAAAACTTAAATTTTGTTCATAAACAAGATTTTCTGCAATAATCTCTACCGTACTGCGAGTTAATTTCTCTTTTAATAGATCTCTTTGGATCTTTGATGCTTGTTGGAATCTTTGAAAGGGATGGTAAATTGGCTCAGTAGTATCAAATGTCCCTAAGGCCAAGTTCGAATTAACTAATTTGTAGGATCTACAATCTTGATTTTTGTCTTTATGACCACAGTAAGCCCTAATAGTTAATCGATTATTAATCGATATTAATCGATATTTGCTACATCATAACCTTTTATATTTATTAAGCAACCAGTCAATTGTGTTAATTGGTTAGATATGTGGTAAGTATAGTAATAAGCATTTAGTTTCCTATCACTTTTGATTATAGATTCTTTTCCATATTTCGTCAGGAATATGCATCTGATAGTTCATGACTTCAAATTTACCTTTCCCTTCTACATTTTTAGATTTAGTTTGTTTGACAATATTTATGATGCGTTTTGAGGTTTTTTTTCAAATAATTCTTCACTGTCATCTTCCAAACGTTGATCAGGCAACCCTACGTCATCAGGTAAATTAAATTTTTCTTTAGCAATAAGTTGCTCATTTGCATTGGGCATTTCAATAGCTTGCAAATTGTCGTTTTTTAAGGTTGCATTATTCCAATTCACTTCTCAGCTAATTGATTTTGATCCATGATATTGCTGAGTGCTTGTAAATTTATTATGGTAAATGACAGCTTTAAGAATTCAACGAAAATTATTTCTGTGCGCGATGTAGCTTTCTGTTCATGAACAGGTAAACAGGTAATTGGATTGTTTATTTGGTTATTTACAAGAAAATCGTGAGACTCGATCGATTATCTCTGGTATTAGCTCCTCAGCATTTTAAAGTTTGCTAGAAATTCTCACTCGAAAAATCTTAGTCCTCACAAATTCAAATCAACATTTACATCATTTTTCCACCTGCCATGAAAATGAAATTCGCATGATTTGTTAGCACAGCCAAGACCTAAATAGCCGTATATATCGCTACGGCAATTTATCTCTGGTATTATGGTTTGCTTATTTTATTGTCCCGAATTGCCAATGCACTTTTCGATTTAGCTTAATTTTCTAATTTCAATTTTTTTTTGTATGTTTTATTCCATTATTACAGGCCTTGTACTTTTTAAAATTTTAAGAATGTTTTTTATAAAATTATAATATTGCACGGTTAGTCCACAATAAGAGGTTGCAACAATTTTTGACAGTTTTCAAAATCTTTTTATTAAAAATGTGTAAATTAAAATTAAATTTGTTTTGTTAGCGTTAGTGGTTTTTTGTGGTACATATATAAAAATTAAAATATGTATATAAAACATCGAATTGTACGAAAATGTACAAATTAAAACTTTTATGAAATTTTTGGGTTATGCCAAAACCATAAAATTTTAGTAAAATATTTCTGTTATTTGTCACTCTTATGGATTTTTTTTTTTGTTTTGCGTAATATCAGTAAAAAAAATTATTATCAGTAAATTTTTTCCATGCAGTTAAGGCTTAATTGTAAATTGAATTCGATTTATGTAAATCTTATTTTTTTGTTATGTTAGGTGTGTTGCTTTGGTAAAACTAAGCGGGTTTTACTTTAATATCTCAAAGCAACAGCTTTTGGCTTTAGTTTTTCGACGCATTTTTGTTTGTTGGTAATAAACCATTTATATGTCAAATTTTGATAGTGTGTTAATTGATTATTAAGTAGTTTTATAAATACACTAAAAAATTTAAAAAAAAAAAATCAAAAATGACCGCCTTGCGCAAAAATGGTTTTATTTTCTTAAAACTAAATTTATTTTTGTTTACATTAAAGCGTCTTTGGCTTTATACAATACAATTATTCTTCTAAGCCAAGCGGTCTTTGCCAAAGCAAAACAGCTATTTACGTAAATTCAACTCGTAAAATAATTATTTATCTCTATGGGAAATCGATAAATAATCAAAATAACCACAGTTAAAATCAAAACTGGCCTCGATTTCTTTATTTCCCAATAATATACAGCTAATATAAAAACTTTTTGTCGGTATATTTTATAACGGGTGTTTGGCATGTGAACCGACAAAATTTTTTAGTAGATTTAGGTGGGGGGGGATCATTTGGAAGCTTACATCCTATGGAACTGATGTCGTAAGTGTCACGGTAACTGAGATATGATATTTTTAAGTATTTTTATATTAAAAGACATCTCACTTTTAAATGGTACAATTTTTTGTTTGTAGCAAAACCAACAACAATATAAAGCCATGCTAATGCAACAAATACAGAAAAAATACACTATAGATAGTTGTATTAGCATAGATGTGTACATTATGTGCGCACTAGTTTAATAAGTAGTGGTGCGGAAGAAAAAAATTAACATGGGATTGTTAGTGTAATAAACACAATATTCTGTAGTTTATCGTATATTGGTATCTGCGTTTCAGACTTTGTTCAGGGCTTTTAATTTTTGTTGGTTTTGTTTGTAGTCTTAAACACACGAAATATCTTTCATTGTAATTTACAATGTGATTTGTGAGTCATGGACTTCCAAATTCTAAAAAATGTGAAAAATGAGTCATGGACTTCCAAATCCTAAAAAATGTGTTAAAATATAAAAAATGTCTACCTCCTAAATGCATTAAAAAAAGACCAGAGATTGTTTTGAAATTACCTTTGTTTTAAAAACTTCTCTAGTTTATACCCAATTCCAAAGGTATGCTACATGTCATAGAAATCATTCATTTTGTGGTCAAAAGAAGATATAATGTTTTGTCGGGGTCAGGTTTAAGAATATAGTTTTTAAGGGGTCCCATTTGAAACGCGATATTTTAAAATGCGAATTATCAAAACGCGATACGGTACAAAACGCGATATGGTACAAAATGAGATATTTCAAAACGCAATGTACATTCTAGAAAAGAGGAAATTTAATTTCAGTTTATTGGAATTTAAAAATCGATAAGAGCGAGAGTATATAGGATCGGGTTATATAAGGCGGGTCGCTACACTCCCGGCGCTTCGCTACGCTCCCGTCGCTTCGCTCCATAGTTAGAATTTTTATCAGTTTAAAGCAATTTAAAAATCGATAGGAGTGGGAGTATAGGACCGGGCTATATCAGGCAGGTCGCCGCACTCCCGTCGCTTTGCAATGCACATTTTGTACCATATCGCGTTTTGAAATATCGCGTTCTAAAATATCGCGTTTTGAAATATTCCATTTTATACCATATCTGGTTTTGTCATATCTTGTTTCGAGATCTCGCTTTTCGAGCGAATCCCCCTTTTAAGTTATTGATAAATTTTTAATCAACTTCATTTATTAGATTTTGTTCAAAATTGCCCCCTTTACTCATTTTGAGGTCATTATGAAGAAAATCTAATAAATGAAGTTGATTAAAAATTTATCAATAACTTAAAAGGTATTAAAGCTGACCCCGACAAAATAGTATCTCTTATTTTGAACACAAAATGAATGATTTCTATGACATGTAGCATACCGTTGGAAAGGGCATAAACTACAGAAATTTTTAAAACAAAGGTTATTTCAAAACAACCTCTGGTCTTTTTTAATGCATTTAGGAGGTAGACATTTTTTATAATTTAACACATTTTTTAGGATTTGGAAGTTCATAACTCATTTTTCTTAAACCAATGTATTATATAATGATTTAATTAGAATAAAATCACATTGCAGAATTCAATAAAAGTTATTTCGTGTGTTTTAGACCACAAACAAAAAAATTATGACCAGTTAAAGGTGAGATTTTGGATAATTTAAAAAAAAACTTAAAAATATCATATCTCAGTTACCGTGACACTTAGGACACAGTTCCATGGGATGAAGGCTTCCAAATCAGTGGTTCTTAACCTTTTTGTACTCGCGGCCCACCAAATATTTAATAATTTTTTTGTGGCCCCCATTTTTTTAATAATAATTTATATTTGTTAAATTATCTATAATAAATTAATTTTTTTCATTATTCCTTTATTCTTTTTTATACAAAAAAAAGTCACTGTTGTCCGCGACTTCGTTCGCGTGGTTTTCAATTGAATGCGATACTATATTTAGTACAAATCCGGGCATGCATTGCAATGCCACACAAAGAAAGAAAGTTTTTATGTTATAATTCTGTTTATTGAAGTCCTTTTGGACACACAATATTTTTTTCTTGTTTTTCCGTCAGGTATAAATCAGACGGTTTTCCGACAAGTGAGCTTATCACATAGAGCAGTCCATGTGAGAAGAATGGAGTTTCCAAATTTAGTTCACATATTTGTAACGATTGCGCCTGCGCTTTATTGATGGTTGCAAATCCGAATCGCACCGGAAACTGCAAACGTTTTAATGCTAATGGCATATCTGTCTGAATCATTGGGATTCGTGGCAATAATATTTCTTCTGGCTTAAATCTTCCACTTACAATTTTAGCTTTGACGATTATGTTCATCATATTTTTCACTAAAAATCTGCTACGGTAGCAAAGTCGTGGTAGATAGATATATCAGAGAAGAATGATAGCCGCCAATTTTCAATGTTAAAACGGTTGTGTCCCTATTCAAAAAAAGTAAATTCTAGATGACGCGATTGAGAGTGCAATATCTTTACGTAATCGTATAGTTGCCAAAATAAAGAAATGAGAAAAGTACTGCTTGTGACTCCGGGCGCATCTAGCAAATACAATCCGTCACTTTGGCTTGCAATAACATGCATAATTCTAAAATACGCTAAGCGTTGTTCTGAAACCAAGTTCTGTAGATTAGTTTGAACAAATGTATCCAATTCTTTGACACATGAAAATATCTTTCTTGTTGCAAAACACAATCGGAAATGCCATTTGCAGATCCACTCGGCCCAGTCATTCTGAATTGAATCAGTGCTTTGATGCTTACTTAAATCAGTGCTTACTCCAACGTGTAAAATGAGGCAATCACGATTGGCTGGGAATCGTATTTGCTGTGGTTGAGATTTGAGAAGTGCCCCAGTATGCATCGTTTTCAAGAAGATTTAATTTTCGTCAAGCTAATTCGCGATAAGTGGCACATACTTGACCGTTAAGAGTTCCCAATTCTTGGTAAGGCATCGGTTCACGTACGTATATTATACAGTATGGGTATGTACGCACGGTATAACGGTATATATGCTTTACCTTGTTTGTGACGTTGAAACATTTTTGCTGATGCATTCCATGTGTTTACTACGCTTGCCATTTTAGAGTATAAAAGCGTCTTTGCAAACATATCAAGTGATTTGTCTTCTCTAACTACAGCTTCGTAGTCATCAGCTGGCATTTGTTCAAAGGCAGTTCTAACCAATCGAATTAATTCTTTGTGTTGATCGAATAAAGTTTGTAAAGTACGACAATTTCTAGGTTGAAATAGATTTGAACAAATTTGTAATTTTCGTTCGGCAGTGGTAGTAGTGATACATTTGTCGTTGCAAATTTCTTGAATGTTGGAATGTATTTCTTGCGCACGATATTTGTTGCATCGGACAATGACATTTGGAAACTCTAATTGCACTTGCGTATATTTACCAAGGAATGTTTCGATTGGGATTTCACATTTCCTACTACGCAGCACATTCCTTGTGTTTTAATTTTGAATTTGAAGGCACTTCGTATATTGATTGCACAAATTATTCATTGTCTGGTTTCCCGTTGCTTGTCTGTTATCCGTCATATGAACCGGCAGTGAAGTTCGTGATGCCCTGTTATTTCGTTTGGTAAACATAATTGATTTGACAGCTACGGCAATGCTTTGGGCGACTTTGAGCTCATCAATACTTTAATATGATTTAAAAACTAATAAAAAATTACTTTTTCAATAAAATAAGTTTTTCGTTATTTTGGATGACTGCGGTTGGTGATTGGGCTTTCGCTCTCCGTATTTCCAAAATAGAATAGGATATTGTTTTGAGTTTTGCTATAGCTAGTAAACAAAGTTCTGAGAACCAAAAGCTGGTATTATTTCCATAACAAAATCCAGATTTAATCAATTTTCTGTTTTAGTAAACAGAATAATAAATTTCTAAAATTAATCAAAATAAAATCTGTTTTAACTTGGTATGGTACTGAATATAATTGCAACAATTATTGATATAACGAATATTATAACGAATATTGATAGTTGGTATGATTATAAATCGAACAACATGTTTCAGGCGATTCACGAACACCTGGATTCAGGGGGCATACCCCTTCATAAATATTAGAAAACCTGCTCATTTAAATATAAATTTTCTTAGAAAAGTTTGGATCAGGTTGGATAAATGGGGTGGAAACTTAGGAGGGTTCGTTTATCCAGGAAACGGACCCCTCGGATTCGACCGTGTTACTAATTTCATATAATTCCTTTCCCCATCCTGTACATACAACTGATACATGCTAAAAATATCATGACGATATGGGTGAGAGTGGCTGAAACACCCTTTCGGAACAAACAGACATTTTTGGGAAGAAACTATTTTGGAGCACTTAGGCCCAGGGCCCCCTTAACCCTAAAGCTCTTAACATAATTTTATAACATATCTTCTTTGCAAGTCTCTCAGTCTCTGACATGGAACTGTTTGCATATTTCTGATTTTATTGAAAATAAACGTTTCATTATTTTAAATAATTAATTCATTTATTAAAAAACATAACTTAAACTAAAAAAATAACAGTTTAAAAAAAAAATCTCTTGTTAAGAGCTTTAGGTTTAAAAATATTTCGAAAACCTGCTCATTTTGATATAAAATACCTATGCTGTTTTAGAACTCGATTGGATGAATGGCGTGGAGACTTATAAGAAGGGACTGCTTGATCCATGGGATGGAAGCCTTAAATTCAAGCATGAGAATAATTTTATATAAAACCCTTTTCTAAACTTATTCCCTTGGAAAAACTTATAACACACAACTGATCTATAACACAATCAATTGATTTATATGCCGAAAATGATATCCATATCCGCATTGTAGGCGCAATTAGTATAATTAGGTATCAAAATCCACCATCTCGAATTGCGAAAAATAAAAGTCATTTACGTAATTAATACCCTGAAAATGGCATCCATGTCAGCATTATTGGCGTAGATAGTAGGTAGGTACCAAAATTGACCGCCCCTTCCACCACACTTTGTGAAAACCAAAGGTGAGTAAAGTAATCAGTACCTCCGAAATTGACACCCACATTGGCGTTGATAGTATAGGTGGATTTTTATTGAAATCGGTACAGTAGCTCTTGAGTTTATCGATCGAAAATGTTCCTATTGAAGCTGCAACTTTCTGTGAACTATTTTCAACTAAAAACACTTCTCATCACCCATAGAACATATACACAAATTATCAAAATCGGTGCACCAGTTCTTGAGTTTTAATGTTACAAACACACACGTCATAAGATAATAAATATAAAAAAAACTATATTATTTCAATATCTATTTTAACTTTCATACTTCACAATTTGGTATTGCGGTTCGCATATTTGCATTTATTTCTTTTGTACTAACAAAGTTGTATTTAGGAAGAAACAAGAAAAAATAAAAATAAGAAAACTTTATTTTTATTTATCTTTATTCTTTAATAAGATATTCAGTTATAAATCGATTTCTTTTTATTATATTCTGAAGGAAAATTTTGGCGGCCCCGGCAAACTTCTTGCGGACCCCCTGGGAGCCGCGGCGCCCCGGTTAAGAATCACTGTTCCAAATGACCAAGTGGTGTGTGGTATATACTATGAGTATCCAGCTAATTTCGGACAAGATTCAACTTCAATAAAATCGAACGATGAAAAAACAAAGTCGAAAATGCATTCATAATCATATGTCGCATCCCATAACCCGCGAGGCAGTTCAACACATAGTAAGAAAGGCTAGCTTCTGTGGAGCCCACATAGTCATCTTCTATCCAGCACCACGAAATTTTAGGTAGATTAAAATCGCCAGCAACCAATACCTGGTCACAATCCTCACATAACGGTAGAACTGCATTGGCAACAAATTGAATGAAACCCTGATAAACGTTTTTTGTACATGTATCGCTCAAGTGTGAATTTCATTTTTATCGTATAAGACAAAAAAAAAGTCAACCAATCAGAGCGATTATTATTTATGTCTGTCAGTTACAATTTATACAAGAATCCTGCCGTAACTCTTGCACGACTCGAAAAATTCATTTCTTCAAATTATTTCAGCTAAAGTAGCATAACTCGAATTATGAGTTAAAAATAAACGGTGGCCCGCTTTTTTGAAATTCAGACCAGCAACAAATGTTCACTTTAATAGTCAAGAATGACTCAATTAAAAATTTAAAAATTTTAAACTTACTCGTAAGTCACAAAAAAGGAAAACTACACTTATTCATGAGAAATGTCACAAGTGCAACCCAAGGCATTTTGAATACTATGATTCTTTTACAATGACATAACTGAAAATAAATGAAATATACATCTTTACCTTGTTAGAATAAAGTGACACAATCCGAAATAAAACTGTTCTAAAATTACACTTTAAACAAGTAAAATGACTTAATTCAAAATACATACTACTAAATAAAAATATGTTTTATTTATATTATTTGAAATTGGAAATTAATTACAAATTTTCACCGTGCATTATTAATAATTAGAGAGAAAATTGATTTAATCAAATAAATTATAAACTTCTTTGCAATCGTCTTACTGCATGTGAAGTATATAACATACCACGAAGCTCTTCATTTACGTGTTGATAGATACGTTGTCCATGAATTACTGCAATTTTTTTTTATTTCTACTTGAACCGTCGGGATATTTAGGTCCCTATGAAGGTCATCATTCCTAATGTACCTCGGAGCGTTAACTATACCACGTAGCACTTTGTTTTGAAAAGTTTGTAACTATTATTTTGGTGTTGGTTTTCTTTGTACAGCCCCAGAGCTGTATTCCGTAAGTCCATACAGGCTTAGCACCTGTTGATACAATAGCAATTTATTTTCGGTTGACAATTCCGAATTTTTCCCGTGAAGCCAATACAATTTGCGATATTTGATATTAAGCTCATCTTTTTTCTTTTTAACGTGCTCTATCCATCTGAGCCTGGTATCTAACGTCATCCCTAGATATTAATATTATTTGCATACGGAATCTGCTGACCGTTAATGATTACAGGTTTATAACTGACTTTTAGATTGGAGAAATTCGTATGCGTGGATTTCGATTCATTGAGCCCGATACGCCACATTTTTGTCCATTTTATGATTTTGTCACATGCTTCTTGGAGTTTCGTTGTCGATTCCTCGATAGTGTCTCCTACTGAGAGAACTGCAGTGTCATCAGCAAATGTGGCCAATGGTAACATCGTTTAATTGAGGTAAATCTCTGGTGTAGAGCAGGCAAAGAATAGGTCTCAAAACACTACTCTGCGGGACTCCTGCCGAAATCTTTTTTAGCTCGGAATATTCATCTTCGTATTTCACCCTAAAGTGGCGATTCTCTATGTATGATTTTAAAATCAAATAATATTGTTTTGGTACATCTCTATGTAGTTTGAAGAGTAAACCTCTGTGCCACACCTTATCGAAGGCCTGCGCCACATCTAAGAAGATACTAGAATAAACCTTTTTCCTTTCTAATGTATTCTCAATGACATCTGTAAGCCTATGAACCTGCTCAATAGTTGAGTGTTTCTCTCTGAAACCAAACTGAAATTGTGGGATAAGGTTTCTTTGTTCTATGGTTCTTTCCAATCTTTTGAGCAACAGTCTCTCAAACAATTTCGCTAGTGTTAGTAGAAGCGAAATTTGCCGGTAAGATTTTCTATCATTCGGTGGGTTGCCCGGTTTCGGAATCATTATTACTTCTGCTACTTTCCACTGCATTGGCACATGCTTTTACCTGAGAATTGCATTGATTATGTGCAGTAATTTACGGGTACCTTTTTCAGGCAGCTCCTTTATTATTTGCCCTGTTATCAGATCATAACCAGGAGCTTTCTTTACTTTTATGTTCTTAATTTCAGCTTTTAGTTCTTTTAATGTTACAGGCCAGATCGCTTAGAAATCAGATATTTTGGGCGTATCAGCAGTGTTTTCGTCACTGGTCTGCTGACCTAGAGGTTGAAATATTTCTTCAAGATGTTCAGCAAACAGGTCAGCTTTATCTTTAGCACTTCTAGCCCATTTCCCATCGTTTGTTTTGATTGAGGGGATGTGCATTTTAAAACAGTGATGTATCAAAATTATCATCCGAAACGTTAGGGTCGTAATAAAACGTTTTTTTTTTATTATAACTAGGCTTAAGCTAGCTAATTTACGAAGAAATAGTAATTTTAATTTAATTTTCCATTTTTTTAAACTTTTGATTAACTCATTTATTAATTTTATCGAACTGATTTTTAAATTTTCTTTGCTTTATTTCAAAACCGGCATCCGGCGTAAAGCGGGGGTAAAGTGTAAATACTTTGATTGTACAGAATGTTGTTTCTGGCTTTGAGTGCCGTGCTCCGTGCGTTACACTAAAAACTTGTTAAACATTGCATCCACAACAATAACAATTTTTTATATGATCGGTGTATGGTCCAACAATACCTCTTGTAGCTTACATTTGTGTCGTTTTTTTAAGTATAAATTTGGTAGAGACCAATTTATCCAAAGGTAGAATCAGTTTTAACTCTTTGCGGTTAGGTGGGTTAAAAACTGTCCCGCCTTTTGCTTAGCTTTTCATGCATGGTAGGACAAATTTTAACCTACCTTGAAAAGTTGAAGTTAATGTGTGTTTCAATCGGTTTAAATGCCGCATAAAAAGTTAAAAAATTATTCGTGGTATTCTTTTAACTTTTCATCTGTTTTAGTTGGTTAAATTTATGTTGTTGCTTATTTAACGTAATTATCTTAATATATAAACACGTTGGTGCGGATGTTATACCGCTAATCTCAGAAACTACAAGCCCAATTGACTGTTTGGACACATATTTGTCTTGGCGGTAAGCGAGTTTCTGTGGCGCTGTAGTCAAGATATGACAAAACATCATTTCTCTGTTCCATTGACCAAATGACACCAAATTTTGATCATATATTAGTCTGGCTCTAATACAGGATCTTGCAAATTTTGGATCCGGTCAATTAGTAGTCAAGATATGAAAAAACAATATTCCTCTGGAATCAAAGGACCAAAGGAGTTAGCAACTCAGGAATAAATGCCACAAAATGGATTGATAACAGGGATGTATATCTTTTATCAAATTATCATGCTCCAAATCAGGTTGAAACAGTACAGAGAAAGGATAAAAATAGGGATAATATTTCAGTCACTCGTTAATAACTGATTATAATATGAACATGAATGCAGTGGATAAATTTGATCAGCTTTTGGCTAGTTATAAACTTGAGCGACGTAGTAAAAAATGGTGGCACCGCATATTGTTCTATTTTTTGGATACAGCTGTTGTTAATTCATATATTGTTTATTAACAATTGGGCGAACACATGGAGCTGAAACATTTTAAGGGGCAGTATGCTGAATGGTTTGTTGTCCAGACTTTAATTGATAAAACTGCACCATTAACGTCTGGACTTCCACTCAAGATAAAACAATCGAAACCAAATGTTTCATGGGAAATACGAGGAAAAGACTCGAAACATCTACCAAAAACGTACTAGTCAGAGAAGAGGTGCGTTATGCAGCACAAAAAAATCGAATTTCCTGGTGTTGTACTGTCTGCAAATTTGTAATTGGTAAAACGTTGTGTTTCAACGAATATCATTAAAAGCATTAGTTGAATGGTGGGATTATTATATGTCCCTCCATGTAGGTAAAAAGTACTTAAGGTAATTTTTTTCTTATTTTTAATAATAATTTATCTTAAATAATCGTAATGAATATTTATTTCCATTTTTGTTATAATACACAAAATTCTGTGCAACTAGGGTTGTTATTTTCTTTAATTGTGTGCCTCAAAGAGTTAAAACATATTTAAACAATTCCATTAGAAAGCAAACTTGATTGATCCAGATCAAGTAATTCACATACAATTATTTATTTAGCCTTTCGCACATTTATAATCCCAGGTAAAAATTATGGTTTATATGTACCGGTATATATGTAATACCCCAATCTTATAATTAGTTGTTAAAAATAAAAAATGTGAAAACTTTTTCTGCTAGACGAACAAATTGGCTAAAAAAAATTAAATAGAATTCTTAAATTTTGATAAAAAAATATTTTTATAATGATTTTAGTTAGCTTATAATAACAAGAATAACAACATTTTTTATTCGTACAATCATTGGCAGGACATAATAAAGAGGGGCTTTTATGGGATGAAATTTATGTTATTTAAGTGAAGTGGAAAAGAAATATAATGAAAATTTATCTTATCCGATTTTTATTTTATATTTTTATTTATGTTCTAGTACTACTTAGTTTGATATGTTTGTACCAGACAATTAGGATATATAAACGAGAAATTTATTACCGTACACCGCTAAAATGAAACGATTTTTCAATTGATTAAATTACAAACTTTTCCTATACACAGGAGTAGTTTGTGTCCGTAAAATGTATAAAATACAATACAACATACTTATTTTACTTATATTCTGTATACCATCAGAACCATTTATGATTTTAAAGAGCCGTCATATTAAAATGTGAGCTTTAAATAGAGGGGAAGCTTTTTTTGATTTCTATCAGAAACCGTGGTAATTGAAAAATTTTTGAACATAAATTTATGAATAAAAAATTTAACAAAAATCATTAAAAATCAGCGATCGTAGTGCAGTATTTAATTATTAAATTTAAACTAAAACGGAGCATAATTTATTAATTTTAAAAAAACAATAGTATTCCGTTTAGTTGTGTAGGTTAGTAAAGTAAGTTAATAAAGGGTGGTGCCGCTGATTCCTGCTACATCCAATTTAATTTTTTTTTTATAAAAATTTAGCTTCTTTGGTAAATTCTGGTCGAATGCACATCAGAATTTTCAAGATGAGCGATGGATTTAATACCAATCTAAATGGTTACATTTATAACAAAATTAAAGAGGAAACGTAAAAACAGTGTGTAAGCAATAATCATTATTCAAATAATAAAATTTTTTCATCAAAATTTATTTACTGGAAATGTAAACAACACCGTTGATTTTCTTAATTAAATATTATTACAAAAAACAACCAAACGTAGAAAACTTCAATTTTATGCGATTGTAAAACCGAGCTTTCTGTAATTTCATAATCCGTTTACAGATGTCTCTATAATAAATTTACTTGAAATTACAGAAAAAATAAAATAAATAAAAAACTATTTGCGAAAATGACATCGACAGTTAAGCGCGAAATTTTTTTATATAATAATTTAACATAATTAATAAAACTCAAAACAATTATAATTTTTATTTTTTTCTTTAATCCAATTCGTTCGATTATTTTCAGTTCCAGGAGATCTCCATAATCTATTGAACCAAGCACTGTACATATTGAATTGTGTTAATTTTCTAAACAAACGTTTTGGTTTTAAAACACTCAATTTTTTGTCGCTATTGTTTTCTAAATTTATACTTAACGACATCTGCTAAAAGCTTTATAAAATAACAATGTTTTTATTTTATGAAGCGTTGTTTTGTCTTTACTACAGGATGGAACAATACAGCCTGAGAATTTGTTGCGATGAAAAATCAAACGAAACAAGTAACACAACAAGTAACGAAAAAACAGGTTTCGAAGTTTGTTCACCAACAATGTTGAAATAGAATCCAAAACGCAATAATTCCCATATTACATTGCTACACCAAAAGCTTTTTTTAACGAACGTTTAATTTGGAAAAATAATGCTAAAATTATTGATGGAACACTATTCTAATTTCTTATTTTCTTTACATACACATATAAACAAATTCTTGTTTCTACAGATAAGACTCTTATATTTAGGAGGCTCTGATACCGTACGATGAGTTGCATGGTTGATTGAAATATTTCATAACCAAAGAGCTTTATAATTACACAGTATACAGTACTTTATATATAACTTTGCATATTACTTCCATAATTGAGAAAAACATCATCAGTATTGATTAAAACCAATTCAATTTCATGCAAAATTAGTTTTTTTAATGTACATGTATATATTACTTGTATAATGGTTGTTGCTTGTTATTCTCATATCGGAAAAATATAATTATAGAAAATCCAAAATTTACCAACAAATTAGGTTTCAATGATTGGAAAAATTTTAATTTTGTTTCGGCGGAAATATAGTTTATTAGCGTGTTATTATACATAATTAAAAATTTTAAAATATAAAATTAAAAATATCACAACAAAAGTTGTGTGTCGTAAAAAAGCTCTGGAATATTTTAATGCAATTAACTAATTATAAATTAATTTAATGTTTCATTAACTCTTATAATTATTATTTTTAAAATATTTATAATTTTTTTTATACAGGTAGATTACATTTTTTTAATTCATATTTGACGGGCTTCAACAGTAATTGACTTATATAATTAAACTAGCTGTTGCCCTCGTATTCGTTCGCGTGGATTTAAATTTAATGCGATAATATATTTAGTATTAGTGCCCGGTATGCTTTTCAATGCCACTCAAACAAAGAAGTATTTGTGTTTTAATTGTATTGATTGAAGTGTTTTTTTGATACACAATACTTTTTGTTTTTCTGTTTGGTTCGCACTCAAATAAATCAGAAGGTTTTCCGTGTGAGAAACATGGATTTTCCAAATTTATGGATTTTTTACATTTGATGAAATTGTGTGGAATTGACTGTCATTTTCACATTTCCAATGACTAAAGTTGTTTTGCGTAACGATCAGGGGGTACATTGTAGTTGTACACACTCATATTGGTCTTCATAGCTAATTTCTGTACGTATCGCCATAAAAATGTTGAATCATCAGCGGCTGTTGAACGTGGTATAACTGGAGTTTATCGAAAATCGCCAGATATAGAGTGTTTTTTTATTCATTCCAAATAGCCCAGACATTCCGAACATGACATATGTTGTTTTAGTCACTTTACCATTTCTTCTGTTCCTTTGCCTTGCTATTTTTTTATTTATTTTAGACGTTCTGAACGAATTCTTATCATACTAGATAAAAAGGAAGATCGAAAGGAATATTTTCAATTTTTGTTTGTTTTGTTGAATGTATGTACATGTACATAAAAAAATTGTTGTGGTAAAAAATAAAATAAAATATATTAAAAATGGGGAATAATAACAATAGCAATGAAAATATTGTAAATATTAAACATCTAAAAAAATGACTGACAAAAATTATTCCATTCCTTCCAAATCGTTTTTTTTATTACATTCTGTTTGGAATATTTTAAAGTCACTTGATCAATATTGCTTTGTTAGCGATTTCCGATTTCGTTTGGTGTGGATTAAATGACCTGGTTTTGATTCATTGCACGCAAACGATTAAGGATGTCTCCACTCCATTAGTATTTGTTTTTTTCCAGAGATCTTTTAGACTGGATGTACGTGTAGTGTCCATATGTGCATCGTTTTTAAGATGGCTTAATTTTTTTTGTGTTTTTCAATTCGTGGCTAGCTTCACGATAAGTGGCACGTACTTGACCGTTAACAGTTCTCAATTCTTGGAAGTATGTCGGTCCACGTACGCAAGTAAAAGCAATCTGCATTGTTGACGACTTAACGCAAGGCTGAATATCAATTGGGATGTCCATCAACTGCTTTACCTAGCTTGCGACTTTGAAACTTTCTCGCTGATGTACTCCATGTGTAGCATGTTGGCACTGTAAAATAAATAAGCGTCTTTGCAAACATATCATCACGTTGATAATGAGCAAAATGCAGGTAACTTGTCCATTTTTAAGGCGCGGTGCCAAATGAACAAGTGTTGGATATCTATGGAAATGATGAAGCGCCATACGCTCCATCACTACTAATGTAGCGTACACCAGTTGGTATTAGTCGATTTCATTGATAGATGCGTTGCCCATTCTAAAAACTATCATATCGTTTCATTTATTGACATATTTGCAAATGTATTTGATCTATACGACCGAATTGTTCGTCAATGCTAGACATTGTGGTGTGCTTTGTACGTTTTCGAGAGTAACGGTAAACACAGTATAACCCAACCATTATCGACTTCATCATCGCTGCTTCGTACTTTTAAAGTAATGGATTTGCCTCCATTTTCAGTTAATCGTTGTCGATATTCATCATAGCCAGTGATAGCCGCGGAAAGACGGTCTCTTGCGTATCATATCATGCTCATGCATTTCCCATCAGACATGCAGGATGAGTGGTTGTTGAGTAAGCCACATTGTCCATGAATCATGTTTTTAGTGACGACTTCAAATAAGTCGGGATGAATGTCAACATCTTGTATTTCTGCTGAGATGACTTGGTCAATTTGCTGTGATATGACTTTATATGTGGCAATCCTTTTTTCCATTCAATTGAATGGAATGAATTGCGTGTCTTTCCATTAAAGCAT
Organism: Nephrotoma appendiculata; assembly: GCA_947310385.1. Lineage (NCBI taxonomy): Eukaryota > Metazoa > Arthropoda > Insecta > Diptera > Tipulidae > Nephrotoma > Nephrotoma appendiculata. The sequence continues at coordinate 219,834,968 of OX371223.1, forward strand.
TAAAGAAAAGCTATTTTTATTTGAACGCAGGTGTGGAAATATCATGACGATATCCGTTGATGAATGTAAAGTTAAGAAAAATTTTTTTTATTTCATCCCATGTAGGGGTGCAAGCGGATGTAATAAACAAATCGGACGGTCATATGCAAGAACATGTGTCATTGGATCTTGTGCATAGTCATGCATATATCGCGGACTCCTTGTAAATGTGGCCGGTAGTATGACCTACGCATAATTTATCCATTTTGCCAATAACCACACTTGGATGGTGACTGTAATCATAATTAGGATAGTACAGGAACGCACTAATGTTTAAATCAGCGTGTAGATTTCAAATCAATCGTGCAATGCGTATTCTAGCGGTTTCCAGTCTACGTTCCCGTTACTGGAATGTTTGAGACAAATAGGCTTGAGAATTGCGTACTCGATTTGTTCCAGTCTTTCTTCTCGTTATTTTTCTATTTCTGTAGTTCGAGATGTTTTTTGTCGTGGTGAAGTGTATAACGAATAACTGCTTGTCGTTGGGTGGTATAATTGATTTGGCATCAAAAACAATGCTTTGTGACTTCTATAATTTTTTTGATATTTTGGCTGGCTGGTTGGTGATGGAATTATTGCTCTCCAAATTTTCAAAATAGAATGGGATTGGATATTGATTTAATTTTTTGTTTTGCTGGTAAACAAAAAATAGAAAAGGGTCACATGAAAAACATAGTTTCATAATATGAAACTATGTTTTCATGTGACCCTTTTCTATTTTTTGTATTGTATTTGTTCTATTTATATTATAACACTGATCTATATTTTTGTTTAATTATATTTATTTATTACTACTGATGCATAAGTCATTTAGTAACTTATATTTCATAATTTATATTCTTGTTTGGAGAGTTGTAGTCCTTTGACTAGTCCCCTTTACAGTTTTATTGTATTTTTAGTCGATCCATATTGGATCTAGTAGATATAGTGGTTTTTTCCTTCCGTCTTACTTTGGTTTGATTCATCTAACCGATAACACTTTCTAAACTCATTTCCGTCAAAATATCAAAAAAAAAAAAAAATAAATTTGTACCGATGCCCTAGACTGGGGTCCAATCCCTTCAAAAATATCGTGCTGTTGGTTCTGGACATGTAACTTGTACATGAAAAAAATTGTGTGACGATCGGTTTAGCGGCTGAAAATCCTTTTCAGAACAAACCGACATTTTTGGAGAAAAATTATAAGGGTGCACCTGGACCGGGGGGCCGACACCTTCAAAATATTACGAAAACCTGCTCATTTTGCTATAAAATTCCTATGCACAATTAGAATCCGATTGGACTGGCGTGGAAACTTATAAGAAGAGTACTCTTGATCCAGGCGATGGAACCCTGAGATTCTAGCATGCCACTATTTCATATAACCCCTATCCTAAACTTTTTCTCGTGGAAAATAAAAAAAAGGTAAACTTAGAGTCTGACACAGAAATATTCATTTATATATATATAGAAGAATGAAAGCTATGGGGTCGCGCCACAATTTTCTTATACAGGATGAGCTTTTTAATGAATGCCAGGCTTTTATCTCGGAAAAGGTCTTAAAAATGGTGCGGCAAATTTTAGTTCGTTTTAAAAATGTTGATTGTAAACGTCGATTGAATTGTTGGCTGTGTGAGCAGTGCCACCATGCTGCTGAAACCATATCTCGACTAAGTCTTCCCTTTCAATCGTAGGAATTACAAAGCCAGTTAAAACTGCTCGATAACGGTCTAGTGCGACTCCTTCGAAGAAAAATGGCTCTATGATGCATTTGGACTATATTCCAAATTGTCACACGTTTTGGATGTATTTGCTTCTCAATTGTCACGTGTGCGGATTTCATACAATTATTCTTAAATTGCTAGTAATTTACCAACTTATGAAGTCGTATTTGTCAAATACAATACCTTTAAATTGGGCGGCAAAAACATTCTGGCTGGAGTACCACAAGGTAGTGTGCTTGGCCCAACGTTATATTTAGTTTTCACTTCAGATCTATACCAACTTCAATTATGACGTCTACTTTCGCAGATGATACGGCAATCTTATGAAATCGAAATATGGCTAATTAAATGGAAGATAAAGGTCAAAGAAGAGAAATTGACCGATTCAGATCTTGTCTGCACGATTAAAGGAGAAAAGGAAATAGGAAGTTTATTCCATTATTCCAGTTATGGTTATACGAAATAATAAAAAAATTAAGTGTGCTTTAGACCACACTACTGAAGTAAAACTTCTAATATATATTTAATCTTTATAATATAATATAGAAAAATTATAATATTGGAAAAAAAATTGGTCACCCTTTGCGTTCTCGAGTGTCACCTAGCCGTTTATGTCTGATGCCACAAGAGGTAACCTTGTAACTTGGTAATTTTTTCAAGGCCAACTAGTCGTAATAGACAATGTTTATGTATGTGTCACAAAATGGACAAAAAAACCATTTTTGAAATATCTTCGCATAGTAAAAATGGCCTTGAAATATTTTTTATTTCATTTATGTATAACCACAGTACATCATGTGGTTTCATCGAAAATATGTTTAAGTCGCATTAAAACCTGTATCATAGGCAATCGGTAAAAGAAACGAAGAAAGAATCGGTTTCTGTGATACCTCGTGTGAAATGGAGCTATAATATAGAAAAAATACATATATAAAATATATCACACGGACGAATTTTTTTTGGTCACCCTGTGCGTTCTGGAGTGAGTAAGTTAGTGAGTGACATATATGTTATAATATAGAAAAAAAAAATTTTGGTCACTCTGTGCGTTCTCGAGTGAGTCAGTCAGTGACATAGAAGTCTATATTATGACTTTCCAATTTTCCTGTTTTTCAATTTTCCAACTTTCCAATTTACCAATTTTCAAAATTTCCTTTTTTCATATTTTTTATTTTCCTATTTTGCAATTTTGCAATTTTTCAATTTTTCAATTTTTCAATTTTTCAATTTTTCAATTTTCCAATTGTCCAATTTTCCAATTTTCGAATTTTCCAATTTTTCAATTTTCATATTTTCAAATTTACCAGTTTTCCAATTTACCAATTTTCCAATTTTCATATTTTCATATCATCATATTTTCATATTTTAATATTTTCATATTTTTATATTTTCATATTTTCATATTTTCATATTTTCATATTTTCATATTTTCATATTTTCATATTTTCATATTTTCATATTTTCATATTTTCATATTTTCATATTTTCATATTTTCATATTTTCATATTTTCATATTTTCATATTTTCATATTTTCATATTTTCATATTTTCATATTTTCATATTTTAATATTTTCATATTTTCATATTTTCATATTTTCATATTTTCATATTTTCATATTTTCATATTTTCATATTTTCATATTTTCATATTTTCATATTTTCATATTTTCATATTTTCATATTTTCATATTTTCATATTTTCATATTTCCATATTTTCATATTTTCATATTTTCATATTTTCATATTTTCATATTTTCATATTTTCATATTTTCATATTTTCATATTTTCATATTTTCATATTTTCATATTTTCATATTTTCATATTTTAATATTTTCATATTTTCATATTTTCATATTTTCATATTTTCATATTTTCATATTTTCATATTTTCATATTTTCATATTTTCATATTTTCATATTTTCATATTTTAATATTTTCATATTTTCATATTTTCATATTTTCATATTTTCATATTTTCATATTTTCATATTTTCATATTTTCATATTTTCATATTTTCATATTTTCATATTTTCATATTTTCATATTTTCATATTTTCATATTTTCATATTTTCATATTTTCATATTTTCATATTTTCATATTTTCATATTTTCATATTTTCATATTTTCATATTTTCATATTTTCATATTTTCATATTTTCATATTTTCATATTTTCATATTTTCATATTTTCATATTTTCATATTTTCATATTTTCATATTTTCATATTTTCATATTTTCATATTTTCATATTTTCATATTTTAATATTTTCATATTTTCATATTTTCATATTTTCATATTTTCATATTTTCATATTTTCATATTTTCATATTTTCATATTTTCATATTTTCATATTTTCATATTTTCATATTTTCATATTTTCATATTTTCATATTTTCATATTTTCATATTTTCATATTTTCATATTTTCATATTTTCATATTTTCATATTTTCATATTTTCATATTTTCATATTTTCATATTTTCATATTTTCATATTTTCATATTTCATATTTTCATATTTTCATATTTTCATATTTTCATATTTTCATATTTTCATATTTTCATATTTTCATATTTTCATATTTTCATATTTTCATATTTTCATATTTTCATATTTTCATATTTTCATATTTTCATATTTTCATATATTCCTATTTTCCAATTTTCCATTTACCTGTTTTCCAATTTTCAAATTTTCCAATTTTCCAATTTTCCAATTTTCCAATTTACAAATTTTCAAATTTTCCAATTTTGCAAATTTCGAAATTTCCAATTTTCCAATTTTTCCAATTTTCCATTTACCAATTTTCCAATTTTCTTATTATCCCATTTTTTTAACCAATGATTAAAATAAAATGGTATCAACTAATGTTCCACCTAGGGATTTATGAATTGTCATGGCACATCCTGATACTAAAGGAAAATGATTTCGTTTTGCGTCTATTGTTTCGTTCGCCTCGTTCGATTACACTTTTCGTAACGCATTTGCCAGCTTAGTCCCCAAGTCAAGCGTGCCTAAAGAAGTTTTACTTCAAAAAAGAATTCAAAGTTGTAAAGTTTATATGTAAATAAAAACTGCATGTGAAAGAATTAAATGAAAAAAAAGGAAACAAAATTATATTAAAAGCATAAATCTTTACATGTTAATTTTCTGGACTACGTGAAAAAAAAGATTTACGAATTGAAGCCATTAAATTCGTCCGTTAATCAGATCGCGCAGGAACAGGTATTTGCCAAATAAAACGGAACGAAGATATAACCACGCAACAAAGTTATATAGTCTTTTTCCAATTGGTAAAGAAAATTTAAATAAAAAAATAAATATAAGAAATTATTCTACAAGCATCGACCAAATTAAGCGGAATATAATCCGATAAGGTAGCCCTTGTATGAGCGTTTCCACAGTGAAGGAATTTCGAGAGCTATACTGGGACAATAACGGCGTGCATTAGGACCTTCAGCCAATAACGGTTGCATTTAACCTGTGGGATATCCAGAGAGGGAAACTCCACCATCCAACGGAAAAGCTGCTTGAGTATTACATTTTTTTTTTGTTTTTTATTTAATCTTTACAATATATTTTCTTGAGTTACCAATTAACTATATATATTTTATCATCATATATTGCGCTAGAACTTAAAATTTTGTTCATTTTATATTCACCAATTATGAATTATCTAAAAACTTTGGTCTGGTTTACCTAGTATCTAGTTTAATATTATTATAACATATTGTAAATTTGTAAATTGTGTATATGTTATTGTATTGTAGTTAATTTGCCGTGCGCGTACATTATATGACCAAATGTGCATAGGTGAAATTATGGACGGTTAAAATTTTCTTTACATAGGTTTAGTGATAGGATATGTAACACCGCGTGAGTAAATTAATGTTATCGTTTTCCAGGCTTTTAAAATATAATTAGCTGCTTCACCGACATGTGTATTACGGTTTCGGAATTACGACCCTACCTAACGACGAGCAAACCCGAAAGATTACGCCTGGAGTACCGAAACCAGCAAGCAGTTACAAATCCCTAAAATTTGTAGGCGTGAATTTGGAAAGTCCTTGCTTGTTTCATGGCCAACAAATAATTTTTGTATAATCCGGGCAAAGCCGGTTACTTCAGCTAGTAATAATAAACTAACAATTGATGCTACTTTAAATCAATAAATGCTTTTCTCTATTTTTTTATCTTTCATTTATTTTGAAACGTAATAATCCAAATTTTGAATATATAATTTCATTTATTACCATTGTTGCTGTGATTGGATTTGAAATCAAAAATACGGTTTCTGTTACCTATTTTTCTATTACCGAAGACAACACTAGTTCGTACAATAGTTTGCAAACGAATAGATTTTCCAGCTCAAAAACGAACCGTTAATGGTGTTCCTATCCCAAGATAATTAGACTTTATAGTGAAGGATTCGTTCGCATAATGTTTTATTTTAATGATACGCAAACGTAACACTTTTGCGATTCACTAACGCAACACTTTTGCATATGATTTCCGATAATTTTATCGAAGTTTAAAAGAATGTGGGAAATGGAAGCGCAAAATTAAATTTATATTATTTTATTTTCATACTGATTTTTTTCGTACTTATTTTATCCCTTTTGCTGCCCGGTAACACAATTGTGCAGGTAGGGCAAAAATACCATGTTAAAAATTTAGTTTTGTATGTGTTTTCAACCAACTTACACATCTGTGAATTCCTTTTTAACTTATTTTCGTCCGAAAAAAACACTATATCTATAGACACAATTGTGTTGGTTTTACTTCAAATGAAGCGAAATTTTTTATCAAAAACGCCATTACATCCATACTATGATTTTTTAATCACACATTTGTGTGGGTAGGGCTTAAATTGAGCCAATTTTTTTTTGGTTGAGAAAGGGTTATAATAAAAACAATATTCCATAAATCATTGTGCCATGTCTCTCATAATAAATCTGGTGGTGTTTCGATTTTCCCTTGTTGACTGTTCGGCTTGGATTATAGATTTCCGGCGCATATTTTATTAAATTTTCTATTAATTTTATAATTAGGACGGTCTTTATCTTCAACGATGGAAATATAAATTAAATTCTGTAAATCATAAACTACTTACCTAAACATTTAATAACATAAATACACAATATGGCGTCTTCACACAATTCACGATCATTAAATTATTAATAGAATCTTTGTTTTATCGCTTTAAAATGAGCGAGCAAAAAAAAATGACTCTTTATTAGTTCGTATATGTATCGTATTTTACGAATTCGATTTTTTGTTTAGAGGGAATGCGTAATAGCTCTAGCACAATATTTATGAAGAAATTCAAGTGTCCGGAATTTATTGACGAGCAGTAGTTAGTAAAATAAGGATCAAAATGTTTTTAATTGTCGATTAGGGTACATTTAAAATTAAACGAGTTTAGTCGTGCTGTCAATGCTGGCCAACCATCCAAACACGAGTATAATCGTGGTCGGCCGCGAATGGGTTAATGTTGGCTGATTTGAACTTTAAATTTTTTGTATATAATTAGAAAAAAGGAAACTTCCGCAGGGGGATTTATTTAAATAATATAAAAGGTCAATTGAACTACCTTTATTAAATCGAAACAAATTATATTTTAACACATTCAATTACATGTAAGAATAATTACTATAAATTAATAATAATTCGATAAGTATAATTATTTATTTTTTAGCTGTTGATTTGCGGAAAATAATATTTTTGTGTTTTATGTATCATTTTTGAAATATTATGACAACAATGAAATTTTAATTTATACACAAAAATATATTAAAATTTTGTAATATTTTTATTGTTAATAATTTTAATTACCCAGAATATTTTTGCGTGTTATGCAATATTATTGTCACTATGTATAGCTATTAATACGATATTATGAAGTTGATTTATTTATTCGTGTGAAGTTTGTCCTAAATTGTCCTAAACCAACAACAAATTTTAGGACAAATTTAGGAAAAACTTCACACGACTATATAATCATGTGAAGTTTGTCCTAAACTGTCCTAAACACAAAATATCTTTCTAAAAGTAATTTAACAGTGTAAATTATTATTAAATTAAATTCTCAGTTCAATTTAATTAAATAATACCAACTACCACTACATTTTAAATTAAATATGGAATATCAAAAATTTTGAACGTATATTTTCTTTACAATTATAAAGAAGTACTTCATAAATTTTTCCGACAGCTTGTTGATCTATAAAAGATCTGGACTCCTATGTCTATCTACCGAGCGAGTATGATGACCCGCTGATCGTGGGAATTCCCGCTATTTGAATATATGTAACACGGGAAAAGTATTGGTTCTATTGAAAAGAAGAAAATTTTTTTAGCCTTACGGTTTAAAACGGCCGCAAATTTATTGATGTATAAAAGTTTTGGACTCGTATGTCTATCTACCGAGCGAGTATGATGACCCGCTGATCGTGGGAATTCCCGCTATTTGAATATAAGTGACACGGGAAAAGTATTGGTTCTGTTGGAAAGAAGAAAATTTTTTAGCCTTACGGTTTAAAACGTCCGCCAGTTTATTGATCTAGAAAAGTTTTTGACTCGTATGTCTATCTACCGAGCGAGTATGATGACCCGCTGATAGTGGGAATTCCCGCTATTCGAATATATGTGACACGGGAAAAGTATTGGTTCTGTTGAAAAGAAGCAATTATTTATTGGCCTTACGGTTTAAAACGTCCGCCAATTTATTGATCTATAAAAGTTTTGGACTCCTATGTCTATCTACCGAGCGAGTATGATAACACGCTGGTCGTGGGAATTTCCCGCTATTCGAATATATGTGACACGGGAAAAGTATTGGTTCTGTTGAAAAGAAGAAATTATTTATTGGCCTTACGGTTTAAAACGTCCGCCAATTTATTGATCTATAAAAGTTTTGGACTCCTATGTCTATCTACCGAGCGAGTATGATGACACGCTGATCGTGGAAATTCCCGCTATTCGAATATATGTGTCACATATATTCGAATAGCGGGAATTCCCACGATCAGCGGGTCATCATACTTGCTCGGTAGATAGACATAGGAGTCAAAAATTTTTATACATCAATAAATTGGCGGACGTTTTAAACCGTAAGGCTAAAAAAATTTTCCTCTTTTCAACAGAACCAATACTTTTCCCGTGTCACATATATTCGAATAGCGGGAATTCCCACTATCAGCGGGTCATCATACTCGCTCGGTAGATAGACATACGAGTCAAAAACTTTTCTAGATCAATAAATTGGCGGACGTTTTAAACCGTAAGGCTAAAAAATTTTCTTCTTTCCAACAGAACCAATACTTTTCCCGTGTCAATTATATTCGAATAGCAGGAATTCCCACGATCAGCGGGTCATCATACTCGCTCGGTAGATAGACATACGAGTCCAAAACTTTTATACATCAATAAATTTGCGGACGTTTTAAACCGTAAGGCTAAAAAAATGTTCTTCTTTTCAACAGAACCAATACTTTTCCCGTGTCACATATATTCGAATAGCGGGAATTCCCACGACCAGCGTGTCATCACACTCGCTCGGTTGATAGACATAGGAGTCCAAAACTATTATAGATCAATAAATTGGCGGACGTTTTAGACCGTAAGGCCAATAAATAATTTCTTCTTTTCAACAGAACCAATACTTTTCCCGTGTTACATATATTCAAATAGCGGGAATTCCCACGATCAGCGGGTCATCATACTCGCTCGGTAGATAGACATAGGAGTCCAAAACTTTTCTAGATTAATAAACTGGCGGACGTTTCAAACCGTAAGGCCAATAAATAATTTCTTCTTTTCAACAGAACCAATACTTTTCCCGTGTCACTTATATTCGAATAGCGGGAATTCCCACGATCAGCGGAACTTTGATTTTCGCCATAAATTAGCTAATAGGGTACAGAAACTATTAGCAATGACAAGTTGGTGGACCTTTTAATAGAAGTACTAGTCGCAGACTAATTTTCATTGCTTTAATACGTACACTCAAATTACACTGTTAAATTTAATTATATACATTGTTGTTGGTTTAGGACAAGTTAGGACAAACTTCACATCCGTATTTATTTGTATATGCCTTTGTTATATTATTAATATTGTTGAGCTATTAATATAAATTGTTTAGCATATTTTGAACCCGGTATACATCATTATTATTAAAACTGAAAATATTTTGAGTTGACGTTGTTTGCCCAGACAGTTATTAAAATCATAAATATGTAATACAATGGATATGTTGCATAGCAATTTCATTTTCAGGTTTAAACGAGAAATTCTATTCTTTTCGTTTGCCGTTTGTGTGCGCTCATGTTCAGGAAATTTAAAATATTGCCTTCCTCTATACAAATGTCGAGTGTGTTACAAGACTGTATCCAGCCATAAACAACAATGATGAAAAGTAGTTTTTTTTCGAAACAAGTTTTCCTTTCAACGAGTATACAATACAATAGAAACGATTATAATAAATCCTTAAAAGAATAACGTCTTTTCGATATGAGTATAATAAACGATAAATTATTACAGACTACATCAAAATAATCTAAAATTAATGATTCCCATACAGAAATAACGTTTTGTCCTTTACCCGATGATTTGATGAAATAACAAAAGCTTTACATATATTGTAAATGTAACAGGTGCTTTTATTGTATTTTACAATCCTCTAATACGCTATAAAACATTTAAATGCGAATAAAACTACTTGCCACAAATTATTATAATTAATATTTAATTAGTCAAGTATCATTTAAAACCATTAATTAACCAATTTCATTTTGTTTTATATTTTTTTTGTGTCGTAAATCGTAATACACGAATTATCGCAAATTATGTTAAACACTTGTTCAGCACTATAAATATAAAATATTCATGTGATAAAAAGAGCTTTTGGTTTTGTTTTGCTTGTGCAAAGCTTTTTCTGTACATATCCAACACCAAATATAGTTTTTTTTTATCTACATATTGTGTATTCATCCAAACGAAAATAAATCCATAGGAAATATAAAAGCACAATGTGAATGGAATTTATATTTTTCTAAGAATCGTGAAGACGACGAGAATACGAAAATTTATGATGTCATCAACAGAATAATAGAAGATTATGGATAACAAATTGCATATTTCTTGACTTGAAGTTTTCTCTATCTCTGTGTCTTTAAATTTTTAAAGTTGTGTGTTTTTTCATGCTTATTGTTTCCGGAAGCGAGAAAAACAATTTTAATTATAGTTGAAATGAATAAGATTATCCCGGAAAAAATGTTTATAGTTTTTTTTTTGTTTATAATGGGTAGAGCAGTTTTATCTAAAGCTCAGGGTGATGATAAATAATTAAATTTAAATTGTTTTAATGAATTTTTGCTTTTTTTATTATAAACATTAAATTTTACCCATTTATTGATGAATAAACGTGTCGTTGTCGTTGACCCCAAATGCTTTAAAACAAATTTAAGAGAAATATAATCGTCTCTACATAATAGATGTCTGTGAAGTTAGCCCGAAAAGAAATGCGATGGCAACACTATAAAACGAATATCGCGACATTTTTCAATGTCATCCCAAAATTTTTTTAGTATTTTTCCAATCATGATATTTTTGTTAGCCCGAAAAAAAATTCAAAACAATAAATTTCAGTAAACAAAAGTCGTGACAGGTGTTTGTAGTTCGTACCATCCTGAAATCAAAAAAAATATTGAAGCCCAGACATTTATATCACGAAAAATTATTTAATTAACAAATAATTTACTGGTAAAGTTAATCCAAAAATACAAAATCTAGCATTCTTGTTATTATTAGTAAGTAGAACAGTTATTGTAAAAATAAAATATTGGTAAAAATAGTCAAAAGGTTGAAAATTCTAAAGCTAGATTTTTAAACAGTCACATAAAATCATAGCACATATCAATCTAGTTTATGAGTCAAATTTTAGATATAGCCGTGTAAAGTCGTAGTAGATATTAATTTGTTAACCGAGCAAGGATGATATGAAATTTGTAAAAAAATCCACCGTTTAAACGCCATAATCGCCAACGATAATCGATTCTATGCTATTTTATGCCACCTATGCTATGATTCTATTCTATCAATTACATATTTTGGCAAGTCGTCATATTTTTCTGTTTAGTAATATGTATTTAGATTTGTCAATTTGAATGGTTTCAGGGATGCGACTTATCAGTTTTTGTGTGTGTGTATGTACGGATGCAAATATTCACAATTAATTCCGACAAATTTATTATATTGTGTTGTGATAACAAAAATGGTAACTTTGTATATGGATATACATTTTTGTAAATTTCTTATTTCACATTTTTCGAGATCCATGGTATCAATACTTGCTTTACAAGTCATACCGCAAATCGCGCATAAAAGTTTAATTTGACAAGTCATTTTTAAATAAGGGTCAGTTATTTTAGTGACGTTCGACTCACAAACGCAATTGTTTCTAAAAATCACAAATAATGCATCAAATCTTAGTGTTTGGCTCTTGTAAAATTCTTTTGTAGTAAAAAATCCACAACTTCTTATAAATGACTTGTCTGATCAAAAATATTTGGTTGATGTTATAATTTATATTAACAATGCACTGCACAAATGAGTCAAAGCCGCTTGTATACTTAATAAAATTAAAATGGTCTAAATTGCCATTTAGTAAAAAGCTAAATGCTTTTGGTTTTAATTTAAATTTTTCCTCAACTTCGATCCTTTCGGTGTTATCTTATCTGGTCAATACTTGGTTTGATTTGTATCTTTGTTGCGATTTCAGACTGTTCTTTACTAGATTTGGTATTAAATTCAAAAATATTTTTTACATTAAAATTATTATTTTTTTCTTTACCAATGATTTTTTGGGATACCAGTTTTCTCTATATTAGTAGAGAAGTAGTAAAATTTTTATTAGTGTTAATTCGATTCTACCTATAGATAATCTCGATTCAATTTCTCTATTTTTTAAAGTTTTATTCGCTCAAGTTTTTTGAATAAATACATGTTACGTTCATTTATTTCATTTATAGAAACCGTAGACATTTAGTGGGCAACCTCCCTTAATGTGCTGAGTTTCGATATCGTCTTTTAACTGCCGCAAACTAGTTCTCTACGTGACTATTATCAATGCCTTCTAAACTACAGGCCGCTTACACCAAATGATGACGACACGCTAAGTCGAGGTTGTTGTTGCTTTTTCTAGTTGCTTTGTTAGTGTAAATACCTTAAAATTATTATTGCGCAGTCTCGGTTTAGACTTAAATTGACGTCATGTGCGAAAAATGAGAGTAGTAAAAGGCCTGTAGTTTAGAAGACATTGCTATTACTTAACCTCTTTTCTTGATCTATAATCAAAGACAACATGCAAATATACGTCAAATATTTTTTACAAAGTTTTCCAAAAAACTTGGATTAGAACACATATTTATTGGGCCGCTCTGTTCCTTGTTATTTTCGATAAATACTTCTTTCGAAATTTTCTCAAAAATCCTTATAAAATGCGCTCTGCTCGTGAAAACTTCTTCGTTCAGATATAAAATTCATAGTAATTAAATGCGGGTACAGTGTCTTGATTTGATTTTTTGATCTTTCGATACTAAAAAATAAATTTCTTTTTCAACCATGCAGCTTTTATCTCGAAACACAGGACTTGCCACCATCGTAATCGTAAAAAGATTTCAGAGGGGCGTCTTCAGAAATTTGCAAGTACTTAAATCATCGTGGATTTTGAAGGGCTGTTATTTATCATATTTTCAAAACGGTCTAAAAAAATTTGGAGTTAAAAACTAGCATATTTTTATGTATTTTTACTAATTTTTCAATGTGATCGAGACTGTTGAATACACTATTTGACTCCTTTTTCACCCTGAAAAATATTTTTTCTAAGATGTGAGGAAATTAACCGTCCCCAAAAAAATTTTGTTCAGTAATAATTTAAAATTTTAGCCGTTGTTAAATTATTTTAAATAGTTCTAAATATTTTATAAATATCTTTAGAAGCACGTGGCTAATCTCAAAATTAATGAAAAACCCTAAGGACTGCGTGACATTAGCGAGACATCTCTAAAATTAGCACAAAAAATTTAAAAAAAATTGCGAAATACCATAAAATTGAATAAAAATCGTACGATTCACATGTAAGAGAACAGAATCCCTCAAGCAAATTTTACACGTCATTGAAATTTTATGGAATAGCAAACTTAATTTAAAGGTTTTAAGGCGATGATTCACGTAGAAATTTTGTCTGATAGACATAAATAATAATAATCGTTCTGATTGGCTAATATTTTTTTGTCTTATACGATAAAAATGAAATTCACACTTAAGCAATACATGTATAAAATATTGTCGTATGGATATTTTTTGACATTTTATAAAATAAGCTACCTAGGTTAGGTTTCAGAGGTTGACACTTAGGCCAATTTTGACCCATTGTGATACCACGCATTCACGCCACATTATTAACCCATTCACCTATTCACCTACTCACACAACTACAGTATACCACCTGTACATTGCAAGCTCCATGTCAACCTGTACATTGGCGTGGACGGTGGGTCGGCGCTGAACTCTGCACTCCATCAGAGGGTCTTAGTTGTGTTTATTAACATCACATTAATCGATGATGAAAATTCGATTTGCATCTTGTAACGGCGCCAGCGTCAGCTGACGGCGTTACTGGTGAGGCGCACCCTTAAGCGCTATATATAAAAATTTCCTCTAGTACTTTTTCACTCAGCATTGCATGCGAAAATAAAGAATCACCCTGCTGTTGATCGTGCAACCGGTCTATAAAAAAGTATAAATACCGAAATTTATTTGGAGACGAGGATTCAGTTTTGATATAAATCGTGTTGATGACACATCCAAGACAAACAATAAATTGTTTGTCATAAAATTAATAAAAAAAAGTTTTGTCAAATGGATGGACACCATCTAAAATTAGTGCTTGATTTGTGTTCCCTTCAAGTTTGTATACGGGTATAAAGAATCCTCATAAAAAAATAAAACAAAGAAAAAACAAAACACGCGTGAGGATCGCGTATAGTCTAATTTCGTAAGATCAAGCTGTGAAAAATTGATATGTGTTGTCATTCGGTATAAGAAAAGACAAACCCTTGAATCGCATATTAAGTGATGTGTGTGAACGTTAGAATTTGTAGGTTGTAAGTTTAGTCGCTTGAAAATTTGCGATTTTCGCATACGATTCGATAGTTTACGAAAAGTTTAAAACGGAAAAAATAACGGAGCGAACGGTTTCCACGCTGAATGTGAAAAAAAACTGTGCAGTACCTACGTTGAAAAACATTAGAACTCGTACGCCTTACCAAAAAGTAAATTTTTGCGCCAAAACAAAAAAAAAATCAATAAAAAAATCAGTTATATTGTGATTAGACTTAAGGCGGATTCATTGTTGTAGTTCGTTATGTTCGTTCCGTTCGTTGTGTTCGGTATTTTTACTGGAGTATTATTTTAATGAGTTCATTGTTGATGAAAAAACAAAACATCAAAACACAAAATGAACAACGTACTTGATTACAAAATAAAAATATCGAAAATGTGTCTGTTTGTTTCTACTATTATACTATATATCATGTCGTCTCTTTCTTGCCATGTTCCTTCGGTAAAATAGTTGAAGATAGATCAACTTGATGAAAAAAAACCGAAGAAATAAAACGTCATTTGCGACAAATCCTATTGGTTTACAAAAAAGCAAAACGAACGGAACGAACGGAATGACCACAACTAGCTACAACAATGAATCCGCCTTGAAATACCTATTGTGAACTATTTAAGACAGTGTCTAGTTATGTTTAAGTTTGCTGGCTGGTCAATATTAATCCTAACCAACCAAATTAATACTAAGTTTCAAAAAAAAAAAAAAATACAAATAAATTTTTTTTTTGTAATTATTGTTAAGTTATACGAAAACTAATGCATGACTCATAAAGTAGTCACAACCGTTTAAATTTATGTACCACAAGTCCACAACAATAATTCACCGAGGTACGAAATCGTCTTAAAAGTGTATGTGTATCGGTATATATATATATATATATATATATATATATATATATATATATACAGCGATTCCACACGAAAACGACCGGATTCTGTCCTCACCCCCTTCGATTTTTATGAAACTTGCTGAAGATGTTCTCTATGGTGTAGAAACACAAGAAATAATTTCTGTTTTTCTCTTCGGCTCTGTACTTTTGAACAGGGGCGCACGCCGTTTTAAGGATTTCGCAAAAATGCAAATTTTTAAATACATATAGCTCTAAAACTACTTACCGGATTTCAATAAATGAGATCTCATATGAAAGGGACTTAATGGTAGTTTTATAAATAGTTGCTATTAATTTTTTCAATTAATTGGTTGTGTGAGAAAAATGACGATTTTTCAAAAAAATTGATTTTTCAGTACTTTCGACAACAACAACAACCAATTTTTTTATCATTTTTTGCAAGTTTAATCATTTCCCAAACAGATACAAAAATAAAAAAATAGGTGTTATTTTTCGTTTTTATGATATAATTTTTTAAAAATTCCATGCTACACTTACTTTAATGCAAAATAGAGGGATTTAATCATAAAAATGGTTCTATCATAAAAGAAAACACCTATAATTGCAATTTTTAAACTTTATAAAACATGGGTTAACTTATAACTAAAAAAAATATTTTAATTACAATAGATTTTATCAATTTAATACTTTTTGACTCACTACTTTTGTCCATTTGTTTTACTAATAAAATAAAATAAGTACTATTTTTAATTTCATATAAACAATATTTTTATTAAATAAACATATTTAAAATACAGTTTTAACGATTTATTATATTAATAATATAATATTTATTTTTCTAATTTAAAACAATGTTGATCTTCACAAAACGAAAATTGTTTAATGTGTAGAGATTTCTTATCAATTGGAACAAAACTATGATATTGATACCAGGTATTTGATTTATTAAGTTATACCGATTTTTTATTTTTCTTTCCATGATATTATAATCTTTGGTCCTATAAAACTGATAATTCACTTTTGACTCATTTTGAATAGCCCAAGAATACAGTTCATGTGGTGTGGTTATTTGATTTTCAAACGGCCTTTGCAAACTTGCTCTAGCGGCATTTCTCTTAAGAACACCTCCTAATGCATCGCATGGTCCTTTTCCATGGCAGGTTGCGAGGAAGTGCCATTCTGTTTGTATGTTGAAGTCTTCTTTAAAATTACACAAGTTGTAAAAATTCATTCTGTTTTTATATTGTGCTCCAGATCCATCAGAAAAGAAACAAATCTTTTAAACATGACTTGTCTTCGCTTTTATAAAATCAACTAGGCCTTGAATAAATAATCTCACTGCTACATGATTGTGCTTGGTTGACTCCGAGATAGCTATTAAACTGGTGAATTCCAAATTACTATTATTAGAAGAATTTTCGTCCTTATTCTTATAGTAAACTGCAAAAAGATGTATGGTGCACTGAGAATTGGACAAATGAAATCCTTGAACTGCATCTTGAACTATGAATGAGTAATTTTCCGAAAAATCACATATAACAACACATTCATCGTTTTCCAAATTAGACTTTCTATGTTTTAGATACGCTGATTGTTGTTCTGCAATAAATGAATGTGGTGATATGCTTTGTAGTTGCTCACAAAATTTACCAGTAAATTCCATTGTTGATAAAATTGTTGTTTTTATTGTACATCGATCTGTTTGCTGCCATTGTTTATAAGTAATCTCATCTACATCATTTTCTAGTAATTTTGTTGATATTTCCTGATGTAAATTTGTAGTTCCTGGGCAAGATGTACATTCGTTTAAATAGCACGATGTTGTTGAATTTCCGCAAACAATCTGAGATATAAGATCACGATAACTTTCTAAAGAATGAGAAAGAAGATTTTTTGTTTTTATGACGTTAAATATCAGTTTAATGTTTTGATGGTATATGCATACGCATATACAATGTGTGCCACTTGAATTTGCTAGAACGTAGTGTTTTGGACGCAGTGAAGCAAATGTAGGAAATCCAACTTTTATTAATGGATATGTTCTTTTAAATAGTTGATGCGCTTCCAGAGCACTAATCTTCGTTGTTTTGTTATCTTAACTCCATCTGTTGTTATTGTTTCAAAATATCATTTTCCAGCACACACTCTACTTATTTCATCGTCCTCATAGAAATTCTGCACGAATTCGACTATTTCAGGATTAATGGTTTTCGATCCACATTTAATGATCTCGTGAATCTCTTCTCCTGAATCTGCTTTGCTCTATTTGCTGTATAATGTGACACGTTAAACTCCCGTTCAATTTTTCGAGCAGACCAGCTTTTTGGTAGCGTTGTTAAAACCATGTACCTTTCATTTTGATTCTTACAATTTCCAAACTTGTTTTTCAATTGTTGGATTTCATTTATGTCAGCACTAGTTGCGGTATCGGAACTGGAAGGCAGATGAAATATATCCTCTGCTATTTTCGTTGAAACTTCTTGAAATTTTTTTGTCTTGTAACATTCAACTCTCATTTTTTTACGATTTATCGGTGAACTGCCAATGGACAACAACGTATCGTTGAATGATGGAATATCTGGATAGATGTATTTCTCCTCTTCGGTTGCTAGATGAACTTGATGATCTGCTGGCAGGTAAATAGTCTACATTCGAGTTAATTGTTTGTATTCCAGAGAGCCCTGGATCATCAATTTACTTACACTATAAATGTTTAAGTAACAACCACTGCATATATTCACCCATATTAATGATAATTCCTTTCAAGCTAGCTAACTCAATTAAACTATTATGAACTTTTCGACAGTTTGATTGTTTTTTGAATTTTTAGCACTTAACACACTTAATATTCATGCTGAATTCTCATTGTTTTAAAATTTTACTTGATTTAACTTTAAATTCTGGCTTACGAATGACATAGTTCATACAAATTTCTCTTATTTATACAGAATTATTTTTAGGATTTTTGAAAACAAAATTGTCATTAGCAAGTTTTTACTGCCCGGATAATAAAGATTTATTATCACACTTAGTTACGTGGTGAGTCAGTTGGTAATAATAAGTATCCCCTTTTTCAAAAAAGGATCCCGCCCAGTTCTATTCCCACTTAGGTGACTAATAAGTTGAGATAATAATAAAAACGTAATAAATATATGTATACCTAAAAACAACTTGAAATTTGTTACTTAGCCGATGACTAATCGCATACGTGCAGCTTACGCCTATAAGCAACACGGACGATCATTCGATCAGTGATTACTGATATACCTGCCTTTTGTGTTTGTCTCCCTCTTTTTATTTTTATTTCTCGAAGGATATGTAACTACTTTTTCATACTATAATAACCGACATTCTTATTTTTAGAAATTAGTAGATACTCCTAATGATGATTATAATCCAACAAATGATTCCTTAATAAGTACTAAATTGATAAAATTTATTGTAATAAAAATATTTTTTTTAGTAATAAGTTAACCCATGTTTTATAAAAGTTTAAAAATTGCAATTATAGGTGTTTTCTTTTATGATAGAACCATTTTTATGATTAAATCCCTCTATTTTGCATTAAAGTAAGTGTAGCATGGAATTTTTAAAAAATTATATCATAAAAACGAAAAATAACACCTATTTTTTTATTTTTGTATCTGTTTGGGAAATGATTAAACTTGCAAAAAATGATAAAAAAATTGGTTGTTGTTGTTGTCGAAAGTACTGAAAAATCAATTTTTTTGAAAAATCGTCATTTTTCTCACACAACCAATTAATTGAAAAATTTAATAACAACTATTTATAAAACTACCATTAAGTCCCTTTCATATGAGATCTCATTTATTGCAATCCGGTAAGTAGTTTTTGAGCTATATGTATTTAAAAATTTGCATTTTTGCGAAATCCTTAAAACGGCTTGCGCCCCTGTTCAAAAGTACAGAGCCGAAGAGAAAAACAGAAATTATTTTTTGTGTTTCTACACCATAGAGAACATCTTCAGCAAGTTTCATAAAAATCGAAGGGGTGAGGACAGAATCCGGTCGTTTTCGTGTGGAATCGCTGTATATATATATATATATATATATATATATATATATATATATATATATATACCGTCTTACCTCCCAAAAGTGACCCCTCTACATTGTGACCACCTCTATACATTGACCACTTTTTAATAGTACAGAGTTGTTTGTATATCAAACGTACGTAAAAATTATTCTCTATATTGACCACCTCTATATTCTGTTTTGTGACCAACATTTACAGAACAAAATGAACTGAATAGAGTAATTTTTACTCTGTAATGTGACCAAAATTTTTCACGAGGTTTTATTGCTCAAGATGTTTTAATGCGGATGTGTCCGGTTTTTTTAAAGCTATGTCAAATAAAAGGTACGTTTTTAAAACGGAATCGTGTAAAGCTGGTAAAATGGTAGAGGATAGTTTAACCATACTTTTATGCATAAGTGCGACGGGAGAAAAACTTAAGCCGGTTGTTATAGGTAGAGTCAAACGACCTCATCATTAAGAAAATTGAAAAATTTACCGGTAATATGGAGCATGTTCACCATAAATTAGTTTGTGAATTTTTAATTTTCATTGACCCTTTTTAATCGGCATTAACAATACTAAGGCATGAATGCCAGGAGCTATTTTTGAAGAATGGTTGAACATAGTCAAAATAAAAATGAAGCTCTTCGAGTGGATAATATGCAAATGTAACTTTAAAGTTTCTGCCTCGAGGGTGATATATATATATATATATATATATATATATATATATATATATATATATATATATATATATACGTGTGTTCAGTACGATACTCATTTCTCATTTCAAACGTTCACCAGCTCAACCGAGCTTTAAGGTCAAATTTATTATTATTATTTTATTATAACATTTATCATTAATTCCTTTAACCATTAGAATTATGTTGTACTAATCTTAGTTAAGTAAAAAAAAAAGGTTCGAACTTCAAATTAGCATATTTTTTGGGGGTTGTAAATTTAGATAAAATTTGTTTTTGTGCTGAAATATTAAACATGTTATTAGGTAGCAACAATTTACTTCTGTAATGTTTTTTTTTATTTTTAAATATTTGCTAATTCTCAGTGGGTTTGTTTTGTTTTTGCTTTGCGGGAAGTTTTTTTGTTCCAACAATGTGTTTGTACATATTTTTGTTATTTTTTGAGTTGTTATTACGCAGTATGAAGTAATCGATTCCAGCACTGATGATGTTGGGTAGAATGTGAGCTAAGGGTCCGAGGGTGATTCGCCGAGTTCATGTCATGTGTGGTATATTCAAGATCTGTTCATACCTCTGCAAACCAAACGATCCACCGAGAGCTCTAGCCGGCTACTAAGCACCGCGCAGAGGTCCCTGAACAGATATCTGTTGACGGTTCGTCATACTGGGGATGTTTTAAAAGTACAACCAAGATGACGATCCGTTACAATCTAGCCCCTGATGGGATTCGAACCCAGTACCTCCCGATCCAAGTGCCGAAGCTTTAACTTTAGTTTTTATTTTTCTTGTTTAGCGGAATAATCAGTTTGAAAATTTAAAAAGCAAATTGTTGCACTGCGGAGTCGCTGTGGTTTCCATTTACAAGTTTGTTAAACTGTTACAAATTACACTCTCTTTATTAAAACCACGAACTAATTAAAGACCACAAATATAAAATAATTAGAAGTAATAGTGTTTTAATTACTAATTATGATATAACCGAACGCGCTAATAGATCTGCTGTTCATTTTCGTGTACCAAAATATTTTTATAGGGCATCTCAAAATAGTTTTTCTTTATCGGGGATTAAAGTTGTTTAACCTTGAAGCTGTTTGGAAGTCTATGGCGCTGGGTATCTTTAAAATAAAGGTGAAAGATTTATTGTTTTAGGAGTTTGTTCAGCAATATGAAATTACCCATATTGTCCTCTGATTGATTGATTGTTGTTAGTTAATAACTTTACATATTATAAGTTAATTGATTTATTAATTTTTATATTATGTTACAATATATTGTTATCAGAATTAATGCATTATATTATTTATGTTCAAAATGAAATTGTTAATTTATTGTAATTTTTTGATATTTTCCAAAATAAAAATGTATGTTTTTCGGAAAATAAATGAAAAAAAAAAAAATAAAAAATTAGTTATAAATTTTATTATATCCCTTTTCTACCAAAAAAAAGGCTCAATTTAAGTCCCAGCCACACAAATGTACGAGTGAAAAAACATGGTATGTAATGGTGTTTTTTATATAAAATTTCGCTTCATTTGAAGTAAATACATCCAATATAATTGTGTATAAAGTTAGTATTTTTTTTTCGGACGAAAATAAGATAGAAAGGTATGTACAAATGTGTAAGTTGGTCCAAAACACATACAAAAATAAATTTTTGATATGATTCTTTTGACTTACTGACACAATTGTGTGGGAATGCAGGAAAAGGGATATAAACGTTTTCAAACTCAGTTGGAAAAATTATATGAAGATGATCACTCAGTGATCGAAAACGTTTATATAATAAAATTTATAGCTAATTAAAAATTTGTGATCTTTAATTAGTTCGTGGTTAAGGAGAGTGTAATTTGTAACAGTTTAACAAATTTGAAAAACAATTTTTATTAAAACTGCTGGAAACTTGGTTTACAACAGAAATTTGAAAGTAACTTGATGTTTTTTGGTAATGAAGTTAATTTCAAATTTTCGTTTTACATCAAGTTTCCGCCAATTTTATAAAATTTTCGAAACTTATTATATGCCTTGAGAATGACGGAATACGTCGGCGTTTTATTACGAAAATTGTAAAGAAACGTGTTAATCCCACAAAACACAAAAATTACTACTCGAAAATACGATTGGCAATCTCCTCGACCGTGGTGATACCACTACATTCACCTACCCAACCGAAATTAACATTCGTCTACTTACCCCATTTACCGTATACCTTTTGTGTAGCTCCATGGTAGTTTTTGACCTAGGATGGACGGTGGGTCGGATGGGTGGGTCACAATTGATAAGAAAGTCCCGTTTGACAAAATTTGGTGTTATGAACTCAATTTTAAACGAACAAATTAAATGTTTTTATCCAATCGTATAAAAACCCAGACACAAATTTTGAAATATTTTATTGCTTTTTTATTTTGAATTTATTTATGGTTTTATGAATTTTAAAATAAACATCTTTATGGGTTTTTCTGGTCGACCAATGTTTTTATTTTTATTATAATTCACTAGATTAAAATGTTTATTCTATATTTACATGGATCCAGTTGTGAATTAAATTTTTGTAGCTTGGACAATCTGATGTGATATTGATTTAGAAGTGGCATACATACTCGTAAAGTTAAAATCAATTCAATTTTTAGGTTGCCTAAAATCCTAACTTGGCAACAATTAAATGCAAAACGTTATTTAGAATGATATACGCGCACGATTCGGAATGTTCCGATCTGGAAAGTTGGCCAGTACTAATAATTTTATAAATCCAACCAACTGAATCGTTTGGCCAATTTCAACTTTCATTTACAATCATTGAGGTTTGGTTACTATAGTTGTTTTTGCTTAGTCATTTCTACGTAACAGTTTATTCATCAAAAACTCACCTTTCCTTGCAATTCAAAGCAAAAATGTTTATAAATCCAAGGAATAAAATCTTTTAGTTAACTGTCATTAGGAATGGTCATTTGGGAAAGGTCATTAGTCATCTCCGTCTGGCCATTTCTATGCAACGATTAGTGCGACCTCCATTAATCGTTCAAAAGTCATTACCTAATCCAATTAAAGGCAATTGGATTACTTTTTAAATTGCACATACAACAATAAATTGCTAAACCCCGTTTTTTACACTAAATGCCGTTTTCTCATGATCTTCTTCTTGAACTTCTACCTCCCAATTAGCCAATTGATGAAGAATTTAGCCATTGAAGATCCAAGGTGCAGAACATAGCGCCTACTAATGTTTCTAAAGTGTCTTCGATTCGTGGTGATGGATATCTATCCTTTTCCGTCACATGATTAAGTTTCGATAATATACACAAAATTTCATGCTACCCTTCTTATTTTCGATCAACACTACCGATAAGCTTCAAGGACTATTTTATGACTCGGTATCTCCTGACGCTCTCTTTCTCTCTCTCTCTCTCTCTCTTTGACACCATCATATCATATCAAGGATTTGGCCGCCTCAAATGAGGTTTCATAATCATATTTTCATTTCGGATAATGAGTGATTTATTCATTGATCCCAAACCAGCCATGAATTTTTTTCCTTGTCAGCACCGGGAATCGAACCCTCGGACCTCCAGTCGCTGGAGCAAGGATGCTGACCACTTTGCCACCGGGGCGGTTCCTACCACTCGTATATCCTTAATCAAACATTCGATCCACTTCTTTTTGTTTTCCCAAAACCAATTTTTTTTTTATTATCTGTGCAATCTGTCCTGGACCCGAAGCACTTCCTACTTTTGACTTTAACTTTTTTGTTGACTTTTTTCACCGAATTTTTCTGTCCGCATTCCAATAACACACTTAACTCTACACATTTTTTTATGATTGCCCATTTCTCGCTTGTTTTTGACTTATTCAGCAGTTTGCTGGTTGTGTGTTTCTACTAAGGTGATTCTTTCAAACAATCGTGTGTGTTGCTCGTTTGTGTAATAAGTAATCACACAGCAATATCACCTTTTATTATTAAGCTGTCCTAAATTCGTGCTAATCTGGAAATAAGGTTGGAGGTTATGGAGCAATCGGTTGTGAGAACCAGCTTTTGCCTCTTTAAGCTGGCTCGTTGGAGTTTAATGGCCCTTTATTTGGGTCCTCGTTCTTTGACAATGCTTTGTCTTCCTTTGATTTCCGCTGCATTGGAGATAGCGGCCTACTTCGCTTCCATCGGTTTCCCAGCAGACCCGCTAGATGTGACCGGCATTGTTACATGTCCAACAAGCAATCCTACTGTCACGGAACCTTGTCGTCATCCGCTCGATATGTCTCTTGTTGTTTATTTCAACCCACCGTACTTTAAGTAATAGGTTGATAATAGCTTGTGCAGTTTCATTAATTAAAACACAACTAATGGTTTCAGCGGAAATTGCTTCCGGTGACAAAACTACCGCACTGCGGGTCCCTGTATTCCGATAGCTGTCTTTGAAATTATCTATTTTGACCCTCTTCATATAATCAGCGGACATATTTGAGTAAATTAAATTGTTTAATGAGCTTATAAGTTTACAAAATTAAAATAACAGTTATTTAGCTCTTTTATTGTTTTTATTTATTAGTACTTAAGCTTTCGGAACCATTTCGGTTCCATTCTCAAAAGTATGTAAATCAATTTAACAAAAAAATATTTTCTATACAAAATAAAATCGAAATCAAGGCTAACTAAAACGTAGCTATTTTCCTGTAGATATCGCTCGCTACTAGAAAAAATATATTCTTTATTTTAGCAAAGCAACAAAAATTGATATCTACAGGAAAACACTTTACAAAATAAAATTTGACTAAAAACATAAATTGAAAACAATTTTATCCATCTTAAGTAAAATATGAATTGTGTAAAAGCAAAAAATCAAATTATAAAAATAGATCATATGAATTGCCAATGTATGCAAAATCGTTAATTTTGTTTAGAGAATTTGAACTAGATTTTATATGTAACATTTCCAAAATAGATCGTTTCCTGTAATTAGATTGTTTTTCCAAAATTTCTACATCTTCAAAAATAATTTTATGGTTGGTATCTCTAATATGTTCCGAAAGTGCACTTATTTGATTTGAATTTGAATTTCCCGAAGCACCACGTAAATGTTGAAAGAACCGCTCCCGCAAAAACTGTTTAGTTTGTCCGGTATAAATTAGGTTACAATCGTTACATTTAATCCTATAGACCAGATTAGATTCTTTCTTTAATGGTATCGGATCTTTTAATTTTGAAAACAAAATATCATTTAAACTCATAGCTGAACGACCAATAATTTTGAAATTATAATTTTTAAATAAATGTTTTAATTTTTCGAAAAGATTCTTTATGTAAGGTAAAGATAAATAATTTGTACTTTCAATTTCAGGATTTAATGTACAATTTTGATAACTTCTTTGTTTCCAAATCACTTTATTAATTAATTTTTTAGGATACTGATTATTTACCAAAGTGTTTTCCAAAAGTTTGAAATTGTTGTAATGAAATTTAGTATCGGACAATTTTAGAATTTTTTGAGTTAAAATTTTTATTGTATTAATTTTGTAAGAAATAGGAAGCCAAGAAATAAAATTTAGATAACGACCAGACCAGGTATTTTTATGGTACCAGTCAAAAGAAATTTTACCATCCGGTTCATGAATTAAAAGTAGATCTAAAAATGAAATTTTGTGGTCAATTTCTTTTTCAACAGTAAATTTTATTCTATTATCCAAAGAGTTAAATACATCCAGAAAAATTTCAATTTTGTCTTCAGGGATTGCCGTTATAATATCATCTACATAACGAAAATAAAATAAAGGTTGAAAATCCAAAGAGTTTAATCCCATTTTTTCCAAAAATTCCATCATTAAATTTGCGATTATGGGACTAATAGGAGAACCCATTGGAGAACCAAAAGTTTGTTTGTAAATTTTATTGCCAAAAGAAAAATCAGAATTATTCAAAACTATTTGCAATGCCGCCATAAATTGAACTTTTGTCAATTTAGTTTTTGAATTTTGTTTAATACTCCTCCAGTTATCTTTAATAATGTTAGTCACACGTCTATTATCAACATTAGTGAACAAAGACGTAACATCCAAAGAAACTAAAAGGTAATTTTGAGGAAGAGTAACATTCTGAATTTTTTGTTTGAAATCTTCCGAATTTAGAATATTTGAATTTGTATTACCAATACTAAATTTTAAAATATTACCCAAAAAAGACGATAAACTATGTGTTGGACCATTAATTGAACTGATGATTGGTCTATATGGAAAACCAGGTTTGTGGATTTTTGGTAATCCATATAATTTTGGAATTACCGAATTATATTTGGTTAACATTTTTCTAGTTTTTTCATCCACATTACCGGCATTTTTCCAATCTTTAACCATTGTGTTAATTGACTTCTGTATCGGAACTGTATTATCTTTTGGTAATTCTACATATGTTGTGTTATCGTTGAGTAAATTTTCCATTTTTGTAACATATTCAATTCGTGATGTTATAACAGTTACGTTACCTTTGTCCGCACGAGTTACCACAATATTTGGATTAGCTTTCAAAAAAGATTTTGATTGTTTAACATAACTTAAAATACGATTTTCAAAAGGAGTTAATATATTTGAATTAGATTTATATTTAAAATTTGTCAAAATATTTATAAAACGGTTCCGAATAGTATAACGATCATTATCGTTCAAATGAAAAATTGCACTTTCGACATCCGCTTAAGTACTAATAAATAAAAACAATAAAAGAGCTAAATAACTGTTATTTTATATTTGAGTACGCGAACTGCTCGATCTTTGTTGCATATTTTTAAACAGCTTATCCGACCTTGTGGTAGCGTTCTTTCATTTCGATCAATGTACTTCTCGTTTATGATTACTTCCGTTTTCCCGTTTGGCTATTGCAATTTTTTCGGAAATTGTTTTCCTTGTTTCGGCTGCTCCTTTTATAATAGCTACTATTTGCTTTGAAGCAAAGATCTTTTTCGAGACGTTGAACCCAAACTGCAATTTACCTCCAGAAAATTTTCGTCTCGAATCTTTCGTTACCTACATATTTTGATTTCATTAATTTCTTATTTGGGAACTGCCTCCACCATCTGTCATTTATCATCTAATTTTTCCTTTAATACCTCTTCGAACTCATAATTATCCGGATCTAATCCGTGTTCCTCCTGTCTGCAGTCAAAATTAGGAGCATTTTATTTCATTATAGTTTGTCATTTTATCATGGAAAGAACTCACCTCGACGACGCTTTCAAATTACTTTGAAATTCAATGTTATCGATTACATTTAATGGATTCGTCAACAAGTGATTGAGTGAGTGAAAAAAATTATTTTTTGTGGGGGTATGTTAGGTGTACGCTAATAGACAGACCATCAACAATTGGCGATCTGGAAGTCAACATTGAATGATTTATAACAGAGATAAAACCGAATTTGCTCGAAAAATTTGTTAAAAATGGGACTGACTGATTGGAGCACATTAGGAACAATCGAGGTAACCATGTACTCGAAATCATATTTTAAAGTTAAAGGCATACATTTTTATAATATTATAATGTGTATGTAAATATTTGCATTCATCAATGATCTTATGTGGTTTACTAATCTTACTAATCATATATCTTTCCAATTTCTTATAAGGGTATTTGATATGATACGCTGTACGATGACAAATATACTACACATACTCGTATAATCTATAAATTGGATACATACGAGTAATTGATTAAAATTGTAACGAATAAGAAATATATCAGCATCACATCTGAAACAATAAAATAACAAATAATGTATTTGTAAAGAAATTGGAAGACAATTACGAGCTATTTTTCAATTTATTTTATTCATTTGCAGTGCTCACTTCTGTACAGTGCAGTATTACAAGTACAATAGTAGATAATTTATCCCCAAATAAAATGAAATTGTTTATAAAACACTATTTTATATACTATAGCAGAATATATTTGTATAGCGTCTGATAATCGTTAGCCCAAAACAAGTAAACTTCAGACGATGATACATCGAGTATAGATTATTATTTCGCTTGTATATCAGATTTTATAAACTACTGCTGTAAATTTTCGTTTGCTTTATCACTTTATCATGCGCTCGTCAAAACTATAAAATTATATTTTTTGATTTTGACTAGATGAACTTTTTATACGATATGAAGCAAACTACTATATATTTTGAGCTTTTGTTATCTCTCTGTAGATAACACAACTTACAGTATATAAACAACTATTTTTAATGAACGAAAACTGACATTGATTGATGAAATATTTCCGGTAGTCCCAGTTGGATATGTTTGTGTACGTATATTCGGAAAAATCATCAATGAAAATTCACATGTTATTCGCAAGTAATGTAAGTTTGGAAAAAATGCTGTATGTTCATACTGTTGATAGATAGACGTTTAGCTTTTTAGGTTAAATTTAAAATGTAATTAATTATTTCATGAGATAATTACAAATTTTAGTTTTAAATAATATTTGATTGATATCTCAGTCATTTTAAACGATTTCGGTCACCAAATTTAAAAGTTTAGTAATTTAGGACCCGCCTCGTCATTTCAACTTATTATAAAACTTTAAAGGTGACGAGCATTCGAAACCTGAGTCGCATGGTAAAACATGTAAACTTTGCTCAGAAAATGTTATAAAGATTTAACTTTTTTTTACGTAAATAAAAATTTTCGACCTCGAGATTTATGCAGATTTACTTTTCGCTATATCGTCGAAGTCAAAAAAGTGTTTAAAAAAAAAAAATTGTGTGACTTAACGTCTGTGTCTCCTCTACAGGTCAGACAATTTATCTGACAGTGGTGAAACCGCACATGATTCATGAATAAACTTTAATTTCATAAATTGTGAGATCCCAGTAATTTTTAGCTGAAAATGGTCCACCGGATGTTACAGCTTCCAGAGGAGTTTTTCCGTTTCTTGCAAATATTTAAAAAAATTAATTTTCGTTTTTCTCTTTAAATTGACGATGTTGTAAACTAATTTCAACTTTATACAAATAATGTTGAAGATTTTATAAAATACGAGTAAGTTAAATTTTTTACAAAGCGTTTTTCAAATTAATTTCAATGTAGCCATGAGTAGACTGTATATGTTACGGTTATTTAAAAAAAAAAACAAGATTTTAACTATACCGGTAAACAAATTTTGCATTGATTTGTTTTGGCGTCGCAAAATGCGGAAGATAGTCGAGATCAAGTTGAGCATCAGATCGTTTGGTAGAATAAAAACCAAAATAAATTCGATCATGTTGTATGATAAATTAAATCTCTAACAAAATTAAAATAAAGTTGTAAATAATACTTTTGTAAAATAAGCCAGTTAAAATGTTAAATAAATTGTCAGACAATTATGTAAATTATAAATAAATAAGATAAGATATTGAATTTAATTTTTAATATAATTTTTTTATTGAAAATATAAAAAAAAATCGAGTCTTTAATTGGTAATTTGCTCGACTTAATACACTTCGCAACAATATTCATGATACACATAGCAAATCGTATCAAAGCAAAAGTGAGAGTAATCAGCAAAAAGGTGGATTAAAAAAATAAAAATAACGGTTAATTCTTGTGTCGCAACGAGTGTATGGCCATCGGGATTACGGTTTAGCGGCATTCAAAGTGAAATGTACAGTATTAAGAAACTACACATAGCAGCCTACCAACATGAGTGATAACCAAACCAAATCACTATAAAAACTAAGGTACATTTTTCTTATGATTAACTGTTCTTAAAATCTTAAAAAAAAATTTAAAATTAATCTATATAAAATCTTTCTTGATTTAATGATAAAATAGTGTTACATGTAAGTGATTTAATTTCGGTTTACCAACGAATTGTGATTGATATTGTCGACTGTGATTATAATAATTTTTTTTTTGGTTTTTGCTGACGCGTTCTGCCTCGAAAGTAATTGTTGTTTTTAGTACTAACGCGGAGTATTGCCGATCTTAACCAATCTTCTTAACATCTTTTCATGTTAAATGAAAAGTAAATGAATATGAATCAGTAAACGAAATCTGCTGTGAGTGTATTTCTTTACAGTGTGTTCCAAAGCTGTGATACTTTTTTGTTTTGGCGTAAGTGTAGATGACGTATACATCGCCAAAATCGGGTAAGATGAAAATTTAAAAAAATTTTTTTTTTATAGAATTGTATATCTATCGTTTTTAGGAGGTGCAAGCCAAAAATTTCGGAAAAATCACCACATTTTCCGGGAAAATTTTCAGTTTTTCAAAAAATATTTTATTGTTTTTTTCCATTCAAAAATTAAAAATTTGCGGTTTTTTTTATCAAATCTTAATTTTAATGATACAAATTCGAATAATACTGTTATTAAACAGGTAAAAATTACATTTTTGCGTTATTTTATTTAAAAAAAATTGATTTTCCGGAAAATTTTTCACTTTTTTTATTTTTTCAATATTTTTTTTTAATTTTATTAATAATAATTGCTTCGTCAACCTTGCAGACACAGATCAAAGAGTTTTTATCGCTCTTATCGCTTCTTCTGATAGTGCCACAAATTGATTGATTGGACTGTAGAACCAAGTGCTAGCCAAGAGTCCCGGATAACGCCGGGCCTATTCCTACAGCCTGTTTACATATAACAATAGGAAGGATAGGAAAGGTTTTTTTTTTTTTTTTTTTTTTTTGGGACGGAACGATCCGGTTGCAGACACCTAGCGATCGTACGGCACAACACAATTCTAATCTACTTCTAATCTACTAGGAAGGACAAAGGCTTAATAGGTTTAATGGATAACGATGGTATTGCTTTGATCTTCAACAATTGCCTCACTAAATCAGCAACCTGAGAAAAAATAATATTATTTCACGTGTATCTGGAAATTTCCTGTAATATAATTCTATATTAATATTTTTCAGCTATCTAACAAAATTGATTAATTAGATCAGTCCAGTTCCAAATACCTAGATAAAGCCAATAGTTAATAACATAATGAAAGCACAATTCTAATGTACACAACCAGCAATTAATATTTCAAAGAAGTATTACTTCATAACATCTAAAGATTCCTGAAATTAATTCTTAATTAATCTACCCTACCGGTTTCCTAAATAATATACATATTTATTAATTTAATCCTCTACAACTCCACAACTTACAATAAAATTTCCTGAAATCATAGTAATTTGAATTATATTAACAATTAATATTAAATTATTAATAATTTCTCTAAAACCATTAGCATTTAATAAATTCACTGCAAACTGGCCGTTAAAATAACTCAGTAAATATATATTAATTATTAAACCTGAAAACAAACTGTATGCTTATTACTGACTACTTAATTTATTTAATATATTCAACCTTAAAAAATAATGAAGCGAGACTCACGGATGACGCCGAGATCGCCATACACCTTTATTACATTTAACAAGATGGAAGGATAGGATAGGATAGGCAAGTTAAATATGACGGAATCGACCTGGTTACAGACACCTAAGTAGTCGATAGTTAGTAAATTGTTAGTGTTGAAAATATAATGTAAAGCGGTTAGCACAAGACAGCACAATTATTTTTAATTTTTATTTTTAGATATAAATAATCAGCATCCTAAAACAAAATTATAATTAATAATGTTGCCATCTAAATTCTAAATGGTTAATTTCTTGAACAAAATGTCATTATTAAAGATTCATTATTTAGAACAGTATAAGATTTAATTAAATTATACTTGAATAAAATAAATGTAGTGTAATGATTAGTACATATTACCTAAAATAATTTGTTTCTCTTAAAATAAATCGAATTCAAATATTGTAGAATCAGGAAAAGAACCCACAACCTTTCTATCATCAACGGATAGAATCTTTTTGAATCTGTTAATTTAATAGACTTATTTATAAAAAAAATTAAATTAAAAAAAAAATACATACTATATAATGTAAAAGTCACTTGCGTCCTTGCCATCCCTAATCTAATTCAAATATTATGTTTATTTATAAAAATAAAAAATAACGACATTTTGTTTCAACGATAGCTAATCTGGAATCTATAAGGTAATTTATCAATAATGAATGTGTGACAATTATTCCCAATCAGAATTAAATAAAACTATTAAGCTAATCAGGGATCTGTAAAGTGACAAAATTAATAATAAGTAGGTGCTAGTACAGTTGTAGAATCCATTGAAATCAAATAACTCATTCGATTGTTGAGCGCCCCAATTATTAAATAAATGATTAACTAAATATTGAAATAAGAAATTCAAAATTAATCTCTCATTAAATAAATTATAATATTATTAACAACAATTACATAAATAATCAATCATATAATTGATAACCAGTGAGAATTATTTATCCAACCTAGAACAAGCTAACAAAACCTTTATATATTTACAGTCTCCTGAAGTAAGCTAGAAAAAAAGTTTAATTAAAGAAATTCCATGAACCCCTAAAATAAAAACCTTTGTATCTAAGTATAGCAATATTTGTCTGCATTTAAATTTTATTCTGTGCTTCCACACTATATCTGTAACTTTAAAAATTCAATATCAAATTTATTAGCAAACCCGATAGTCATTATACGATTCCTACCTTGTCTGCTTCCTAAAAAAAATCATGAAAATTTGCAAGCTTCTTAAGAAAAATACTAATTAAAATTAAAATTTAATTTAAACAAGAAACTGGTAACACTGTTTTGTAACTTTATAGAATTTCCCTCCACCAACACTTTAATGTTCCATATAACTGTAGTTTTATTGATCTAATAATAATTGATTTAATAATATTAGTAATATATTATTAAGAATTAAATTGAAATTAGAATTCGACCTATAATTAAAAATTTCTAATTTGGTTAATCATTGAAATAAAATATAATCCTGGCGACGGAAATTGTCTCTTCAATGTAGTTCTTGAAACAAACTAACTTCTTGAAAAAATTTGGAAGCTTTTATACCCAGTCAAATCTATTGAAAGAGCTTATAAGGAAACAAATACTTTATTACAAAATATTTATCTAAATCAACTTAACCCGAAATTAAAATTTGTTCTGGTTATGTGCAAATTATAATTTATTAATTTCTAATAATAAACTCAGTATTTATAACTGTCCAATCAGAAAACTTTAAAGAAATATAGTATAATTATTAAATATCTCGGATGGTCAAGAATCTTAAATTCTTAAATAAATTAAATCAGTAAGAATTAGAGATACCGACCAACCAAACAGACTGCAACACATTAATTAATTCCTAAAAAGCGATCTCCCGCTAACATCATTAATCAACTAAAGTTATGCTTTACAAAACCGTAATGATATATGACAGATTTGAAACGTATCGTGGTGACCCTATAGTTCAAAATTTTCAGCGTTCGACCGATCATCCTAAAATTACTAAAATAATTTTCCCCACGAAAGTGACAGCAAACTTCAACAGAAACATCAATAACATTCATCAAAAGACTAATTTGCAACAAACAATTCGAAACCTCAGGCAATGGTTTTATGTGAGATTGTAAATTTGCCTTATAATATTAATAATTTATAACTACGTCAACTCCTAAACAAAACAATTTTAAATAGCCGATAACTTATTATTAAGCATTTTGGTCTTTCAACACATCGCACAATGGGAAACCATTACGTCGATCGACACTTCACAGCCAAAAACGCTTAAAGGCGGTGATTCATGTACAAATCCTATCCGACAGACACAAATAACAATCATTCTGATTGGTTGAATGTCGGCCATATTTTTTTATCGTACGACAAAAATTAAAAATTGAACATTGCTCAATTTTGTATAAGATTTGAGAACAAAAGAATACATAAT
The DNA here is from genome assembly GCA_947310385.1 of Nephrotoma appendiculata. Classification (NCBI taxonomy): domain Eukaryota; kingdom Metazoa; phylum Arthropoda; class Insecta; order Diptera; family Tipulidae; genus Nephrotoma; species Nephrotoma appendiculata. Next base: position 219,869,288 of record OX371223.1, read on the forward strand.
AAAAAAAAAATCTAAACGAACAAAAGTAAAAACACTTTTTAGGTTGCTTGCTTTATAAAATGTCAAAATATATCCATACGACAAAATTTTGTACATGTATCACTTACGTGTGAATTTCATTTTGATCGTATAAGACACAAAAATATTAACCAATCAGAGTGACCACTACCTACGCCAGTCAGACAAAATTCATACATGAATCACCACCTTAATAATGAACATAAATATAGCTAACGATAGAGCATATGTGAAGAATACCTTCCGTATACGATGAGAAACATAATGTTCAATGAACAGCCATCACAACCGCAGACACCGACCTATCACATACTCAAAATGAACGAGCTCCATTCAAATTACTCTAAACATCAAAGAAACATTTATTGTAATACAGTTCCACCATATCCTCGCAGCCACTGTGTATATTGATCACACATCTCGTCAAAACCCAATGCAGTTCTATATAGCATAGAGAAAAAGTGTATCTCAACCCCAAACGCTAAAGACATAAATTTAGCAAATATGTATCTACTAGCTGACCCGGCGAACTTCGTACCGCCTCAAAATCAATAAATGTTGTTTAAAGTTATTATAGCTTAATTAAATTGAGTTTTTTTATTAAGATTAAATGAATTTCTCTCTCTCTCTCTCTCTCTCTCTCTGGCACTATATCCCATCAAGAGATTTGGCCGCCTTAAATGAGGTTTAATAATCATATTTTCATTTCGGATAATGACTAATGAGTGATTAATTCATTGATCCTAAACCAGCCGTGCAATTTTTTCCTTGTCACTACCGGGAATTGAACCCGAGACCTCCAGGGCGGATAAAATGAATACTCCAAATTAATTAAATTCAATCAAAATGAAATATATTTTAATTACATTGAAATGAATGTAATTCACGTGGCAGCAAGGCTTTCGTTTTATTGAATTGATTCGAAATGATTCGCGTAGCATTGTTGCACTACTTCCTTTTAAACTATTTCTTGAGTAGGTTGCAATAGGGTCGATTCCCTTCAGTAAAACATCTTGTGATATACGACATTTTTTGTTTTATTGTCAGGTGCGAGAATGAACAAAGCGCATGGTTTACCGACACGTGAACATGCTATGTACAATTGTCCGTGAGAGAAACATTCATTTTCTAGATTCAGGCCACAAACACTCAAGGATGGGCCTTGTGATTTGTTGATCGTCATGGCGAATGCAAGACCAATCGGAAATGGAATTCGTTTAAACTCGAATGGCATATCGGTTGGGATCATCAGAATTCTCGGAATGAGAACTTCCTCACCTTTGAACTTTCCTTGAGATTTCTCAAAATAAAACGTGTTCCGTTATATAGTTTTGGTTGATTCAGGTTTCGTAGCATGATGATTACCGGCAACACACCAACTTTCAGTTGTAAATTGTGTGGTGGCAAGCCAGCCAGATCCAATGAGTTTAAAAATTCAGTTGGACAGTTGGTCGATTCGTCTTTGTTTGTCACACAGTCGATAGATTTGAAGGAATGAAGTGGACCGACGATTAGATTTTGAATTGTGAAATTTAAGTGATCCCCATTTTTGTTCTTTGCCGCAAGAATTACTCGTTCACTCACCCAATTGTGATTTTTGTGGTTAGTAATATTGTTCGGGAACACTTTGTTGATGAGCTCGTCCTTCGTTGAAACAAAATTCAAAAGTTCTGAGGAAACGAAATCAATCTGTTTGATTCGTCGACCGGAACACGGCCATTACCGATAGTCAGCAATTGCTTGGAGAAATCTTCGGCAGATGGATCGTTTAACCACAGACAATCAAATTAAATTTTCGTTCGAGCTAAAAAATGAAAACAAAATATATTTCTGACAATTCCAATATCATCGTTGTATCTGTCATTTTTCGTTAAACTGCGTATACGTAATGAACTCGCAGTTTAAATTTTTACGTTTACATAGAATGAAATATCTCTGTTAAGTTGTCTCTGGTTTAACAATGCAACTCGCATGTTTGTCCCTAGCTGAAGTTTCATCACATAGCGCCACGCAGAGTCGATGATTTGAGGCAAGCGTTTATTTCATCGACAGCGGTCAATCTTGGAATCACTGGTATTTTTTGACGGAAATTGCCGGACAGTTAAATCATTGCGCCTCCAAAACATCTTGAGTCAATGCGTAGATCTTTCATAGTTCGATTGAATGCTTCAAATGCGCATTTGTGCGCCATTGTACATTCATAATCGATGATGATTTTACTTGCTACCAAAACTTTCGCCATTGCTGAATGTTTCGCAATGTTGCAAGTCGGGTTTTCAGCCGATTGAAGATCTAACGACAATTTCAACGCTGAGCAACTGCTACAGCAATATTGGATCTCGCACGAACAGTGGTCAAAATCAATGATATGAGGAATGCTTTCCCAGTTCCACTGGGCGCATCGAAGAAAAATAATCCTACATTTCCATCAAGAATTATATAGATAAGTAGATGAAATAAAAAAAAATTGGATAAAAAATAAAATGGTAAATGTGCATGCTGCCTCCAGTCGGAAGCTTTAACCACTGCACCACTCGTCACATGCAAACTACAACTACAAAATTCATATAAAAAAAAAGGTTTTTTTATTAGATTTTTGGGGCTTCCCTTTTGAGTTTTTCCGACTTTTCTTTTTTCCTAAACCACCACTGTATTGAGACGAACAAAATAAAAAAAACAAAATGTACTAAATATATGAGAAAATGAATTTTCTTGATAACTTTTTTTTTGGTGAATTTTTCCGATGTTTTAATAGTGATTATGCTATTCGGAACGGAGTCAAATCCAACAAAACAAAAATCATAAAAATCGGTCCAGCCGTTCTTGAGTTATAAATGGTGTAACTAACACGACTTTGTTTTATTTATATGGATAAGTAGATGAAATAAAAAAAAATTGGACAAAAAATATAATGGTAAATGTGCATGCTGCCTCCAGTCGGATTCGTATCCAGTACCTTGCAGTCCAAGCGCCGAAGCTTTAACCACTGCACCACTCGTCACATACAAACTACACCTACAAAATTCATATAAAAAAAGGTTTTTTTATTAGATTTTTGGGGCTTCCCTTTTGAGTTTTTCCGACTTTTCTTTTTTCCTAAACCACCACTGTATTGAGACGAACAAAATAAAAAAAAAACAAAATGTACTAAATATATGAGAAAATGAATTTTCTTGATAACTTTTTTTGTTGGTGAATTTTTCCAATGTTTTAATAGTTATTATGCTATTCGGAACGGAGTCAAACTCAACAAAAGAAAGATCATAAAAATCGGTCCAGCCGTTCTTCAGTTATAAATGGTGTAACTAACACGACTTTGTTTTATTTATATAGATTATATAGATAAGTAGATGAAATAAAAAAAAAATTGGATAAAAAATAAAATGGTAAATGTGCATGCAGCCTCCAGTCGGATTCGTATCCAGTACCTTGCGGTCCAAGCGCCGAAGCTTTAACCACTGCACCACTCGTCACATACAAACTACACCTACAAAATTCATATAAAAAAATGTTTTTTTATTAGATTTTTGGGACATCCCTTTTGAGTTTTTCCGACTTTTCTTTTTTCCTAAACCACCACTGTATTGAGACGAACAAAATAAAAAAAAAACAAAATGTACTAAATATATGAGAAAATGAATTTTCTTGATAACTTTTTTTGTTGGTGAATTTTTCCAATGTTTTAATAGTTATTATGCTATTCGGAACGGAGTCAAACTCAACAAAAGAAAGATCATAAAAATCGGTCCAGCCGTTCTTCAGTTATAAATGGTGTAACTAACCCGACTTTGTTTTATTTATATAGATAAGTAGATGAAATAAAAAAAAAATTGGATAAAAAATAAAATGGTAAATGTGCATGCAGCCTCCAGTCGGATTCATATCCAGTACCTTGCGGTCCAAGCGCCGAAGCTTTAACCACTGCACCACTCGTCACATACAAACTACACCTACAAAATTCATATAAAAAAATGTTTTTTTATTAGATTTTTGGGACATCCCTTTTGAGTTTTTCCGACTTTTCTTTTTTCCTAAACCACCACTGTATTGTCTTCTTCTGATAGTGCCACAAATGTTAAAAAACTCAACTTTTGTAAATATAAATTTGTTTTTAATGTAATTTTAATTCGTTGTATACCTTAGAGGATGGGGGCTGCCGCCCCCAAACCCCCGCTTTTCCAGAACTTATACAATTCTTCAAGTATCAAATTTTGTTTTTAATTTTAAACTACGTAAAAAAAAATTGAAAAAATTTCAAAATTTTCCCAGAAAATTTGCAAAATTTTCCCGGAAAAATTACTTGTACTGTCGAAAAACTGTCTCCTAATATCAACATTTTTATAAAAATATCACATTTGTACGTATTTTGATAATAAAATAATACGCAATTTGTCACCAAAAAAATGAAAATGTTAAAATTTTTCCGGAAAATGTGACAATCTCTCAAACAATTTTTAGCTTGCACCTCCTAAAAATAATAGATACACAATCCTATAAAAAAAAATTTAAAAAAAATTTTCATCTTACTCGATTTCCGCGATGTATACGTCATCTACACTTTAGCCTTTGTTTTTGTACGGAAGTCGATTGGCGTGATATAACTAAACCCCCCTCACATCGGAAGATGCTACCCGGAAATGACGCAGCATCACCACGTGCTAGGCAACGCTTCTGGTTACGACATCAAATTCTAGCTTTTTAAATAAAATTTAAATTGCTGCTCTTGAAGGATTTTAACTGTTATTGGAAGATTCTAATTCTAAACTTGCTTAAATTTACCTATTATTTCAATGAAAGTTTTTTTTCTAATTTTTCGAGGGATATTTGGTGATCAGAGCAACAGAAAGAAATTTAAATAAAGAACCAGAGCAGTTACCCTTATTAATGAATTTGTAACTAAACTTCATTGGGTTTACCTAACTAAATTTTAGGTTTTTAAATTGTTTAGTCGTAACAAGCTTATTATAGGCCGCTCAATCATATGCTTGATATTTTAGTTATCTTTTAAATGTTAAAAAATGGATTCTGGAAAAACTTTAACAGCGGAAAAGATCAAGACTGAGGTTATAAACGAGAACATCTCAATAGTACAATAACCTTAAAAATTCGGAGAATTCGTTAAGTCATTAACAAATTTTTAGAAAATGTTGAAGACTTATAACAGAAAAAGACGTAATTCGAAAGCTTCAGCAATTCAACGGTAGGGAATGTAGTAGATAAAGCTGCAAATCTTAAACTATTAAAAGTTAAAAGCCAAACTGTTACAATAACCAAACCAAAAAAAATTATTGTTTGAACGAAAAATAAAGAATATAAGTTAAGCAAACTCTATCTCCAGGTAAAATAATGATTTTAGCACCAATCGTTTTTTTTTAAATTGTGAGGGATTGATTATGCTAGTTTCTCATATTTAGTAAGTTTTTGAGTGATGTTAAAACACTCTTGCATTGTTTGATTAAAAAAATATATTTAAATTTAATAATAATTGGTAATACAAATAAATTTTAGAGAAAATGCGATCAATTAAAATCAAAGTTTTCTCGGTTTAAGCAAAAATTGCTAATATTTTGAATTTGGACTGTCATATGAATCGTAAAATACAATTGTTTGATTTAAGCAACTTATTATTTTATGTGTAATAACTCAAGACGGTAAGACCTAACAGGGAACCCCTACCAAAAAACCAAAAAATAAAAATTAAAGTATTTCTTTGGCCTGGGCACTATAGAAGATTGATAAAAGACTGTTCCAAAATCTCAAAAAACATGTCAAAGCATCTAAATGAGGAAATGCCAAACCTTGCAGCCCTCAATCATATCAGGCAAAACACATCTCGACAGGCCTTTTTCAAATTCAAAACAATGTTGAACACCCCATTACTTTCGCTTCACTAACACTCAACTCAACAGATTATTTGATACACCAAAAGTAAAAACGATGCTTTAGCTATTACATGGCTATTAGCTATTATAAGTACCAACTTTACTTATTCGGAAGCAAATTTATCTTGGTTACAGTTCATCAGTCACTTACCTTTATTAAATTTTCGAGAAATTGAGCTAATTTTCAAACTCTGGTAATAATGAAACAATTTTAAAAAGTTAGTTACTAAACTCATCCTTATTAAAACAGTAACCCGCACAAAAGTGCGACAAACAATTGTTGGAAATGAATTCAGAGAAGAATAATTGTAAGACAAACAAATTTACACGTAAACAATTTTGCACTAAACAATTTATCGAAAAATCAAATATGCGAAAGAAAAACAGTTCATCGAAAAGAATTAAAAAAACATTGATCAATTTTCTCAATGGCTCAATTTTGCGATACGGAAAGCTAAGTAGGACATCTTTGGTTAAAATATAAAATTGTATGGATATTAATTTATTGTGATGAGGTTGATGAGGTGCTTAATATATTTAATTCAAACTGAATTCTTATAATAATTCGAACATTTCGGGTTTAAATTCGAGTTAAGTTTAAAAATCTGAATCTAAAACTATGGCACACTAAATGTCGCAAAAAATTGTAAGACTTTGTTAAGTTTCTATAAATTCATCTTTTCTGTCACGCGTTGGTTCGATCGCCCAACTTTTAACCCTTATGTTTACAACCGCTTACCCGGGTAAGTTTTCGTGTTTTATTACCCAAAATTTTATGGATTTAGGTGACTTATCAGCTTGAAATCTTTAGTAATTATTGTTTGTTAATAACAATTATTTGTTTTAGATTACATTTTGCCAAAATGTATTTATCAATTTAAAATGAAATTACAAATTATCATTCAATACTAAATGTATGGAATTATGGACATACCCGGGTATGCTGGTTGTAAACATAAAGGTTAATAAATCAGTGTAAATTCCAGGTAATTCACATAAATATCTTATTTAACGTAGATATGCTATAGTTGTTCGTGATTTCTTTAGTAGGAGCTGAGATATGAGTATTCTCTTCATGTGATGTCGACGAATACTCTAGAACAATATATTTCCCAAGCAAATGACCGTGTTCTCAAAATGCTACAAAAATCCTAAATCACATGTCAATTCTATAGGCTATGCTGAGCAATTATGCAGAACTTCGTTTTTGCCTAAAATGAAGAGAACTGCTCAAATCTGAGCCAAAAGTTAAGCCATTTTAGTTATTATGAATTGTTTCTTCGCTACTAAGGAACGTGTATATAAAATGCCTATTACATTTTTCTTATGATTGTTCGATTTTTACAAAGGTTCTTAGTTTTTAAAGACAATTGATGTAAAATATCATTGAAAAGATTCACTTAACAAAACGACAAATAGTTTGGCAAATCTCAGCGTACTGGTACTTGGGATTGAGGTTTATTGAATCCTTACCGTATACACAGAAGTAAAGTACCAATTTTTCCGAATTTTTCGTTAGTTTTAAACTGTGCTAATTCTAAAGAAATGGTACTCGATTTCCGGAACTATAAATCCTTGTTTTATTGAGCGTATCACTAAAATTTTTCTTAACGCTTAAAGATTTTTATCGATGGATTTCTTAGGACTTAATCTAATCAGACTCTGATAAAGATTTGTGAAACATCACAGCAGACCGACCCAGAACAAATTTTTATAACATTTTCCTATAAAGGTTACACTTATCTGATAGTTCATCGGTATTACAGGTGAAAATTGAATTGGCATGCCCTGCGAATAGTTCACAGGTACTAACAAATATAAAATGGCGTGACAACTGGATTGTTTACAAATATTGACGTTTTAAAAATCGAACAAACTTAAAAATTGTTTTTATGTGGAATAAGCTTACCAATTTTCAGAAGCGAGGCAATTAAAGTTGTTAGCAAAGTTTGACCACGATTTTTTTAGACAACGTATAGCCGGTTCACCATTCGGAGAAAATGTTTTTTAACAAAACGATCGACCACGACATCTAGTTATGTCAGATCCAATTCTTCTATAAATTCATTTGCATTGTTTAGAGTTTTTCTGTTCTCTCACACAAAGATGGCGATCATGGCGACGTTCAAGACATCACTAAAATTATATGACTACGACTTAATTACTATGATAATTATTGCGTAGAACTTCTTCGCTCGAAAACCATCCACATAAATCTTCTTGCTGTATGAGATAAATAAATCAATACACAAATCGAACTAGACCAATCGCGTCCGTCGTGTTCATTTTATTTTATAACTTTCCAATCAATTTTCATCAGTTAAACTTCTCTTGAAAATACGTCTTTTATCTATTTTTATCTTTAAAAACACTTTTTCTTTACTTTTATTTATCGCAAACTTTGTGGTAAACACAGTAAAATTATATAAAATTTATCGGTCCCGACGTTACACCACCATAGACAGTTATTAGTTTTCTGTTAAAATTCCTGCCAAACGAAATATTATACCTAACTATCGAAACTAATATCCAATTTTATCGAAATAGAAAACAAAAACAACAAAAATATTTTCCAATTTAACAAAATATCCACAAAATACTCGTAATTGAAAACTGAATTGAGTGTAAAATAAAACTTTTTTGGGAAAATATATTGAGCTTTTTTACTATATTACGCTGTTGTATTTTCTTGTGCTGTTGCTTTTTCCTTTTTATTACTTCGAAAGCATAAATTTCAATTATATCGTCTATAGACGGTATATAAAATAAATTTTAAGACTTTTATGGTGTGCTACAATCGGAAGACGAGTTGAGTGAACCTCGGTATATACAAATATTCATACGGATAAGTAGACTTGTTGTAAAAAAGGTTTAGTTTGTAATTTAGGTGTAAAGATACCAGGTGGAACTTTAAGAAATTACTTTACGTATTCATATCAAAAATACAATTTAGAATATCAATAAAATTTAAAAGAATTGCTAGCCGAATATAATTTCCACTTGATAAAATTAAATCAAAATATTTTCATCTTCCTGGTGATGAAAAAGGACCAAAACGTCGAAAGAATACAGTAATAGTTGTTTGATTTCCCAAAAGTGATTTTTGATTGTCATAAAATTATAATAATTTTATTTATTTAGCAAATTTAAAAAACAAGCACCGATTTTCTCCCCTTTGTTATGAGTTCCTAGTCGATTGGGTGTTAAAATATCAAATGTATACAAGATTTTTGTTGTTATTGTCCCTTGTTTGCTCAAAATGGAAAATGTATTTCAATTTTTTTTCTCAAAATTGTTGTTGTTGTCAAAATTATCATATTGCGTTGTGCCACCCATCCCCAATACGGTTGGTTGTACTGGTACAATGTTCTGCTACTTATCAAATAAACAAATAATGTAATTCGAGGAGCAACAATATCCTTTTGGAAAATGTTCATGTTTTTTTCGGTGTCCTTGTCTTATTTCCTCTTTTTTATGGTTTTGATATTATTTAATTTCCTTTTCGAATAAAATGAAATCAAACGATGAGGCACAAAATAAGAAGCAAAAGAAAACTGGTCGCAAGTTTTATTATATGCCAGTTTATCCTTTCTGTTACCAATTTTTATATTTTTCTGGTACGTAGCTATCTCTTTGTTGGACAATATCGATAATACTCATACATTCAAATACAACAAGTATAGGGATACAAATACAACACTAGGCTTTTGTGCAACTTTGTAAAGCTTATTAAAGTTGAAAAACGAATTTAAAATGGTCATGACAATGTGTAGCAAGTTATAAATGAAATGAAAATAAAGTATAAACATGATAAATTTATTGTCTGTGGGCGTTATAATCTTATATCGTACATAATAATAAGCTATTGACATAATGAGCCCCGAATAAATTAGGATTTATACAGAATTAAGATTTCGCATAAAATAAACTTGAGTATGTATCTGAAAGTGGGAGCTAGGATTTCTCGAATAAAATAAAAATTAAAATCCGGTTGATATTTACAATAAAGGGCCTATTTTTTAATTCAACCTAAGCAAGCAGTGCACAGTCAAAAAATACTCTGTGTTTTTTTATTCAACCTGAGTAATTTTATTCTGCACACTGCGTTTTTATTTGTGAACTGTGCTTACACCGAGCTTACTCGGTTCTTCAAATTTTACTCTGAAATTAATGTCAGTGTACGAAGAGTGTGCAAAGTAAAAAACAATTTTTTACTCTATGCGCACCGGATAATTTTACCGGGGTAAGCCTGCTTGCTAGGGTTGAATTAAAAAATAGACCCAATGTAGGACATTCGGTATGTTATTACTACCTCAATTACGAGGGCAGTCCCAGATATACTCGAATTGACATATGACAACGGCAGATGCTGTATGAAAAAAGTTACTATGGTCGAAAGTACCAACCTTATAACGTTTAAATTTGAATTTTAAAGACGCTACGTTGTTTAGTACTTGACACTCATCAATAGTGAATGCTCTCAGTGGTGTCAGTTTTAATATCAAAAAAGTCAGTTCAACCGAAGCCGAATGCCGAGCTATATTCTACTCGGGAGGAGTCTGCTCTTTCGAGCTTAAACGGGACGAATTTAAATGACCCTAATTGTGCTTGTTGGGCTTCTCTTCAGTACAATAAAAATAACTACAAAAATAACCCATAAACAAGCTAATGTACTACATAAATTCTATTATTAAAACAATTGGTACAAAATGTGGTTATTACAAAATAAGGTATAAGTGTAGATGACGTATTACATGGTTGCGAAAATAATGTCGCCTCTTCGTGTTGCTTTAACTTTTGATATAGCTGTCCTTTTCCATCCTTGTTTCGTTTTTTATATTCGTGATTTGTTGTTTTCATCGCATTACGAGTTGCTTCGTAATTTATCATTAGTTATCAAAATGACACCAATAAGAAAAAATGTGCGCAAAAAGTTTTTATTACAATTCGCTAGTGATTCCAATTCCACATTGAGCACAAAAAACTTGCAAAAATTTGTAATACAAGTATAAGAACAGTCCAAGGAATCTTGAAAAGATTTCGTGAGAAAGGCACCGTTAGTCAAAAACCAAGATCTGTATTTCGATTTTGTCTCAAAATGTGAAACGAAATGAGTGTAACCGGAAAGATATAGTAGTAGCATTTGTGTTTGTGTTAGTTTCGTGCGTATGATTGTTTTACTGCATATGCAAGTCACGTGTCATTCTTTTTTTGTTTATTCATATTAACTCTTGTAACGGAATTTATTCCGTTATCAATTCAGATACCCAAATCCACTGTATCTTCCCTGGTATCGAAGTAATTCCATCATGATTTTGGAGATTCCATCTTCACCAAAATTCATCAAATACTGAGTCATGCGGAATTATGTCATTTTCTTTATGATTGCTGTTGCATTCATATACCTAAAAATTGGTATAAGTTGCAATACAGCAAACATAAAAATATTTCTTGTTTACGCGATCTAATTGCAAATAAATGTTTTGTAATTAGACTACGTATCCATATGTTGTTTATGTCCGCGATAAAAGCAAATGTTCTACTTTCCTACTTAAAAGTTATCGAACGACCTAAGTAGGAATTTAAAACGTTGCAGTTTTCACGGCATACATAAACTCCCCAAGTGATTATTTTATAACACTTTTAAATGGGCGGTATTTATACATTTTGCCAATATGGCAGAAATTATTATATTTGGTTGAGAGAGTAGTACATTTTGTACTAAAAATTTTCCCCTCCCGCCTCAACCAAGTAATATGTATAAATACCGTACCAAAATTTTGGTAAGGGGGTCAGTTTTTGTCAGTTTTTTGTTAGTTTTGGCCAGTTTTAGTGGTCAGTTTTTATTGTGGAGTTTTAAAAGAGGCGATCGTGTGGTGCAGTAAAAAGAAACAAACGTCGAGTTATATTTTGATTATTTATAGTTTGAGTGTTTTTTTTTTTTGTGAAAATTTATTCAGTGAAATTTGACAAAGATTGTCATCAATAAATTTTAAGTCGTGAACTAAGTATATAGTGTTTTATTTTGTGGCGGTTGATCGGGAGTATTAGTTAACCCATTTGTGTTTTCGATATTGGTTGTGGTGAAAATATTTGAACTTTTGGAAATCAGCAGTAGCAGCCCGGCCGTTTGGTAAGTATACAACATAATCATACTCGTCATACTAATCCAAGCGGTACCGATCCGCAGAGCGTATGTTGGTTGTCCCTCTGGAAAAAGGGACGGGTGGTTCTTAAGCAACAGTGCCTCAGGCATTGCACACCCTTCTACCAGCAACGTTTTGCGGATCTTAATATTTACTAACCACTAGGGCCGTAAGCCAAGATAAGAAAAATCACGTTTAAAAATTTTTGTTGGGTGATAATGCTACCCTAAATTAGTTTAACAATCACGGTTTAATAACCTTAAACATCGGGGAGCATACTTCAACACCTATTGGGTCCGGGTCCCAATATCTCGTCCATATATCCACAATTTGATGGCATGCATTATGTTGTCTCTTTTCCCCCTTTTCATATTCAAAAAATGCGGTAATCTAGGCCGTAGTCTGAGTACCTCAAAACCCACACCGTTCCCCTCTGCCGGCTTGAGCTGCGGGAACCGACGCCGCATGGGGTACGTATCGGACGACGGCAAAATTCTATGAATCAGAATTGTTTCTACGCAAGTAGAAGTCATTCAGTTTCAAGTGGCGCCCAAACAGGGACAAAACAACTGTTCCAAATCTATTAAAGTTTATATACGAGCTTCATTTTTTTCTGGAGTTCTATACAACCAATCTAAATCATGTGTTCTATAATTGAACATGAAAAAGTGGAGAAACATTTTTGGTGTGAGTGTGGCTGCGGTCATGCCTTAGGGGCATGCCTGACCAGATGCGTTGTTGGGTCACACACACACGGAAAAAAGATTCGTATTGTCGAGTTCCAGTGCTGGATCCTCGTGTAATCAGTTCATTTGTGGCATTGTCCCAACCCGCACTCCGGGGAATGAACTGATATTCGTGGTAGCATCTGGAATTCGATGAGCCATTTTTACGATGCTTAATTTCAGAATACATATATTAACTATCAAATTGTACGGTTTTCGACACCGTGTACAATCAACAGTTTTGTTTTATTTTACCAGTAAGGGTGAATGGCGCGTTTCCCTGAGGTAATGGGCATATCTCTTTCCTGCCGAAAAGTTATCGGATGGTATAAAGGGCTGCTTATTTCTCCGGCTATCAAACGTGTTATTCCGTATCCTGGTTCATAAAGCGGAACTGCCCCTACAATTTAATTTTTCCTCAGTTCAATCTTTATGGCTATAGGTAAGAAATTACCACGAGCCGTAAGATAAATTTATTATTTGATAAAAAATTTTAATTTTCTACAATTGACATATAGTTAGGTTTTGCGTTTTTTTTTTTTTTTTCCACTTCGTAATCAAATTTTATCTTACATCTTTCGGGATGAGGTTTGCAAGTCCACCCAGTTTAGTTTAGTCGCGTTCAGAATATTTTACACTTAGCTGTTCACCTCAGTTTTCTGCTAGTGAACGAGCATCGACCACGAGGTCGGACATAGGCTAATTGTAATTATATCATATGTCATGAAAATTCTCAACGATAGTCGGCGAATTATCGTTCCTAACTGATAAAAATAGTAGCTGTTGTTCGAGCGCTTAATCATTTAAAAGGCCTCGCTAACTTCAGTTCACTTACATTACAATGCGCTTGTCAACTCGCGCAATTGAGCTCCTCTGTTAATAGAGTAAGACTGCCAATTGCGATTAAGAGGGCAAGAACATGGTAATGATCAATTAGGTATCCTAAATGAATTCTGTTTTCATATTTACTACTGTAATGAGGATCACTCGTAGTGAGTTAAGAAACCCATTGCGACATTGAAGATAATGAAACAGATTCATCAAAATTTAAAATACATTTTCCTTTCCCATCCTATTTTTGATTCAAGTTGGTGAAAGTTATGCTTCACGTTCAAGGTGAAGAAACCGTGGTTGTTTTCTTTTAACTATTTATTCTAATTCTAATTTATTTTTAAGAAATTATCATTAATAATCAGTATTGACAAATATAAATTAAAAAAAAAAAAAAAAAAAAAAAAAAAATGAATATAGATCATTTAGATGTAGATGAGCTCTACGTTGAGTTCGAAGTCCGCGGCATGGGAGAAGCTGCCAAACAAGAAGTAAGCGAAGACCTCAAAAAAAGGCTACAAGCAAAGCTTAAAGAAGAAATGACGGGAGCTTGCTTTGCACCCCAGAAAGCTCACAATGCCGCACTCAAGCAGCCTCAAGCTGAAGCAGAGGTGTGCGTAAAAAAATTGCAAGCAATACAAGGCGAGATGCTAGATCAGGGGTTAGGAGATAAACCTGATCTAGGGATACTTCCTCGCGTCATTGCCAAGTTGGACCATGTACAGGGTAGAATGTACCGTAGTGCAACGTCACCGACGTTCCAGGCGCAAGCCACAGGATGGTTGAAAAACCTCCGGAAATTGTTGACCATAGTAGCTCAATTGTCAGGCAAGCAACTGACCGTAGAGGCTGCCAAAGTGCAAGTAGAGCAGCTGGTGTTTGAACGGCCCAGGGCACTAGTGAGCCGCGCAAACACTAGACGCCGTTTGACACGACAAGTCGAAGACTCATCTGAAGACGAAGACGAAGAAGAGGCCTTGAATCAAAGCCTTTTTAAGAGTAAGAAGGAGTCTTTGCTCAAGTACCAAGATGGTGATTTCGTGCAGCAGGAGACAAGCTTTCATGTGGCATCTATTAGGCACTCATCTAAAATGTCATCCCCACAATTTGAGAATAACTCTCTAAAGGAAGGCAAAATGTCAGATGCAAAACTCCGTCGAGAAGTAGGCACCTGGAAAGTGAGATTTGAAGGAAATAGAGGTTCACTAACGGTCGAGCGTTTCCTGGTTAGAATGGAATGGCATGCGGCACGTGCCATGATCTCTTTAGATGATCTGGTGGGAGTTTCAGACCTATGCTTGGAAGGAGATGCGCTAGACTGGTTCTGGACGTCTGTGGATCGGAATCCGGAGATGACTTGGGAAATGTTTAGGCAAGAAATGCTGATAAGATTCGCATCAAGTAGAACTGATGATGATGTGAGACGCATGCTTAACAACCGCAAGCAGGCCTATCCCAGAGAATCTTTCCTAGAATTTTATCAGGCAATACACCGTATTACCTTACAAACAAATAAAGTAATTTCAGACGATACAATATACACCGTCCTAAGAAGGAATATGCGCCCAGGGCTTCAGATGGCTCTGCATAACGAGCGTAATTTCAGGAACTTAGGCGCGTTTGCACGTCGGTGTAGCTCTCTCGAAGACATGTGGAAACGTCTGGGGCATTATCCCGAGGCAGGATTAATGTCAACGCCCACAAATACAAACTCATTTCTTACTGGTCACCCACCCAGACAAATAGCTAGACCATCACGTAAGTTCGATATGTACCCTTCACGAGTACACGAGATGACGTATCAGGACAATGACGTAGAAGGAGAGAGTAACGGTTGGGATCATTTAGGTCCAACAGAACCACAAGACTATTTTACACAAGTTTGTGAAATCAATGAAAGATTGAAACATCGTGTAACTTTTCAAGACCAAGGTCAAAATAAAAATAAAGCGTCATTGGGCAGGGCAGAAGAGGCTACTCAAAACAAAGCCCGACTCCAACAAGTTCGACAACTCAGGCCTATTGGTAACAATGAATCACCGGAAGTAAAGGGGTTCAGGTGCTGGAATTGTGAAGACACTTCACATTCTTATTTAGATTGTTATGATCCCATAACACGAATCTTCTGTTTTGGTTGTGGGCAGAAAGGGGTTCTCAAACCAAATTGTAATCACTGTAACCCTACGGGAAACTGGAGGTCCGAGATGGGGAGCAATCGGAGGACCCATCTCGAACACCACGAGCCGAGCAACCTCACGCGAACTCCGACGGAAGAAGCCGCCAGCAATACAGATCCGGAATTATACCGGAGGTGGCGCAGATAAAATCAAGTCAAACAAAAATTTGTCACTCAATTTCTTGCCAAACGGATAACAGGCAGCTTATTCGAGTGAGAAATTATTTCCGCCATCGCCATAATTGGCAGAGGCAAATCAATACAACAGTTATCCATTCTAGACCAGACAACAGGCCATATGCCAGGATTACAATTTGTGACCAAGAAATAGAGGGACTTTTGGATTCAGGGGCTAACATCAGCGTACTGGGACATGGGAGCAGAGAATTTTTACAGAATAGTAACTTAGCATACCACCCGATAACTGCAAAATTACACACTGCTACTGG
The DNA here is from genome assembly GCA_947310385.1 of Nephrotoma appendiculata. Taxonomy (NCBI): domain Eukaryota; kingdom Metazoa; phylum Arthropoda; class Insecta; order Diptera; family Tipulidae; genus Nephrotoma; species Nephrotoma appendiculata. The sequence continues at coordinate 219,885,515 of OX371223.1, forward strand.
TACCGCGGAAAGTATCATCGGCTACATCTATGTTTCGGTTTTGTTCAACGGTCAGACCAACACCTTAAAGTTATTTATAGCTCCATCATTGTCACAAAAACTGTATTTGGGAACAGATTTCTGGGATATTTTTAACCTGCAAATTTCCGTTTCGGAAATAACACAGACTGACCTGAGAGTACAGGAACAGGACGAGCATATCTTGACTAAAGAACAACAGAAGGTATTAGATGAGGTTAAATCCAAATTTCCATCATTCGGACAGCTAGGTTTAGGAAAAACCCATCTAGTCCTACATGAGATAGACACTGCTAATGCTAAACCTATCAAGCAACGGTATTATTCAATGTCCCCAGTTAAGCAAAGGGAGCTAGATAAAGAAATCGAGAGGATGTTATCCCTCGGTGTTATTGAAGAGTCTTCCAGCCCGTGGAGCTCACCTGTAACAATGGTTCCAAAGAGCAATGGGAAGCTTCGGCTATGCTTAGATGCTAGAAAATTAAATTCAGTAACGGTCAAAGAAGCCTACCCTATCCCGATAATCGATGGTTTGCTCAGTCGTTTGGAAAACACCAAATATATTTCCAGTCTGGATCTGAAAGACGCTTTCTGGCAAATTCCCCTAGATCCATACTCTAAGTGCAAAACAGCCTTTACGGTACCTAACAGACCATTGTACCAGTTTACGGTGATGCCTTTTGGTTTGTGCAACGCCGCTCAGACTATGTGCAAGTTAATGCACAGGGTAATCCCTCACGAACTACACGAGCGTGTTTTTGTGTACATGGATGATCTGCTGATAACATCACCTACCTTTGAAGAACATATACAGCTGCTCAGGGTGGTTGCAAAATATCTCACGGACGCTAATCTTACAATCAATGTAGAGAAGTCTAAATTTCTCCTGAAACAACTAAAGTACTTAGGTCATATAGTTGGAGATGGTAGTGTGAGGGTAGATCCAGACAAAGTCGCCGCTGTCCAGAAATTCCCGATCCCGAAGACTGTCAAACATATTCGCCAATTCCTAGGAATGACCGGTTGGTATCGTAAGTTTATCCCAAACTACTCATCACTAGCCGCCCCCCTTACTGACCTTTTGAAATCCAAAACTGGTGTAACATGGACTGAAACAACAAAGGCGGCGTTCGAAGAACTTAAGTCCTGTCTCTCCAAAGCACCGGTGCTCATCCACCCTGATTACACCAAAACATTTTACATCCAGGTAGATGCTTCTAAGGTAGGGGTGGGCAGTGTGCTCTTCCAGAAGGATGACAACGGTGGAGAGCATCCCATCGCTTTCTACTCCCATAAACTGAACGGGGCTCAAAAGAACTACAGTGTGACTGAATTGGAATGCCTAGCAGCGGTTCTTAGCGTTCGAAAGTTCCGCGCTTATGTGGAGGGTTATGAGTTTGTCCTTATAACGGATCATTCCAGTCTTCAGTGGCTGATGAACCAAACTGATCTGTCTGGACGCCTTGCAAGGTGGAGCCTAAAACTTCAGGGATATAATTTCAAGATTGAGTATCGAAAAGGCACACAAAATATCGTACCAGACTCACTATCTCGGATGTTTTCTGAAGAAGTGTCAGTACCAGATGTAGGTGGAAGCCTAATCCAACTAGATTTACAGGCTCCAGCTTTTAACGAGTCAGTTTACCAAGAAACTATAAACGCAATTAAGGACATGAAACCGGTGCCGGAGAACCTCAAGGTCATTGATGGCAAGTTATTGATTCACAAGCCGACTAAAGATCCAGACCTTAAAACAGATATCCCTGAGTGGAAACTATGGCTTCCAGACAGTCTAAAATACAATGTACTAGCTCAGTCACACGAACCACCTCATGCAGCTCACATGGGAACTGGTAAGATGATTGAATTTATACGTCGTCATTTCTATTGGCCAACACTAGTAACAGATATTAAGAGATATGTAAGACAGTGCCAGATGTGTAAGATGACAAAAGCAGCGAACTCAATTTTAAGGCCTAAAATGGGTAAATACCAAGAGTATGAGAGACCATTCCAAAAATTGTACTTAGACTTTCTAGGACCGTACCCCAGGTCCAAGAGTGGAAATACACACATACTCATAGTCTTGGATCAATATTCAAAATTTGTCTTACTGAAACCCCTACGTGATGCGACGGCAGGCAGAGTAGTAGATTATTTGGAGAAAGAAGTGTTTCCAGTCTATTCAGTACCAGAAACGATTCATACTGATAACGGTAAGCAATTTAAATCGATCCTCTTCGGGAATTGCTTAGTAACCTGGGGCGTCAAACATATTTTTACTCCAGTGTACTCTCCGCAAGCCAATGCATCTGAGCGCGTTAATAGGTCTATACTAGCAGCGATCCGCGCTTATCTTAAGGAAGATCAGCGAACATGGGATGAACACCTTGCTCAGATTGCGAGTGCTTTACGTAATACATCCCACTCCTCTACGGAATTTGCTCCTTCTTACTTAGTGTTCGGACAACATACCATAAATCATGGGTCTCAATATGAGTTACTTAGATTACTGGGAGATCATGCGATTGGAACCTTCACGGTAAACACCAAGGACGACCGATTGGCTCTAGCAAGAGAGTTGGTTTTGCATAATCTTCGTCAAGCACATAACAAAGTGACTCATCGGTACAATTTGAGGTCCACTGACCGGATATTAAGTATAGATCAAAAGGTATACGTGCGTAATTTTGCCCAAAGTAATGCAGCCCAATACTACTCTGCAAAACTGGATAAGAAATTTATTCCAGCAAAAGTCCATAAGCGAGTAGGGCGGGTAGCATACGAGCTGGTGAATGAAAAAGGCAAAATATTAGGAGTTTTCCATGCTAAAGACATTGTCGAAGACCTAAAGTAAGCCCAAACAGAAAGTACATGATTAAGCACTGCTACAAGAAAGAAAAAGGAGGGGAAGGAGAAGTCACCATGTGATTTTTTTTTTTTTTTTTGTTTATTTGTAGACGTCTTTCCTGAGATGGATAGCCATAACATGAAAACTATGCATTTACCGCAAACCGAAAACCAGCGGCAGGAACGTCAAAAACAAAAAACAGTGATATCTCTAGAGGAGTATAGGAAAAGAAGTCATAGGGGTGGTTCTTTCCCCAAGGTCCTCGAAAAAGATCACTCACCAGTGACTGAAGAGAGGCCGAAATGCAGAGGTGGACTCGGGGTAGAATTAAGGAGGCAGATCAAAGATGCAAATAGAATCCTTAAAACGTGTGTGCCTAAAGACGAAGCTAAGTGGGTGGCCAGGTTGAAAGGACTCCGACAACAGCAAAAATTACGGACACAACAGAGAAGAGAGAGACAAAGGGAAGCTAAAGGGGGCACTAATGGTCCGAACCTACAGTTTCTGTCCATAAGCCCGACATATGAGGGCAGCGTTCAATAAAGAAAGATACGGATAGATATTCCACTTTCCCACTAGACCATCTATGTAAGTTCGGGCGTTTACATAGGTGATGTAATGGTAAAGTGAAGGCTGGTAACCGCGCGCGATGTTATGAATTTACCAGCGACATTAGTTAAGGCAATAGATATAAGAATTAGGAAAGTTCAATAATAAGTTTAGTTAAAATAGAGGATGAGGTTGGCTCAATCCCATTTCTCGCACATGGTTCAGCAAAGTGGGATTGAGGTAGCGCCATCAACAATAATAAATTTTGTTTGTATTACGTATTAATTATAGAGATGAATTCAGTCAGCTTCTGGTTGTGGTGTTCAGGTATACTTCTGGGGACAAGGGGGTTAAACGCGCAGATCATCTTTGAAAAATTCCAAACCGACCCTGGCATATATTTCGCAGAAATAGGAAGAGCAGCGGTATCAAACAGCGACTGGAAGTTTATAGTTTTCTTTAACCTCTCGAGTTACTGGCACGAGTGGAGCCATCTCAAGCAGACGTACACTCAAATACGAAGCACTTGTGAAAGAAACGATAATGGTACAAACTATGTAAGACACTGTCATGAATTGTTGGTACCAATTCTCCACTTAATAGACCAGGTGGAGGATAATAATGAACTGTTCAAGGTCCATCCGAACCGAATCCGCAGGGCACCATTAGATTTTGTGGGAAACGTGTTGGGAGATGTATTTGGGGTACTAAGCCAAAAGGATGCGCAGAAATATAACGAGCAGATTCAAGGGTTGGCTGCTGGGACTATGAAGATGCAGGCACTATTACAACAGCAAACACAGGTATTAGACCTCACCAGCAACATTATAAGGAAAGAACACGAACAGATTGAACAGCAGTATAAGCTGATGCAAAAGGAAATACAAACAGCCCTTATACATGAAGAGTTCCTAGATGTGGTATTCCAGTTGCCGTCCGCCATACTGGTATATAAGGACATCCAAGGGGATTTGATAGACATGTTGTCAGATATTCACCATGGTCGGGCCAACACGCGCGTCTTGCCACCATCACAATTTGCAGTGCAACTAAGGGAGGTCAATCAGATACTCAGTAGAGATGTGCAGGTACCAAGTTCAAAGGCACAATGGATACATGTGTACAAATTATTAGAAATAAGAGCAGCAATAACGGAAGGTCAAATAATCTGTGAGGTCCAACTCCCGTTGATACAAAGTGAGAGTTATCAGATCTACAACATTATTCCAGTACCAGCCAGGGACGAGGACAGATACATCTACATTGAGCCCCAGTTTAATTACGCTTTAGTAAGCAAAAGCCGAACATGGTATCACCCGATAACTGCCGAAGAACTTCAGCTATGTAAAATATGGGAGGAAGGGACTGTCATTTGTAGAGTAGAGGGTCCAATGTACAGGATGGCATCACCTGAAGAGCATTGTGAAATGTCATTACTAACACATGCTATAAAACCAGTAAACCAATGCAAAGTACGTTCAACGCAACCGATAACGTTCATTCGCAAACTACGAAATAATCATTGGCTATTAGTACTCCCGGGGGAAACAACATTCGATCTGACATGCGATCAACACACAGAAACGATGAGACTGCAAGGAAGTGGGGTAGTAACACTAACGCCAGGATGCAGTTTGAGGGGACCTTATATGCAAATAAAAGCACGAACCCTGTATCAAATCAGTAACTATTCAGATATAATACCAACATTCAATTTGTCGCGGGAGACTAAGTCCCAAACTATAGTAGTAAAACCAGAAAATATTAATGAGGAAATATCCGAGCTGCAACAGTCAATCACGAAGCTGAAGCAAGAGGAGTCGTGGACACAGATAAACTACCATCATGTGGGGAACTATATGACATCGTCCATGGCCATGATACTAATAACAATTCTAGTGGTGCTGGGGTACAAATATAGGAAGCAACAGAGGCTGGGGGAGATGAAACACTCCAGAACAACAACAAGAGCATGGGAACCCAGGAATAAACCCCCACGAGAAAACCTCGTATAACACAGCAAATTACAAGTATGATTCTAAATTACAATTAAAAAAATAAAAAAAAAAAAAAAAAAAAAAATTTTATTTTAAGGGATGTTAATCTTGTAATATGATAAGTATATGAATTACACAAGTATATTTTAATTAAAATATTTTATATATCAACAAGTATATTTTATCTTAGTGGATAATAATTAGTTAATAAGTAGATTAATTGCCCGGCTCGAGACAACTCAGGGTGTGGGGCTTCCCCACGTTGAACTCACACTTAACTGTACCATTAAACCATGACCCTATTCCATCGGTCCTTTCCCAAATAGAGCATGAGATCTCTTTTCATCTCAGGGATTGGGTTTTCCCCACGCTGTAACGGAATTTATTCCGTTATCAATTCAGATACCCAAATCCACTGTATCTTCCCTGGTATCGAAGTAATTCCATCATGATTTTGGAGATTCCATCTTCACCAAAATTCATCAAATACTGAGTCATGCGGAATTATGTCATTTTCTTTATGATTGCTGTTGCATTCATATACCTAAAAATTGGTATAAGTTGCAATACAGCAAACATAAAAATATTTCTTGTTTACGCGATCTAATTGCAAATAAATGTTTTGTAATTAGACTACGTATCCATATGTTGTTTATGTCCGCGATAAAAGCAAATGTTCTACTTTCCTACTTAAAAGTTATCGAACGACCTAAGTAGGAATTTAAAACGTTGCAGTTTTCACGGCATACATAAACTCCCCAAGTGATTATTTTATAACACTTTTAAATGGGCGGTATTTATACATTTTGCCAATATGGCAGAAATTATTATATTTGGTTGAGAGAGTAGTACATTTTGTACTAAAAATTTTCCCCTCCCGCCTCAACCAAGTAATATGTATAAATACCGTACCAAAATTTTGGTAAGGGGGTCAGTTTTTGTCAGTTTTTTGTTAGTTTTGGCCAGTTTTAGTGGTCAGTTTTTATTGTGGAGTTTTAAAAGAGGCGATCGTGTGGTGCAGTAAAAAGAAACAAACGTCGAGTTATATTTTGATTATTTATAGTTTGAGTGTTTTTTTTTTTTTGTGAAAATTTATTCAGTGAAATTTGACAAAGATTGTCATCAATAAATTTTAAGTCGTGAACTAAGTATATAGTGTTTTATTTTGTGGCGGTTGATCGGGAGTATTAGTTAACCCATTTGTGTTTTCGATATTGGTTGTGGTGAAAATATTTGAACTTTTGGAAATCAGCAGTAGCAGCCCGGCCGTTTGGTAAGTATACAACATAATCATACTCGTCATACTAATCCAAGCGGTACCGATCCGCAGAGCGTATGTTGGTTGTCCCTCTGGAAAAAGGGACGGGTGGTTCTTAAGCAACAGTGCCTCAGGCATTGCACACCCTTCTACCAGCAACGTTTTGCGGATCTTAATATTTACTAACCACTAGGGCCGTAAGCCAAGATAAGAAAAATCACGTTTAAAAATTTTTGTTGGGTGATAATGCTACCCTAAATTAGTTTAACAATCACGGTTTAATAACCTTAAACATCGGGGAGCATACTTCAACACCTATTGGGTCCGGGTCCCAATATCTCGTCCATATATCCACAATTTGATGGCATGCATTATGTTGTCTCTTTTCCCCCTTTTCATATTCAAAAAATGCGGTAATCTAGGCCGTAGTCTGAGTACCTCAAAACCCACACCATTCCCCTCTGCCGGCTTGAGCTGCGGGAACCGACGCCGCATGGGGTACGTATCGGACGACGGCAAAATTCTATGAATCAGAATTGTTTCTACGCAAGTAGAAGTCATTCAGTTTCACTCTTTGAGTGCCAACATGATTTCGGCTAGTGTATTGATGAGCACGATTGCGCTTTTTGGCTCTCAAAGGGTTAAGTATTATAAACGCCATATTTTTGTGTGTTTGTTTTTTCGATTTTTTTATAACTAACATTTTATTATGAAATTTAAAATAAATTTACTTATAAAATTTTATTAATACATATAAAATTAATTTATGATAAAGAAAATTTTTAAATATTAAATATATAAGCATGTTAAATAATGACACTCCACAGCTCGAGGGCAAGCGTAATGTCCTGAGAAAAGGAAATAAGCACCATAACAATTAAACTGATTCGCCCGGATCACGTTATTTTGATACTGTTCATCATATAAATGACACAAATACGAACAAAAGAAAAATACAAATACAAAGACAAAATTAAAAATATGATACAAAATTAAAGTATGATACACTGTGTACGTATTCGATTTTTTATGCTTCACTCATTTTAAATGAGTAATGGGCTAGTTATATAGACGAAAACGAAACGGACTGACACGAAATGAAACGGAAATACGAAGGAGGCATGGTTATATAGACGAATTAATGAAAACGGTTTTGACATTTTCATATTTGTTTCTAATTTTATATTATTTGAAGTTTAGTTCTCGTATGAATGAAAACTAACTTTGAAAATCCATTTTATACTTGGCGAACTAAATAGAAATATACAAAATATGTAAATTTATACAAAATATAAAATATTTTGACAATTTGACATAAGTGCTACTAAGGATAACAAAAAAAAACATAACCGATAGTGTATAACCGCAAAGACGAAACGAAAGCAAATTGAATTGAATCAATTTCACCGTCCGTTTTCGTTTCGTTCTGTCAATATAATTGGTCTAGTATGTTTTCATATATTCAATTCGTTCGTTTCGTTTCAGTCCCTTCCGTTTTCGGCTATATAACTAGCCCTTAACTCACGAGACAAAATACTAATACTACCAATATACTGGTCGTCCGAGAATCTGTTAAAGTTAGCCGAAAGTTTCCAACCGAAAGATAATGCAGATAGTGCCTTGAATACCTCAAAGATCAGTCATGAACTCGAAATTAGGATCGGGTTGTATCATTCGGGTGAAGGGGAAATTATTTCATTTTATAGGAATTTAAAAATCGATAATAACCCGTCACTAATGAAGTTGCGAAAGAAGTTGGTGTTTGTAAAAGTACGGTTATAAAAATGAAAAAAAAATCTAATTTTTTTTAGAAAAAAAGTACCTCTTCGTTATGAGAAGCAACAAAAAACATACTAAGCGCCAGAATGTTATATAATGAGTATCTACCAGTATCTACAGTATTATACTAAGATGAAAGGACGGGTTATCGATGAAAAATATGTACAATTGGCGTCTAAAAATTTTCAAACAAAGTCATGGTTTGGCAAACAAACTTTGGATTAACAAACTGAAATTGCCTAAAAGCACGAACGGCCAGTGCTGTTTTGGTCAGTCTTGGCTACAATACACTATTCAGGTGAGGCGATGGACTTTTATGAAAATAAAAATATTCGAACCGTACCTGAAAGTCACAATCTACCAAACTGTCCACAATTTCGCTCAATTGAAACATATCGCTTTTCCTGCCCGGTAACACAATTGTGTGGGTACCGCAAAAGTTTCCATGTCAAATATTTATTTTTCTTTGTTTTTTGATCCAAATTACACGTTTGTTCATTTCTTTCAATATTATTTTCGTCCGAAAAAACCACTATAACTTTACACACAATTGTGTTGGTTGTACTTCAAATCAAGTGAAATTTTTTATCAAAAACGCCATTACATACTATGGTTTTTTTACTCTTGGACTTAAATTGAGCCAATTTTTTTTTGGTTGAAAAAGGGATTTTGGGCCAAAATTAAAGGATTTTTACGGAAGAAAAGTAGAATGACTAGAACAATAGAAGACGTTTTAGCGGAGTTCACATTAGAATTATAAAATGTATTTTTTTTATACAAACACTGAATTAAATTTGTTTTTTTTTAAATCATAATTAACTTTGTTATTTATTTTCGAACAGGCGTAATTTTTTCCGCGACCATGTGATATGCATTTCATGTTTTTTTATTTTCATTCAAAAATTAAAAATCTGTGGTTTTTATTTATTAAATCTTAATTTTAATTTATAAAAATTTGAATTACACTATCATGAAACAGGTAAAAATTACATTTGCGTTATTTTAATTCGTCTTATACATTAGAGGATGGGGGTGCCGCCTCCAAACTCCCGCCTCCAAACTCCCGCCTCTGTAAAAAAATTAAAACTCAACTGCTTTCATATTAAAACAGCAAATACTATGCATAAACAAATTTTGAAACTCCTCATCTCCCCCGCGCAAGTAAATATAACACTTTGGCGCCAAATTTTTCGAAATTTGTTTGGTTATTCGCATATTAAAATTGGGAACGCTTAGCATTCATCTCCTTACGCTTAGCATTTGCTGTTTTAATATGAAAGCTGTTGAGTTTTAATTTTTTTTAGAGAAGCGGGGGTTTGGATTCGAGAGCCCCCATCCTCTAGTGTGTAAGACGAATTAAAATAACGCAAATAGTAATTTTTACCTGTTTCATGATAGTGTAATTCAAATTTCTATAATTAAAATTAAGAATTAGAAAAATATACAAAAAATGTATACGCCATCACCACTTACACCTTATTTTGAATAATCTAAATTTTGTGCCAATTTAAAATTTTTCATACAAAAACATTTTTGTACCAATTATTTTAGTAATAGAATTTATGTGGTACAGTAGTTTGTGTATTGGTCATATTTTTAAGCGTTTTGTTGTATTAATTACGTACGGATGGTTTATGAATAATAATAACTATGAAATGTGCCAAAATTTTCAGGTCACCGGTTGTCAAGCCGGTCGATGAAATTTTTGATGAAATGTCGATGAAAATAAATCAATTTTACAGTAAATATTTATTAAATAAATTAAATTATAATTTAAAAATTTCCACATCCAGCAGCAGCTCAAAATTTTATGACAAACTGAAATGGAAAAAAGACGGGAACAGTTCGGAGCGGAACTCTATAATCATTTTTGTTACCCAAAACACCTCATCCCCCATTCCCATAACCACACCACCCACACAAACCCGCATCCACACGAGATAAATTTTTATTCCACATTCACATATGTCCCAGGCAATAGGGCTTTATTCCAAGAATTGCTTGAACTTTTAGTGAAGATATTTAGTTGATATTTCCATCCGTTGGAGGTGGCAAAACGAAACCATATAGCATTTTTTAACAAAAATGCTTAAAAAATGTTCTTGTACATATTTCCAGTTACAAATAAAAATTTACAAATCAATTAAATATTTACTTTTATTTTATAACTAGCTGACCCGGCGAACTTCGTACCGCCTCAAAATCAATAAATGTTGTTTAAAGTTATTATAGCTTAATTAAATTGAGTTTTTTTATTAAGATTAAATGAATTTCTCTCTCTCTCTCTCTCTCTCTGGCACTATATCCCATCAAGAGATTTGGCCGCCTTAAATGAGGTTTAATAATCATATTTTCATTTCGGATAATGACTAATGAGTGATTAATTCATTGATCCTAAACCAGCCGTGCAATTTTTTCCTTGTCACTACCGGGAATTGAACCCGAGACCTCCAGGGCGGATAAAATGAATACTCCAAATTAATTAAATTCAATCAAAATGAAATATATTTTAATTACATTGAAATGAATGTAATTCACGTGGCAGCAAGGCTTTCGTTTTATTGAATTGATTCGAAATGATTCGCGTAGCATTGTTGCACTACTTCCTTTTAAACTATTTCTTGAGTAGGTTGCAATAGGGTCGATTCCCTTCAGTAAAACATCTTGTGATATACGACATTTTTTGTTTTATTGTCAGGTGCGAGAACGAACAAAGCGCATGGTTTACCGACACGTGAACATGCTATGTACAATTGGCCGTGAGAGAAACATTCATTTTCTAGATTCAGGCCACAAACACTCAAGGATGGGCCTTGTGATTTGTTGATCGTCATGGCGAATGCAAGACCAATCGGAAATGGAATTCGTTTAAACTCGAATGGCATATCGGTTGGGATCATCAGAATTCTCGGAATGAGAACTTCCTCACCTTTGAACTTTCCTTGAGATTTCTCAAAATAAAACGTGTTCCGTTATATAGTTTTGGTTGATTCAGGTTTCGTAGCATGATGATTACCGGCAACACACCAACTTTCAGTTGTAAATTGTGTGGTGGCAAGCCAGCCAGATCCAATGAGTTTAAAAATTCAGTTGGACAGTTGGTCGATTCGTCTTTGTTTGTCACACAGTCGATAGATTTGAAGGAATGAAGTGGACCGACGATTAGATTTTGAATTGTGAAATTTAAGTGATCCCCATTTTTGTTCTTTGCCGCAAGAATTACTCGTTCACTCACCCAATTGTGATTTTTGTGGTTAGTAATATTGTTCGGGAACACTTTGTTGATGAGCTCGTCCTTCGTTGAAACAAAATTCAAAAGTTCTGAGGAAACGAAATCAATCTGTTCGATTCGTCGACCGGAACACGGCCATTACCGATAGTCAGCAATTGCTTGGAGAAATCTTCGGCAGATGGATCGTTTAACCACAGACAATCAAATTAAATTTTCGTTCGAGCTAAAAAATGAAAACAAAATATATTTCTGACAATTCCAATATCATCGTTGTATCTGTCATATTTCGTTAAAATGCGTATACGTAATGAACTCGCAGTTTAAATTTTTACGTTGACATAGAATGAAATATCTCTGTTAAGTTGTCTCTGGTTTAACAATGCAACTCGCATGTTTGTCCCCAGCTGAAGTTTCATCACATAGCGCCACGCAGAGTCGATGATTTGAGGCAAGCGTTTATTTCATCGACAGCGGTCAATCTTGGAATCACTGGTATTTTTTGACGGAAATTGCCGGACAGTTAAATCATTGCGCCTCCAAAACATCTTGAGTCATTGCGTAGATCTTTCATAGTTCGATTGAATGCTTCAAATGCGCATTTGTGCGCCATTGTACATTCATAATCGATGATGATTTTACTTGCTACCAAAACTTTCGCAATTGCTGAATGTTTCGCAATGTTGCAAGTCGGGTTTTCAGCCGATTGAAGATCTAACGACAATTTCAACGCTGAGCAACTGCTACAGCAATATTGGATCTCGCACGAACAGTGGTCAAAATCAATGATATGAGGAATGCTTTCCCAGTTCCACTGGGCGCATCGAAGAAAAATAATCCTACATTTCCATCAAGAATTATATAGATAAGTAGATGAAATAAAAAAAAATTGGATAAAAAATAAAATGGTAAATGTGCATGCTGCCTCCAGTCAGATTCGTATCCAGTACCTTGCGGTCCAAGCGCCGAAGCTTTAACCACTGCACCACTCGTCACATACAAACTACACCTACAAAATTCATATATAAAAAAAAGATTTTTGTATTAGATTTTTGGGGCTTCCCTTTTGAGTTTTTCCGACTTTTCTTTTTTCCTAAACCACCACTGTATTGAGACGAACAAAATAAAAAAAACAAAATGTACTAAATATATGAGAAAATGAATTTTCTTGATAACTTTTTTTTTGGTGAATTTTTCCGATGTTTTAATAGTTATTATGCTATTCGGAACGGAGTCAAATCCAACAAAACAAAAATCATAAAAATCGGTCCAGCCGTTCTTGAGTTATAAATGGTGTAACTAACACGACTTTGTTTTATTTATATAGATAACTTTTTATTTTAGGTGTGCAACTAAATTTCCGGGTTTTTTTAAAAGATGAAATTTTTCAATAGAAATATAAAAAATGGTTTATTCGAAGTATTGTCCTTCGCTATCTACACATTTTTGCCATCTTTCTGGCAATATATGAATAAATACCACGACGAAAAACGACGCGTCTTTTAACCGAAACCATTCATCCAACCAATTTTGCACTTCTTCGAAACTGGCCAAGTGTAGTGTCAATAAGTGATAATCCGATAAATTTTGTCCTAACGATGGGAGTACGATGGCATGGATCATTGTCGTTGTGCAATATGACTTGTTCGTATCTCGTGTCCCATTCCGGCAGTTTTTCGAGCAACGCATGGTTCAGATTGATGAGTTATTGTCGGTAGCGTTGCCCATTGCAGTTTTGCCCTGATTCAGCAGCTGATAGTACACGATTTTTTTCTGGTCCCACCAAACGTATAGCATTGTCGTCACTCCGAAGCGATTTGGCCGTGCCGTCGATGTTCATGTTTGGCCAGGCTAAGGCCACGACTTTTTGCATTTGGAATTCTTAAAAAAGATCCATTTCTCATCTCCCGTAACAATTCGATGCAGGGAGCTCCTTCTTCGAATCTCCATCTGTCTCTCAGTCAACTCATGCAGCACCCATCCCTTCTTTTGAATTTTTCCCATAGCATGTAAACTTTTGGAAATACCTTGGCGAGTCGTGTTTAATGCCTTCGCAAGTTGATCTTCAGTTTGCGTATGATCTTCATCCAATAACGCTTGCAACTCGGACTCTTCAAATGTTTTTGGTCTTTCGGAGTGCTTCTTGTCCTCAATGTCGAAATCGGTACTTCTGCGATAAACCAATCTTCACAGGTAGTTTCTATAGTGCATGTTCGCAAGCAAATGACCTGCTTTCGCTGCATTTTTTTTTTCAAGTTGAAGCAGAAAGGCAAAACTTGGCTCAAATGCTGCTTGTTTGGCACAAAACTCGACATTTTGGTTCTTGGAAACAATATTTTTGCGTTGCGATATGTGCTGGTATTACAACTGGTTAACGTTAACAACTGTCCATGCTATGAACGAAACACAACTTCAACTATATGTGTTGCTAGCACCATCTATGTGTGAAACCCGAGAATTTAGATGTGCACCTGGTATATGCATTTTATTTATGTATAATTTAATACCTATTAATTATGAGCGAGTTACGCTCTGCACCTCCATTGGCCTTCATGCCGCCAAAACCAGTGGTGAGAACGTCAAAAAATATGTAAAATAAAATTTTCAAATAAGAAATAAAATCATATCACATTTCACTGGAAACAGAAAATGATCGGTTTTATTCAAAAAAACTTAATATTAAAAATAAGGCAAAGCATAATTACTGCACTGACAAAATTACCCCGCCTCAATGAAATGTGTACTATAATTTGTTACACATTTATTACAATTTATTACAACAACTCCCGAACTTTAAATTAGACGTTTGAACCCTTTACTGCTTGGAGCCAATTCCGTGTAACCTGACACAAAGATAATTTATTACACACCTGGCTAAGGTTGATATGACCTCCACAAGGACTAAGGAGCACATTGACTCAATATCTGGTGGCGGTCTGTTGTAATAATTTATAAATATTGGTAAAATCGATGTTTTTGTCATAAATAACCGTTTGGGGTGAAATTTACCCTTAGTCAAGATGTAGGGTTGATCTTGAACTATTTAATCAATGTACTTAATTTGTAATAAATTGTGGTTCAAGAACCATCTCGATATCTGAGCTACATCAAAAGTTACAATTTTGGTGGTGTAGGTTTAATTACAAGCTAAACCGACCACTCGTTCCTCGAAAACGGTAACTGTAATAAAATCGGGAGTTGTTGTAATAAATTGTAATAAGTGTGTAACAAATTATAGTACAGGTTTCATTCAGGCGGGGTAATTTGGTCGGTGCAGGTTTAGAACACTCCCGCTTTAGTCATTTTGATAGAATTTTTCAACAAAAAAGTCTTAATTGTTAAGTTACACGAAAAAGTCCCAATAAGTCGGATTTTGTTTCTGTTGAACGTGGCAACACTTATTCGACGGTTCGTTGTAGTTACATAAGACAAAATGAAAATCGACACGGCAAGACAAAGTTCACAGTTAGCCGCTTCACACTTTGAATTTTTCAATCAAAACTCAAGCAGCACTGCAAATCACCTCACAAAACGAGCCGTATATTAAATTTTGCTGCATCTAAATATTGTATAATTTAGTTGTCGCAAGTTAATAGTCTCCTCAAATATGAATCAGCGAATCAACCTGGAGTGCGAATGATGGAATGACGGAAATCAAATCGCCACATCACGAAGTCAGAGCGTTACTCTTCCAGCATATCAAAAGTTAGCACCTACGTATCTCGATCAAGTCTTCTTCGACCAATCACAACTATTGAAGTTAAAACACCTATACTAGTCGTGCAAACTAGCAATCGCACAAATTGACAATCGCAGGTAGTATAAAACACTAAACCACTGCTTACTTTTGGAAATGAAAGCTAGTTTCTGTGAACTATGCTATACTTTACTTTTTGGTTTATCCTCTGTTTGTCTAAGCCTACTCGTAAAGCTCTCGCTCAATTTGGACGAAGCTCTCTCTCTCTCTCTCTCTCTATAATTTTCTCGATCATCATACGAAATATTTCCGATCCGAAAAAAATATTTTGAAAAATACCAAAACATGAAAGTACTGAAAATAAAAATTTCGAAATTTAAAATACTAAAATTTTTATACGGCAGCTCATTAGGCTCTTTTAATGAATTTTTTTGGTTCCCTCTCATGAAATTTGAGATACCGCTAGACCTATATTCCAGAGCTGTTTATCGATCCCCGCTTGTACGCCACTGCTACGAATGCAGACCATTTCTTTACCTATATATGGAATTTTCAAATATAATGCTGAAATGAGTTTAATTCATTGATGTGGTGGCCGACAGAGGTTGAGTACTGTTCTACCAGATTAAATATGTTTCTCTTCCTTATCCTCACTTTGTTTGATTTTATTGGCTTGAGTGAGCACTTGATTAGCATTTATAAAACTTCCACTATAAGAAATGTTTTTTGGAGGTAAAAACGTTCACAACTTTGTCAAAATATTGTGACTGAAAACTATCATTCTTAATAGTATTATTGATGGAAGTTATACCTAATTCGGTTCGATAAACCCCAGTTTGTAACTTCTTTTGTTCCGTCCCTAATAGCCAGATTCCAAAACTTCAGGCGAATATCATTTTAGAAGTAGTGGTAGCTTAGAAAATACTCATATTTTCGGTGAATTCTTTCGGTTAATTGCCGTTTTCAGTGAATAATTGTTCAGTCAAATGAACAAAAGTTGACCGAAAATACTTCCCATTCTGCCAATCAATCGTAATACGCAGATTGCCTTTGTAATTCTGTCACTGATGCTATGGATACCACGCCAAGTTGAGCACATTCAATTCCACACCTGACACTCTAAATTCCAAGGGTTTAAAAAAAATAATTATTTGGAAACATTTAAATCAAAAGTGCACCCAATTTGTAAACCCATTACAGAATCTGAATACCATACCAGGCCGAGCACACTAAATTCCACACCCGACACTCAAGCAAACGGGGTTTGCTGGATTAAACCGCAGCTAATTTGCCCAAAAATGCATCCAAAACGGGCAGTGTTGGCTATTTTCAAAAATTCTGGATACTATGCGAAGTCGAGCACAATGTTGAATGTTGTTGATGAGGGAAAAGAATACTTCGCAAACACCAGAAACTGGTTGATCTACGCTTGCTTTGAATATTCTTAATATCTTTTGCACACCACGATGTGGTCAAATTTGATTTACCGTTCACCCGTCATTCTCATAATGCCACGCTAACTAAAATACTAACTATGAAGAAGGTTATAATTGTATCCATTTACACAATATACAAACGTAATCAGTTGATGCCGATCCAATTGCTATACAGCTGTAATCATTGTGCCATTTGCTCGGTTAGTAAATTTTTGTTGTATATAACATGGAGCAGTTGCTTAACAATCAATTGCATAGGCAAGACTCGTGTACATTACAAGACAGACACCTAAATAAATTATCAAATTAATAGCCAAACATGGCCAGACAGTATAACTCTGTTTATTGCCCAAATTATTTAGTAACTCGTTATTACTACTTGTGTATATTCGCCATAAATCAAAAAGTCAAAACAATACGAGTATTAACAAATAAACAAATAAAAAAAAAATTAACCAAAACAACCATTTGAATTTTTTGGTAAAAGAAAAATGATTAATTAAAATTCACAAAAATAATAAAAACTCGAAACAATTTTTATTTATGTGTTTTAAAAATAATTTTTTTTTATTATTCCTAAATAAAAAAAAATATTTTAATAAAATAATCATAAAGCCGAAAACTAATTAAAATAAATTTGAAATAATAAAAACAACACAACATAAAAATTATGAAATAATTTAACAATCAGTGAAAGTACGTACAATATGTCGGTATGAAAATGATTAATTTGTATGCCTTAATAGAAATTCTTATCACGAACACAATGTTGAGGAATTACAATACGCAATTTACCAGCCGGTTTGATATTGAGCATTGTACTGCACGTATTGTGGTACAACGATTGGATTGATTAATTTAACAGGTTGTGCGATTTGTGGAGCTGATTGGATGATTTGATCAGGTGGCAAATAGACAATACGTTGAAGTGATCCATCGGCTAGTTGAATGAAATACGCACCTTGGCCGGGTTGTAAGGGTGCAGCCTCATCTACTGGTTCAAGTTGTTCTAGTTCGTTTGCTCGATTTTCATTTTGAGATTTGCTTTCTTGACCTTCCTCGTTTACTTCTAATTCCTCAGCGTCTGGATTACCAGTGGATGAACGATTTTCTGATCCATCACCGGATGCCTCTTCTGGTAGTTCGGCAGAGCTTTGATCAGTTTCCTGTGGCGGTCCATATTGTTGGGCTGGTGGTCCATATTGTTGGGCTGGTGGTCCATAAACTTGTTGCGGTGCACCATAAACTTGACTAGGTTGCTGTTCTGAAGATTCTCCAACGTTAACTGATAATTCTAATCGTGCACCCGTCGGTGCCCAGCCAGAATATTGATATGGTCCACTTTGTTCAGTCGTGGCTTCTTCATTTAATTCAGTCGTGGTTGTGGGATAGTCGGTGGTTGTTACTTCGGACGGTAATTCCAATCGTGCTCCGGCTGGCTTCCATCCTGATGCCTGATAAGGGGCTGCTTCCTGTCTGGCGGATAATCTTCGTGAATTTTGACGGTATTGTAATGGTGTCTCGGCTGCAATCGTGCCAATCACAGCGAGTAGTACAATAAATCCAAATGTATTCATTTTCTTACTAATTGTTGTATATAATCCAATTTATTTGATAACTAATGATGAACTGATAGTTGTTGTTAAATAATCGTCGGTTTTTATACTCAACCCCAAATAAAATCATATCAAACAAATAATATGCGATTACACAAATTAATTATTATTCAATAAAGGTTCTTATGACAACTTACAAAAATAATACGGCAAGGTCGATATTAGGTGACATTGGCCGATATTATTGGCTATGTTCCACACGTATTTTGGTTTAAAAAAAATATTCAAATTCAAAATAATTTATGAAACGTGATGTTCTGGTCGACGCGGTGTCATCAAACTGTGATCGACGCAAAATCGCACGCGATAATGATTCACTTTCAGTTTTACCATTAACTGTATTTTAATTAACGTCATCAGATTATTTAATATTCTCAATACTTGTTTCGTTCGTTTATTTCTTGAGAGGGTGAGCAATCTTTCCCTATATACTCGTAATTCTAAATGCCATAAATTAAGATATTCCGTAAAACACCTTAATACTTAAGGAACTTAAATTTTTCTTAAACAATTTTCTGTTTAATGATGATTACATCACACCGGGAGTATCACACCCAACTTCATTGTCAATTGTTTAATTGACTTTGCAAAAACATTGAAATTACATAAATAGCGGTGCCGCGTATTTATTTATACAAAAAATTACAATTTATACGTTTGCAATATGAAAAAACGAAATAAAATGCTCGAGAGGGTCAAATTATGTGAATACAAAATAAAATTACATCGACGAATAAATTAAATTTAAATTAATGATATTACTTGCTGTGAACTGATTTGATTTATTTCCTACGAAATGGTTTATGATATGAAGATGATGAAATGATTTTGTGGAATGAACTTTAAATAAGTCAAGGAACTTTCAAATTTAATGGCGGCGGGAAGTATAACAATAAATAACAGTTGTAATCTAACCAGTAAACTAATAAGTATATAAGGTTGACTATAAATTTTAGTTATCACGAGTATATGACAACTATAGTCATTGAAGATTATCAGCATTTGGGAAGAAATATTTCATTCTGAAGGTCACATTCCAAAATTCAAAATAATAATGATATCGTATTCGCATTGACGTCCCCCTTCACGGCCATAAATATAAACCTCCTCGGAAATTATCTCCTCTACCTAACACTTTCATGGTGTACTTGCTGTTATTTTGTATAATAAACTGAAAGTAAGGTCCGTTGATTATCTTTTGATCTAGTTGCCTATTGAATCTTATTTTTTTTCTAAATAATTTTTTTATTTATTTATTCAATATTACAACATATCAATATTACAACATATAAATATTACAATTCAGAGATCATCTAGTAATTTATTTATTTTAAATTAGTTTCTCGGATTAAAATGATAACCAGTTTTACAATATTTTCTTATTCTAATTAGACCTGCCCAGCTCCAGCGGTTTCTGCCTTTGGAGTTTCCTCGTTCCGTTAGTGGTGTCCAACATACGACTGATATCTGCATTTTCATGTTGAGATAATCGCTGTACGTGATTCCTTGATTGGTTCTTTATTTCATCAGTGACGTATTCCATCTTCAAGTCTCTATGAAGGTTGTCGATTTTGCATTCTGATTTGTAAAGTTCACGTGTACTGATTTGGCTTCGTTAATGCGCTATTTTTTAGACCAGTTGCTCATCGTGGCTCACATGAGCAACTGCATCTATCATATTGTTGAAAATGTTGTTCGATTCCATCCTTGGCTTGGGCAAGTGCGTTTACTCACCGTAATTGATAGGTATTCGTTCATTTCGATTTTATTCGACAGTTATAGTTAATCCTCAAATTTGTTTAGAATGTCGGATAATAATTGTCCTCTCATTTCAGATTTTTTGTGGCAATACACTACAGCCGACGGCTATTGTTCGGCATACATTCCAACGACTACCATTCGCCTGTAATATATGTGGCAACAAACATTTTAATTGATGTGGTGCCCACCCCGCTGATCGACCCGTACGATTTGTGCCGAGCTGGCTCGCCAGATGGGGGGTCCATCTCGATCAGCGTGATTGATGGATGGTCCACCAACAAAATAACTTACGTACGGAAATACTTTTTTTCTTTTTAATTTACCGAACCACTAAACCCATCGCTGCACGTCCCACACATCACTCCTCTCAATTTACAACACCTCAGTTAATTCCCATGATAGATTTATTAAGAATAATTCTCATTTAAACATAACCGAAGGGTTTGATACCACTTCCAACAAAAGAATAATATAATGAAATATAAATATATATGAAAGTAAATTTGTTGAATAAATTTATTTAATCTATATATAAATTTATAGAGGTTAGTATATCCCATTTAGTAGGGCCGATTAAATATAATATAAAAAAACTTACATTCGTTATCCTTCGTAAGGCTTTGCGCAGGAATTGTTGAATGCAGCTGAAAGTAAACAGAAAATCCCAATATAGACGATCACGCACGCGTGTTTTTAAACTTATCCAACTTTTTTACCGCACTTACAAGATGAAATTACAACAACAAGCAAAATTATTCTAAGAACAAACATAGAATTTATTCAAAAAACGTCTAATAAAAATTTCTGACTTAATTATTTTTTTCTCACAAAAACAAATATTGAGAATTAATACACTTTTGGGTAGATTCTAAATAACCCGTAACGGAATAACTTTAGATCTCTCGTATAAGATGTCAAGGCCAAGCAAAAAAAAAATCGAAACACGAAATTAACTATTGTTAATACTAAAGCGCGATTGAGTACTCAATCGCGGTATTATTCCTAACACCACTGATCGGGTTAGTTTATCAGGAAATAGGTGGACGCTGCACGTCTGGATTGCCCTTCCTTTAATCCTTTGGTGATTGCAATGGTGTTGGTCAGTTTGCTCTTCAAACGGACGGAATGTTCGCAGGGTGATGTGTATTTGAGGTCCGATCACTCGAATAGCGGCACTCAACCTTCATTAACGCAACCAAGCAAAACGATATTGATTAGGGTTAGTCAAATCACAAACAACACTTAATTAAATAAATGGCTTACCGCGCCTCCAAATCAAACGCGTTATTAATCGATTCTAAGTGGAATCGTATCCTCTTTTAGAAGTGGAGCTAAACCTAACTGTCGGACGTGTATACTTATATAGCTGCGTCAATGGGCCGTAAATTGCGGGACCACTACAGTATTCTCACACACTCTACTTATGCCTTTTTATTTATTTTTTTTTTTTAACTAGGTGGGAACAACCACACAAATAAACAAAAGCCTTGTTTTATTTTTTATATTTTTATTTTCACTGAATTCAATTCGCACTTGAAGTTGTTAGCACGAATCTAAAGTAAACTAAAGCGTTTTCAAAAAAAAATATCCGTAATCGATTATCGCTACCATCAATAATGTAGGTAGATACGAGGAGGAACAGGAAAGCAATAGCCTATTTTTCCCTATCTAATAATTGCCGTTTCATATTATTGTTTTCATTTTCGGGTGTAATAAATAATTAGGTTTACTATAACATCTTCACGGCCAGGGTGAACCACCGCAGCTATGGCGTTGGTTGACTTCACTCTACATTGATTTATAACGGATGTGAAGTTTTTAACAAAATGAAAAATTAACAAAAACTAAAATTTGTTAAACTAACCAAAATAAACAGTCGATAAAAGCAATGTTAACAATGGAAACCTGACAACAGACAAATTTCTTTTAATTAAAAACTATTATCAAAACTTAATTTTGATTGAAATAAAAAAACTAAAATTACAATTTAAAAATATGTATTTACATAAAAAAGACAATAATGTAATTAAATAATGTTAATAAATTGGAGTATCCACTACTAAATAATCAGTTACATATATGTACTGCGTTGGAATGGAAAATCGAATCGAATTGAATATTTTGGTGATTTTTGGGTTCCAGTGTATTAGTTATTGGCCAGATCACAGAGATACTACCGAAAAGTGACAAATATCAAATAATGGCATAAGAGGTGCCCTTTGAAAAAAATTGGTCTTATCAAAAAACTGCAAGATTTTCACCAGAAACCATTTTACACGTTTTTTCCCGAAATCAGGATCCATCGCCATCGGTTCCTGGTATTCGAACACCTCCTTCCAGCAATTTTCATTTAAATCGTTTGAGCTGAACAAAAAAATTAAAAATAAACCCGGGCTGCACCAGAAAACCTCTTACACATTTTTTCCGAAATCAGGATCCATTGCTATCAGTTCCTGGTATACTTGAAAACCTCCTTTTAGCAATTAAAATCGTTAGAGCGGAGAAAAAAATAAACCCGGTGCTCTCCAGAAAACCCCTTAAACGTTTTTTCCCAAAATCAGGATCCATCGCCATCGGTTGCTGATACTCGTAAACCTCCAAAAAAAATCAAAGGGCACCTCTTATGCCATCATTTGATATTAGTCACTTCTCGGTAATATCTCTGTGATCTGGCCAATAATTAATACACTGGAACCCAAAAATCACCAAAATATTCAATTCCATTCGATTTTCCAACGCAGTATACATATATGTAACTGATTATTTAGTAGTGGATACTCCAATTTATTAACATTATTTAATTACATTATTGTCTTTTTTATGTAAATACATATTTTTAAATTGTAATTTTAGTTTTTTTATTTCAATCAAAATTAAGTTTTAATAATAGTTTTTAATTAAAAGAAATTTGTCTGTTGTCAGGTTTCGATTATTAACATTGCTTTTACCGACTGTTTATTTTAGTTAATTTAACAAATTTTAGTTTTTGTTAATTTTTCATTTTGTTAAAAACTTCACATCCGTGATTTATATTTTTTTTTGTCTTACTGTTTTGTTGTTTGAACTTTTCGTTATATAATTTTTATTTGACACTAAATAATCTGAAATAATACATGTAAATTGTAAGCCACAGAATAGATTTCTTTAAATTAATAACCTTAGAAATATTACAAGAATAGAACAAAACAAACATAAATGATATACAAGGAATCAGTACCAATACATTTGTCTTATTTCTTGCGTCGTCTACTTTGTATAGTGACAATTATTGAAAATTGAGCTCGAATTAAATAGTAAGACATCTGGTTGTTGTGAGTCTTGACGTTTATACTCGGGCGATTGCAGAATGTTGATTAAGTTTGTACTTACCCTCAGAAAAAGAACTTTCAACATTTCTGCTTTAGACAAATATCGTACTAATTTGTTTAATACGAACTAACGCATTCAAAAATATCCACGTCCCTAAAGTAAGCAAATCACACCCAGCAGAATACTACAAAACAAAATTGTTCTATTTAAAAATTGTAGGCTGCATCCATTCCTACTAAACAATAGGTTCTGCTAACATTAGAAGAACTTAGCAGGAACTATAAAAAAGTTGGAACTTAATGAAAAAAGTTGAACAAATTGAAAAACGAGCTAATGGCCTATAAATAATGAAAGGGTCATAATGGCCTAATTAAACTATCCACAACACATTTTTGACTCCAATTGATCTTGTCATTGCAATGCGGGTTTTTTCATTTAAAATTTAAAATATATATCCATATATGAATAATTAATGTCGCTATCGGCTAATCAACTGTCTTTACCGATTACTAGAAAAGGCATAAACTACGCCGTTTGCCGTGACTACGATAATATACATATTCCAAATTTTTGGAAGTCAGCCGACTTTGGATTCATAGTACATGAGTCACTTGAAATGACAAACAACTCGACTAGCAAAATAAGCTCCTTAGTTTGTACGCCACCGCAGTCAGACCTATACACACTGAGATTTTTAAGAGACTACTTTTTTACTCCGGCGATATAGCGAATGGTAAATTTGCAAAAATCTCGAAATCAGTTTTTTCATTACTCTACTATATTCTACTAAAGAAATTGAATTTGTTTGCGCAGAAATAAACAAAAATTTAAAAAGAACATTCAAATTAAAATTTATCTGGAGACAAATTTTGATGGAGTAGACAGGTTTTAGACTAGCAAATTGCTTGCTTGCTAGCAGGGATAGGATGTTGTACCATGACTATTTTCGACTTTCGAATTAGTTTAGGTCTCAATTTTCATTAAATCAATTAACATTCGATTTCATGCTAACAGCGTTTTAATAAAATACACTGTTTAAATGAAATGAACACATGTATTCCGCAAAGGATGCGTTTTTCTGCAAGATGTCTATATTTCTTTCAGCTGTGTTGACTACATAACAAAAAATAAAAAATCATGAGTTAATATTAACATCACGTCGGCTTTTCATTGTTTTGACAGAAATTCCATAACAAATTTCTATTGTTTATTGAAAACTCTAGCAAAAAATAAAAACGCAATGTCAGAAAAATACGCTCATGTAGTTAGCTTGCGTTTTCGCATGCGTATTCGCATGCGTAAAATACGCACATCTGTTCCAGCATCAAGATGAGGTTATCAAGACGATGGACGTTCGGTTTCGAACTAATGAAACATTGAATTCTTTGTATTAAAAAATGCGGTCGTCTCATCAGACTGCAGTGACCAAACTACAAAAATATTGAAAATACTTTGAACTAATCAAAGTATAATCACAATGCCTTAGC
Source organism: Nephrotoma appendiculata (assembly GCA_947310385.1). Classification (NCBI taxonomy): domain Eukaryota; kingdom Metazoa; phylum Arthropoda; class Insecta; order Diptera; family Tipulidae; genus Nephrotoma; species Nephrotoma appendiculata. The sequence goes on from OX371223.1 coordinate 219,910,502, forward strand.
AAATTTTAATGATTCGCTACGCAATTGACAACCCCTTGGTAACCCCGAATTTTATAGCAAATTCTTTCGAAACAAAATTTTGATCTTAGATCAAAAAAATGACTGACAATGCAGTAAATTTACACGAAATGTCATTGAAATGCATTGCATTGGCAGTTATTTTTTTGATCTAAGATCAACATTTTGTTTCGAAAGAATTTGCTTTGTATTCAACGCATACATGCGAGCAATCCAGAATAACCCAAAATTTCATATAGAAATTGCATGTATGCGTTAAATACAATAAAATTCGAGGTTACCAAGGAGTTGGCAATTGCGTAGCGAATCATTAAAATTCGCCAAGGCATTGTGATTATACTTTGATTAGTTCAAAGTATTTTCAATATTTTTGTAGTTTGGTCACTGCAGTCTGATGAGACCACCGAATTTTTTAATACTAAGAATTCAATGTTGCATTAGTTCGAAACTTCCATCGTCTTTATAACTTCATCTTGATCTAACAAGAAGTATTCAAATCTAAAACTAATTACATTTTTTAAGTTTTAGCCAATGTAATATTAAGTATTACACAATTTAATTCACAATTTCATTCATTTAATTCAATTTAATTTAGATCCTGCTTTTAAGCGTAATCTTCACATTAAATGATTTTACGGGTTCATTAGTTCGAGTGGATCTGCTCTTCTTCGTCGTGTATGTTAATATTTCGGATATACCATGGAGCAATAGAGCATTAGCAATACATCGGAGTATTTTCGCTTGAGTTCGTTTGCAGAAGTTCTCTATTTCATGCACTGGTGGATCCCTATAACTGGATACCGTAAGTCCGTATTGGCTTGATTAAAGCTTTGTATAGTAAGACCTTATTGTCTAATGATAACTTGGATTTTCTTCCTATTAGCCAATACCATTTGGAAATTATTATTTTTATTTGGTTGCGCTTTGCTTCAATATGTTCTTTCCACGTGAGCCGTCTATTCAGGTGAAAGCCTAGGTATTTTACCTTGGTTTGTTGAGGAATTTATACACCGTTTAATTGTACTGGTGAGCAGGAGCATTTGTTCAGCGTGAATATGACATGAATTGCTTTTTTCGTTTACTTTTATTCGCCAGAACTTCAGCCAATCCTCAATTTTGCGGGTTTTCGTGTGATACAAGGATGGCTGTACCCTCAGCAAATGTTGCCATTATTACATTGTCGGTAACAGATAAATCTGCCGTGTACAACAAATATAGAATAGGTCCCAGAATACTTTCTTGTGGGACTCCTGCGCTTATGTTTATTAGTGAAGTTGTTGTACCATTTTGTTGGATTGCCTTTGGATGAGATAGTTTTCGAGAAATGAGTGAATATTCTTCGGCATTAGCATTTGAGGTTTGTCCATCGTGCGAAAATTTGTCAAATGTATCTATATATCCATGAAGACAGCATAACAGTATTGCTTTGCCTCAAAAGTCCGAATACATTTATAATTCTATGCACTTGCTCTATGGTACCATTTTGGTTTCGGAGCCCAAATTGATGGTCTGGATTGATTTGCCTTCCTTCTTATACTGGTTTCAGTTTTGTAATTCACATTTTTCAAACAGCTTTGAGATTGTGGGAAACATGCTTATTGGACGATAAAATGACTAGTTCGCATGATCGCATTAAAAATGTAGGTTATTAATTTTATGCATTTGTCTGGTAGTTCCCTTATCTTTCCAGTAATAAGGTAAAATCCTGGTGCCTTTTTCGGGCTAATGCAAGTATCGATTGTGTTCTTAACTTTCTTCCATTCAAACTTTATAGGTTTAAAGGATGAGTATCATCCATCTGCTGAAGCAGCACGATATACGATATTATTAGTTCCTTCGTGTGGTGAAAACACCGTCGTTAGATGTGCAGCGAAAGCATTGGCTTTTTCTTCATCGCTTCTCGCTCAATATCCAGATTGTTGTCTAATCGGTGGATTCAACTTTGTAGGCAGTGGGATATCTAGATGTCAATTTTGTTCGACTAGTCTCTTATATTGGTTCCAATCAGTTCGTTTGTTTGTCAGACGTGGTGTTTCTGATTTTAAGACAACAGTACTCATTGTTTCTATAAGCCTTAACATACGTACACGCAACGGTTATGCAGAAATCAATTAGATCAGGTACTTTCTTTTTATCCATGGGCCAGTAAGCAAGATGACCGGTAGATAAAAAATCCAAGGACTGTTCCTCTATAAATTCAAACAGTTGTTTGCCTTTAGGTGTTCTTAGTCTTGAACCCCATTGTGTATGTTTGGCGTTATAATCAACGCGAATTATTACCAGCTGGCCAAAATAATCAATAAATGCAATTTTGTTATAGCGTGCTTTAGGGGGCAGGACACTGCTCATATCACACTATTTCCAAACCATTCCTGTAGACAGATGCTCGTTGATTGGATATGATCTTTCTCATATTTCATAAGTTCATAATGTTTTAGTCTTCTCTTAATCAATGCGCAGTGCCACCGTGTGCTTTGCCATCTGGATGCTTAGTGTCATAAATAAAGTACCCATAAATTTTGAAGTAGTTCTTGTTGGTGAAGCGTGTTTCAGTGCTCAATGAGAAATACTTAATCCTCCGCGCTATGCTGCTGTTTGCATTCCATATTGCTGTTTGCATTCCATATTGCTATTTTGAGGTTATTTTTGATTTTTAACAACTATCTGCATCAGCGTGTTCATATTCTGTATCATTAGATCCATAGTTCTCTCCATCATCGCCATGAAGCTTTGCATCATACCAGATAATTTGTTTAAAGCTGATGAGATGTTTGCTTCCTCATTTGCCTCCACTTTTGGAACGGCACCCTAAAGTACACTTGAGTACAAAATCCCGTGATGCACGCTACTGTTTACATTTATATTCTGGTTTCCATTTTGAACTTTAGCTTCTGAATGTAATTTAAGCTGAATGTAATTTAGTTGTGGAAAAATTGGAGAAAAAGAATTTTATTATATCAAAAACATCTATACGAAATAGAATTATGGAACATGGCTTCGCATATCGAAATACTTTGGTCAAACCACTGCCTTCACAAAAACACATTGAAAAGCGACTAGTGAGCGAATGAACATAAAAACAAAGATTTTATGAATATTGTGTTTACCGATGAGTCATCCTTTTAGGGTTTTAATATTAAAAGGCGTGTTTGATCAACTAAGAAAAAAAAAAGATTGTCTGAACTCTGAAGCATCCACCCTAGCTCCAAGTATAGAGATGCTTCACCAAGCAAGGTTTTGGTAAGTTAAAGGTTCGTAGGTTTTGTTGCTGCGCCCGCTATTACCGTGGTGCTGGTTGAATACTGCTATGGTTGTTTACTGTTACGCTGTGCTATTGTTGTTGGCGTGGTGTGATCCCACGAGGGAGGGGTGACTCTATGCGCTCACACAAATTTACTGGCTCACCGCCCCAAGCTGACTGCCTCTTCAATTTCATGATTTATTTGCCCCTTTCATGTTCAAAATAATTACAAATTTAATTTAGAGTCTTTTTGTTCATAGCCGTTTTTCTCATAAACAATATACTTTTCAATACATTTGCAAAAAAAGAATACGCTTCTATGGAAGTTGCCGTTTCCGGTGGGCCGATATCGACCAAAAATCTCTGGGATCTCCCAATTGATGGAAAAAGCGTAAGTAGGAACTTACATTTCAATCAATGAATTCGTCTGGGCTGTACAGAAGCCGAATTTTTGTTGAACAGTTTTATTTCAAAAATTCTCATTTCCACCTAAATTTTAGAAAATTAATTTGGATCTGTGTTGTTGCAAATTTAATTTTAAATCTTTTAGTTCATAATCGTTTTTCTCGTAAATGATTTAGGTTTTGCACTTCAAATTTCACAACGAATTTGCAATTTTATACAAATAATGTTCAGAATATAAAATTTTTACAAACACATATTAAATTTTTTGCAAAGTAAATTCATGTTTTTTAAATTTCGTTCAATTTTAAATAAAATAAATTAAAGCATACACAAACCAAGTTCAACTTTTTGTATTTCAAAATGGGGTGATTTTATTGAATGGTTCAAGCTTTTACAAATCTAATTAAAATTGTTGCTCTTAAAGAATTTGAACTGTTATGAGAAAACTGCAATCGTAACTTGATTAGATTCACCAGTATGGCAGAAATTAACCGTTGTCTCTTGGTCATTAAAGACTAAATTTGTTTGTAGTAGTCAAAAGGGTACTTGGCAATGAAAATAACTTATAAAAAAATATTGATGTTGTAGGAAAACTTGTTTATCATGAATACGTCGAAGCAAATTTCAAAGATTCACTGGTTCAGTTATTGCCCATCGTATCGTTTCGCAAACCATTCTATTTGCTAATACGTGCAAATTAGTGAAACTGTTTAGCTGAATTATGAAAGATGATCTGAGGTTAGTTAGACTTCATTATTAAGTTTTTGAATGTTTATGCTTAAAACTCTTTTAAATAAACTTGAAAACGAATTATAATAATAATCACTTGATAATAAAGGTATTAGTATGCAAAGGGGATCCTCATGAAAAATTCATAAAAGTCGCATTGTTTAAATTTAATAAATCACCGGGCTATAACCGAGTAATTTTATCTTAAGAGAGTATGATGAAACAACATCAATAAGTTAACATTTTGGGGGTAGGCATTTTTGGAAAGAGCTGATATGCTCTTTGGTAACTAAGGAGAATTAGGTAATTAAGGAATTATATGCTCTTGAGTAGCACAAAGCTACACGAAGATTAATTTTCCGATTCTTTACTGGTCGCATCATTTATCATCTCATCTGGATAATGGGACTATAATTCTTTGAACAAACCCCGATAACCAAATATTTCATGTTTTTCTAAGACTCATGCTCTATTGTACATAACATAATAAAAATTAAAATAAAATACAATTTAAGAATAATAGAAGGGTTGTATTGAAGCGAGCTCAATAATGTACAAAACTATTGTAAATAGCTCTTCGTTGGGCGCTAAAATTAAATTTACCAATTTCCCCAGTAAATTAAATTTGATACTTTCTGTGATCCGAAATCCATGAATCATTTACACTTCTATGTACGTAATTTTCCTGGCTCTATGACACAGATCAAAATATGTAATTGTAAAATAATTAGGTTGCGTAGTAAGCTTGAGAATGATTCATTAAAAATTAATACCGAAACTTTTTGTTGTTCTTTTGTTTACTGTACACGAAGTAGTTGAACATAAAAATGGAGAAAGAAAATGTATGTACGTTAATTTTCTTTTAGTCATACATATCACATATATGAATGGTACATATATGACGTACATAGGTACATAAAAATGAAATCACATTATAATAATAAAAATAATTTCCTTATTTTATTGATTTTATATGACCCTTTTTTATTGTCCTTATATCATAAATATACGAGGTTGTTTTTTGTTAGAAGTTGATCCTTGCATTATAGTTATCATCAAAATAAAATTCATCTAAAATCCCCGAAGAACTAAAAAGTAAGAAACTTGGCTGTAAAAAGGACAAAAATAATGAAATTTTTTATGAAGATATAAAAATGACGAAGAAAGGAGCATCACCATTAATATGTGCGCTATATAAACGGATCTTTTTCATAATACAGCATAAATGGTACAGAAGAAACAAAATTTTTCTTTCCTCGTACATACTTTATTGACATCCAACCATATGAAAATACAAACATAGAGCGTTACATACTCTGTGATGTAAATATACATAAAGAAAATTTATTAGTAAAATACCGAAGGAAAAAAATTAAAATTAAAAATTTATTTAAACTTAGTTTATATTTTAAATTCAAGGATAATTTTTATGGTTGTTGTTTAGGTAGTTGCTTTATTTGATAATATTTTATTCATTCTGTTGTGTTCTACTCTTACTTTGTGTTTGTTTTGATTTTCTTTTATTTATAGTCCTAGTATGTTATAGCTTTAGGTTTCAAATTAGTGGTGACAGTGACTTTACTAATTGTTTTCAACTTAGGTTACCCAGTTTTCTGAGAGTGTTACCAAGAGTTTATCGTTTGTTGTTTGGTTTTTATGAAATTTGTATTTTTTATGTACGTTTTCTGTCAAAGTTCAAATTATGTTTGTGGCGTGGATGAATTTACAATTAACATGCTGCCATTCTTTACGATTTTTACCAAATCAACCAATATATACAGTACAGATAATATTTTTAATACCTCGTAGGCGAAATTCGGCTTGGGTCAAATCTGCTATTTGCGCCTGATAAAATGTGTTGAAATGCCACAGATTTTGTTTGTTGCTAAATCTCGTTTAATAGAAACCTTAAGACTAAGAGCCGACCCGCTTAGTCCTATGCTTGGTTCTATGGGGCTTAACATTAAACTGTACGGCCTAATATTAAAAATCGATGATTGATAAATTCACAATTTACGAATTATCGTTACGACTGGTGATTGATATTTGGTTAGATCATTACGTGGACAATTGCTTATGAACTCATTCGCTTGTGGGGTTTTAATGCTCCTCTTTTTACTTCGTGATGAATAAGCCCCACATTACCTTTTGCATCCTATCATATGAACATTGGCAACGCGGCGGCCTGCTGTAATATATATTTTCAGGTTCCATTCCATCCATTAACCTTCCTATGTGAAGTTATCGCTTTCACTGCAAATGTTTTTGCGATCGGTCTGCAATCCCCACTAATGTCAAACTTTTTATGTTCTGCTTAAAGAACTGATGATATTTTTATATGAGACAAATGTTTCGGACACAAAATAGTAGTTTGTAAACAGAAGTAGGAATTTGATAACAATCATAATTTTTAGTTATATTTTTATTTTTATTTTTATGTTTTTAATCTATGCAATCTGTTCTGGGGCCGAAGCACTCCCAACTCTTTCGCAGTTCACTTTTACCGCCCTATACTTTACGCATTGCTTGCCAAATCGAGGACGTACGGCTATAGGTTCGATTTACGTAGAACCATCTGGACATTGCATTGCTCCATGCCAGCCTATAGTACTGACATGGCAGATGGGTCGGCCCATGAGTTGTGCACTCCGACAGGGGTTCATAGTTGTGTTCATTTCCATCATCGATCGTAATCAAATGATGAAAATCCCTTTTGCATCCTGCCCCTATCGGGATTCGAACTATCGGGAGTTGAAACAGATAAAAAGTTAAAAGACAATTACCACGAATAAATTTTTAACTTTTTATGTGGCATTTAAACCAATTGAAACTCACTTTAAGAATAAAACAATACTGTTAATACAACAACTGAAAAACTTCGCACATTGTTTCATCATGCCCGGTTTGCTACCTTATCATTTTTAAAATTGTAGATGATTTTCCATTTTGAAACAATTTCCAATTTGATATCGCTTATTTCCAATTTTTTTAGATGTTACAATCGATGTGCTTACCATTAAGGAATGTAGTCATTTTATCAAAAACTAATTGTAATGCATTCGGGTACAAATATCTTTCAG